>CM037936.1:425000-510000 GCA_021346845.1 Apeltes quadracus
CACTCCTCGCCGATGTCCACCAGGAAGTGGAGGACGTTCCTCAGAGTGCGAGCTGCAGAGGCCGGAGGTTAGAGGTTAGAGGTCATGGCGGCATAGTTTAAGCATTCTTACATGTTGTGAGTAAAATGCCCTGATAATGACAGCGAGATCTGCTCTGATACCCCAGGAGGGGGCTTCTTCCCTTTGTCTCCTCGGTTGGTAGGTTTGTTCCTGTGCCCATGTGAGGCCTTGTACACGTGGTCTATACATGATGAAATGAATAATACCAAATGACAATGAGTGGAAGCTCACCGACGTGACGGACGCTGTCGGTCAGAGCGCTGATGAAGCTCTGCACGCGCTTCTGCTACGGCGTGAACGTTGCTGCTGATCAGCCTGATGGTCTTCAGCGCCGCTGCACCACAGCATGATGGGATTAATCATTAGCATCTACCCAATCAATAGTAAGGATGATCGCTACCCAACTAACTAAAAGGTGTACTAACTAAAGATCCGTAATTTAACAATAATATATTATTATTATCATTTATAATAATACTATTAACGCCACACATAATAATAATTAACTACCAATGTCGATGTAAGCAGTTGTTTTAATATTATTAACAAAAGTAATGACTATTAACAATAGCATTCACAGTAGTACAACCAGTACTAGCAGTAGCAGAAACTCTAGTATGTTTACGGGTTGGGTCTTACACAAAAGGGGCGTGGCCGCCCTCTGCATGAGCTCCTGCGTCTGATTGGCCGCCAGCTCGGCGCCACACACCAGGCTGCCGGCGGCCCGCTCCATGTTCTGCAGCGTGTTGTCGACGGGTCCAGTCAGCAGCACCGACACGAAGAGGAAGAAGAGGAAGCTCTTCCCCCGAGCTGAAACACATGTGACACGCTGAGCCGGGGCCCCGCCTCCATTCGAGGCCACGCCTCCATCCCCAACCCCTGTGAGCGGACTCACTGCACGACTTTACACAACATCTTAGAGGTCAAAGTCGTTCTTCTTCCTGCTCAACAGTAACTAAGTCCCGCCTCCATCTCAAATAAAGCAACCGCGCTTTATTTTCAAAGCCTGAAGGAATAAAACCTGCTTTCCTTCCCTCGAAGGGTTTCTTGACGGCGTGTACCGGTGAACCAACCTGAGCACAGCGTGGGAAGCAGCACAGCGACGTCGGTCCGGATGGCGGCCGACAGGCCCATGCCGAAGGCCGCCAGGCCGGCGACGCCCAGCGTGGTGTAGGCGCACGGCCACAGCGGCTGCTTCTGCAGGAAGAGCGCCGCGGCGCCGTAGAGGGACGCCAGCAGCAGCCCCGCGGTGAAGGCCACCAGCCTGCGCCCCCCCTCCAGCAGGTGACCTTTGACCCTTTGTCCTGCCGACCTGAGGATGAGAGATCAGCGTGGTGTAATTAATAATGTAATCCAGACTCCAGATTACTGCGGAGTCATTGATCGTTGACGCGTCTAACGCACGTTTGGTTCGACGCAGCCACAGAGCCAGCGTGTAGTAATGCAACAAAGTCAAAACCAGTTCGTTTTTTTTATTCGCTGTGGTACTATTTTCACAAGTAAGGTGTTTTTCAAAAAAAATTCAAAACTCTTAGTACAAAAATCCAAAGCGATCACACCTGTAACTCAGCTAGTCACGGAATGCTTTCAGTCAGCTGCACATGTTTTCTGTCCAAACAATCATTGTTTCAAATACAAGATCATTGTAATTTGTAATGGGAACATTTGGTTTAATCACCGAAACGCAACAGTATGATCTTCTTTCAGTTTAGTACTTTTATCAATCAGTTCATCCAACAGGAAACAATGCAAAATACAGGTTTCAAATCAGCTTCAGAAGTGCTGAAACAAACATTCTGCAGTACTGTACTGTAAAAGACAGATTACAGTTTCACATTAGGCAATACACTTACATTACTGACATTTACATAATCTATCATTTCAAAAATATCCATCCCATGTGTACACCCCCACTTTTATATCTGACCAATTATGGTTCCCACAGTCTGAAACCAATTAGCAATAACATGTGTGTAGTAAAAAACACATTTTATTTCTGTAGTTCTCAAAATCGATATACTGTGTATTGCTGAAATGAAACTATATTTCTTATTATAAATATATAATATTTATTATATATTTCTTTACCGAACGGTTCAGTGATTAAGCATAACTTGTATGTGTTGTGCATTGTACATTGTCATTTGAACATGTGATTACATGTCTGAGTGAGCGCATGCGTTGGACCAGCAGGACCCAAGTAGCTCAGTGACCAAGAACGTGTGGAGGAACTTCGTTGCTTGTTGTTCGTTTTGCGCTCACAGTTTGCAGCGCTGTTGTTCCGGTTGGTTTCCGCTGCTGCTCGTTATTATCATTGTTATTCAGGTGTTATACACAGACTTACCTGACCAGAGGAGCTGCCTCTGGTGGACATTCGAGAGAATGCAGCTTCGAGGGACAGAAGTTGAAATGCGCTAGCCTTTGGCACTGTGCTAGCTTACAGCTGTAGGTATAACTCACCTCTTCAGGACTCCTTTGAAAGGCTTTGTGACTCCGCCCCTCTCCACCTGGAGCACGACGTCACGACGCATCAGGTGACTTTTACTCTTCATGCTCTTCGTTCTGGTTTTGTTGGTTTGCTATTTTACATTATTCTCCTGAAGAAGAAACATACTTCTAGAAGCTCCAACTGACCAACTGATTAACTGACCGACCGACCAACTGATTAATTAGTTAACTGACCAACTGATCAACTGACTAACTGATTAACTAGTTAACTGACCAACTGATCAACTGACTAACTGATTAACTGACCAACCGACCAACTGATTAACTAGTTAACTGACCAACTGATCAACTGACTAACTGATTAACTGACCAACCGACCAATTGATTAACTAGTTAACTGACCAACTGATCAACTGATTAACTGATTAACTGACCAGCGGACAAAGTGATTAACTGATTGATTGATTAACTGACTGACTGACTGGTTGATTGATTGACTGGTTGATCCCCTCAGCAGCAGCAGAACTGTCCAGCTGCATGATGGCTCCTCACAGCAGTGAGTTAGAATCTCTCTATTTGGGCCGAGCTAGCGTCGAGCTAAGCTAACTTGAGCTAACTCCTTGTGCTGCAGCCCTGGAGAGGGTCAGTTTGACCTTCCTGCCTCCGTCGGTCCATCGACTGATGTTCAGCCGCTCGGCGGAGGTTCCCGTGGCTCACCTGGTGCTCAGGGCGATGTGTGGAGGGCTGAGCGGTGCAGGTGAGGACGCCGATCAATGACAGGAAGTGATCGTTCGCTCCCATATCTCTTATAAATAGTTCAGTATTCATCTATGATTGCCTTGTTGCTTTTGTTCATTTTTTATCATTTAATTTGTATAATTGTTTTACATTTTTATTATTTTGCTTTTAATCATGCTGAAGGAAGTATGCTTTTGATTTGTTTGCAACAATCACATTTACATTAGTAGAAATGTACAATTATGGATTTTAATCTTTTTATAATCCTAAAATATTAAAGACTTTAAAGACTATAATTACAAATGTAATGTTTTATATTATTCTTAAATGTTTGTTTTATTATTTGTATTATAATGTTTTGTTTTGCTATTAATACAGCAACTTTTAGTTTTCTTTAGTTTTTATCTAAATGTTTAATTACAGATATGTATTATATATAAAATGAAATAACATGATATCTTCTTGTGTTGTGTCAATAAATGTATCGTTTTGTTTCAACTGTGTCCTCATTCTATAGTATTGATGAGTGATTGATGATGTCATGAGTGTTGTGACCTCATCGTGTACTTCCTGTCTGCAGTTCTGTTCTGGGGAGTCTGTCACAGCCTCCCGCTGACCTTTGACCTGCAGCTTCTGGTAGCAGCCGTCTTTATCGGTGAGGAGAGCAGAACACCAGACGGCTGAAATGCCAACTAAACATCTGGATGCCCCACATCTGTTCCAGCTGTTTGTGCCGTGGGCGGAGCCGTGACCTCCTCCTGCAGATGTTCGGCCTTCCTGATGTTTCCCAGCATGCTTGGCTCCCGTGGCCGAGCAGTACCTGATGCTGGTCGTCCTGTCGGTGCTCTACGCAGGTAAAGCCTGGAGCAAACGCACACACAAACGCACACACAAACACACACACACACACGCACACACACGCAAGCACACACACAGACACGCACATACACACACGCACACACACAACATAAAGGCTGGATTTTTATTATGAAAAAAGCATCAAAGAAGCATCTCGGATGCCTTCATGTGTTGTTACACAAACAACCGGTTTGCGTTTCTACGTCATTGTAAATACTGAAGGCTCTAAGTAAGGAAGCATTGAGGCCCCTGAATGAACACTACAATACTTTACTTTAAATGTTGGTGTCACTAAGCCACATCATATTGAATTTGATGCGGTCGGATGCTATCAACGCTTCCTGCCGTGTGGCGTAGATGCGACCTGTGATGTCATCCCCCTCAGGTCCTGTGGCGAACGTGCAGCGTAACGTGGAGCTCGCGGCGCTGAGCCTCAGCTGTAATCTGGATCTGCAGGTCCACCACGGCCGCTTGTTGTGGAGAGACGCCATGAGGCCCTTTGTCCTCATCACAGAGCAGCTGATGGTGAGCGCTAACTGCTAAGATGAGATAGCCGCTAAGCTAAACTAAGCTAATCTAAGCTGTATGAGCCTCGACGTGCAGCGCTGCTTTTTTTTTAGCTAAATTAGCTACAGTTCTTTAGTTCACCGCCTTAGCTTAGCGTGTTAGCATGCAGTGGCTAATTACAGCTAGCTCTTTAGGTGTTCAGTCGTTAAGTGTTGGACACGTAGATGATTCATGTTTTACATTTTACTTTTTGTTTTTATATTTGTGAAAGTCTGCTTATATTTTTAGATATATTTATTATTTGTCATTACTTCTGTCATGACAGATTCTCTGATTCGCCAATGGGAGGCTTTCCATTCTGGATGATAACAGAAATCCGATATGTGTTTGGTATTTTATTATTAGTGGAACGTGAACGTCTCCTTTTTGTCCTCCAGGGGGACGAGGAGGAGTTTGAGACGGAGGCCGTGAACGTCAGCAGAAACTTTCAGAACATCAGAGACGAGGTCGTCCTTCAGTACGGATACGACCGCTTCAAACCGGGACACGTCGCCGCCAGCAACAGCACTCAGGACCAGTTCAACTACAAGACCCTGATGCAGTGTGACAGTGAGTCACCTGGAGGGCCGGGACGCATTCAATGAGGCCGTCCCGTTCAGCGCGTCTGTGTGTGTGACGCAGGTGTGGTGGAGGAGGGCGTGAAGAGATGCGCCAATTGGTTCAGCAGAAAGTGGGCGGAGTGTATGGAGGCGATCCCCGTCCCCGTCATCAATCACATCCTCTGCGTGTCCATGAAGTTCAGCTTCCTGTGCGACGTCATGAGAGGTGAGTGCGGCCTGGTCTCTGTTTGAGAGACAGCTAGCTAGGGGCGGGGCTTAAGGCCGGCGTCTCCGTTGCGTTTGCGTCTTGTGTTGACGGACGCGTTTCAATTGATGGTTCAAAAAGTCGTGCGCGTGTTGCAAAGCAATTCACCGCCAGACCACCAGGCGGATTAACGTCTATTGTCGTAGTCGACCTGGAGAGTGACGTCTTTGAGTGTGGAAGTCGTTGGTTTGCCGTAAATGTGAGACTCCGGCAAGGATGTAGTTAGCAGACCAATCACAGCCTTGCATAGCTTAAAGTAATCCTAGTTTATTGGTCGACGCACGCAAGCCAACGCATGAGGGGCATAAACTCGACTTTAGTGAGTGAGACACTCCCATTGGCTAGAAAGGCTTCTACTGCATATCATGCATGTCATGCATGTCATCCTGCATATCATGCATGTCCTCCCCCCCCTCCCCCCTCAGTGATGACCCCGTGGTGCAGGCAGCACATCCCCGTGGAGGGGAACTTCGGGCAGCTGTTTGACCGTCTCAACGTCTCGGTGGACCTTCTGTCCAGAGAGTTCAGCACCAAGCTGGTCCTGAAGGTCTCTGTCTTCAATGCCATGGACACGCCCAGGTGAGTGAACCTCTGTCCCCTGAACCACGTGACCTCTGACCTCCTGCAGGAGCAGCAGCAGCAGGCGGTGCTGGAAGGAGCTCTGCTGGAGGAGGAGTTCACGGAGGCGGTGAAAGGATCCTTCCTGAGACTGACTGAGACCATGAAGCTGCTGAAGGACGTCCTGCAGCTGCTGCTCTCCTTCACCTTCATCTCCATCTTCATCCAGTAAGACCTGAGAACCACGCATGTCTTTACGATGGAGTCCCTGATTAACACCAGCCCCTCCTCCTCTTCCTCAGGGGGTTTAGTTACCTCCGTCAGTACCTGAGAGACGTTCGATTCGACAACGTCTACATCAGCACCTACTTCCGACAGATTGACGCCCGCAGGAAGAGATCGGTAATGTTCTCTTCTTCATCTCATCATCTTCATCATTTTCATCCTCATTTTCACATTCATGCTCATCTTCATCATCCTTTCCACCTTCGTCCTCACCATCATCGTCCCCACCATCTTCATCTTCATCATCTCATTCTCGTCATCACGTTTGGTCTGCTGGTGCGTTCAGGGGAAGCTCTGCCTTCTGCCTCTGAAGCCGTCAGAGAAGAAGAAGTTCATCGAGCCGTGGAGTCTGAGGATCCACGCTGAGGAGCTGCAGCACGTGGTGGGTTCCAGTCCGGCTCCCGTCCACGCCACCAGCACGCAGGCCGCTCATGTGTGTGTGTGTGTGTGTGTGTGTGTGTGTGTGTGTGCGCGTGTGTACAGACCTCAGGTGTGTTCCAGGTGCTGTCTGTCTCCCTGCTGTCTGTCCTCCTGCTAACGTTGGACTTTTCTGTGTTCCACGTTCTGGACATTGTGAGCAGACACACCTTCACCCAGTTCAACCTGACCAGTAAGCACACACACAGACACACACACACACACGCACACACACACACACAAACACTATCATACACTCCGTCACCCAGTTCTACCTGAACGCTCCTCTCTGCAGGCGGCCACCAGGTGGACATCAGAGTGGGCGGAGCCTCCATGATGGCCCGCCTCCTGAGGAAGACGGTGTCGGCCTTCAACAGCTCGTCCAGCCTCAGTATCCAGACGGACAACCGCGGTAGGTCAAAGGTCAACTGTGATGACACGCAGACAAACCTCAGGTTGATGTCGTAGGTTTAATGTTAATTATTATTATTTATTCATTACTGGCAAACAATTCATCAAAATAACAAATGTTGATACACCTACATTACTCCCAGCTACTGTGTCTGATTATTAGTGAACAAATGATGCTTCATGTATTAAATTAATGCATCAATAGTTATAATAATAGAACGTAATTAGTCCCCCCCCTCTCCCAGTGTGTATGTCCCCCCCCTCCCCCCTCCCCTCAGCTGTTTACATCAGCTGTGTGTGTTGTGTCCTGTTGGTGTCGCTCTTCACCTGCTGTCAAGTTTACACCAACCGACTCCGCCGGGTCATCGCCGCCTTCTACTACCCAAAGGTACACACAGATACACACACATGCACACACACAGGTACACACACACACACACAGGTACACACAGATACACACACATGCGTACACACAGGTACACACACACACAGGTACACACAGATACACACACATGCGCACACACAGGTACACACACACACACACAGGTACACACAGATACACACACATGCGCACACACAGGTACACACAGATACACACACATGCACACACACAGGTACACACACACACACAGGTACACACAGATACACACACATGCGCACACACAGGTACACACACACACACAGGTACACACAGATACACACACATGCGTACACACAGGTACACACACACACAGGTACACACAGATACACACACATGCGCACACACAGGTACACACAGATACACACACATGCGCACACACAGGTACACACACACACAGGTACACACAGATACACACACATGCGCACACACAGGTACACACACACACACACAGGTACACACAGATACACACACATGCGCACACACAGGTACACACACACAGGTACACACAGATACACACACATGCGCACACACAGGTACACACAGATACACACACATGCGTACACACAGGTACACACAGATACACACACATGCGCACACACAGGTACACACACATGCACATACACAGGTACACACACACACATGCGCACACACAGGTACACACACACACACACACACTTTGAGCGTGTTTAGCCCTGTTGAGCTGCAGCAAATCTGATCTGAGAGCAGCTTAAGTTAAGAGCTTTGTAGCCTTCAGAGAGTTAAATAACATCTGCAGCGTTGCGTTACCTTTGTGTTAAATATACGATGTGTAGCGAACGGTACGACGCAGACGTCTGTGTGGAGACTTTTATGGCCTCTTTGATTTGATATTTGCTGTTTTCCTGAGAGGACATTTACACTTTGGACTGAATCCACTTTCTTTGGTCGCTGCTGTTAGTTTCCTGTCGAGTTACACTGGGATGGATCTGATCAGATTATATATTATACATATATGTATAACATTATTTATTATACATGTATAATCATGATTTAATATTCAACAAGGAAAAGGAAAGTAAATAGTCACAGAAATAAACAAGATGCAAATCAATCAAGTTATTCAAATAAAAACGATGGAAAAACGACCTCTATATCGCCTGTCTGTCTCTCTACCTGTCTGTCTGTCAGAGGGAGAAGAAGCGGGTCTTGTTTCTCTACAACCTGCAGATCCAGAGACGGATTTCCTCCTCCAACAGGAAGCGCTCGGTCTCCGGGCCGCGCAGCAGAACGGCGAGTGGTGAAGAGCAGATCCTGGGTCAGTTAGAAGTCTGCTGGTCTGATTTGCTGAGTCCTCTCCTGCAGGTGTGTCAGTGTCTCACCAGGTGTCTTCGTCGGGAACAGGAAGTGTCGGACTCTGAGACGCACTACAACGCCGCTTAGCCCGGGACAGGAAGTCCCATCAGCAGACTGTGTTCCATTACCTGTAATACATGTGACTCCAGCAGCATCACATTAAAGACGCTTCACTACAGACGCCCTTTGTGTTTGTTTGCTTGTTACTTCCATCACGTGACCTCAGCGTTATGGGGCGAGCTGTTACCGTGGCAACGGAGCAATGCAGTTAACAGGTAACGCTTAACTAAATTAATTGAGTCCCAGAGGTCACAGACAGATGTTTAGAAAGATATCATTTTGACATACAAATACAAATGCAAGTAAATATTATTCTTACCAAGCTCAGTATAGTGTGTTGATTTCCAAATGGGAGTTCATTTGTGTAACATTTTACATCTTTGGATCCAGGAGGTCAAACTACTTATCAGCTCCAGTTGGTGTGTGTGTCACATTACATGATCAGATAAGCTGATCAGCTGATCCCTGCAGGCTGTGGAGCACCTCCATTCATTCAGTTGTAATCTGATTCTGGATCAGTGAGTGAGGTCATCGGGGTCTCTGAATCCTCGATGACCTCACTCACCTGTAATCCTACTGAGCTCATTGTTCAGCGACCTAACTATTATTGACACTCTGATATCTGAAGTTTAGTTTGAAAAGGCCGCATTCAGTGTTTCCCCCCAGGTTCACAAGTAGGAGGGAGGCCCTCCATCCCAACATGTGCTTATTGCTCCTCACTGAGAGCAGAAGGAGCTCTGTGATGACATCAGGAGCATCTTCAGACTAGAGACACACCTCTTCAGAATGTCCCTCCACTAGAGACACCAGCACACTGCAGCACTCACACGACTCACAATGGATCTGATCTACAACCAGCTGCACGTCGGCTTATTGGATGAAAGAGCACTTTGTTGTTTCTAACAAAAGTAGTTCTAGTTGAAAGTCCTTCCATAATTATTCTATTTTTTTAAATGAGTAGGTAATGCTAAATCTTTTGAACAATTGTGGAATCAATCAGTCAAATGAAGCTAATCATTATTTAAACGTTGTTCGTTGGCTTTTATTTTGAAGGCGGATGTGCGTCCCCTGCTGTCTCGGATTAGCTTGACGCAGCTAAATGACGTAGTCGTTCGCTCCCGGTATAAACACAGGCGCCCCGAAATAAAGCCTTAAAGCCTCCCGGGACGGATAAACCGAGCCTGCCGGTGTCGCGACGTTAGCCGGCTTGGTGCGCCTGGTTGTTTCCGGTATTTCCCCCGGGAAGGGTCCTTGTTTTCTTCCGTTCACGTTAAATTAACGCCGGTTTGTCGGTCACTTGTCTCCCCGCTTGTTTCTGTGGAAGTTACCGGGGAAAGAAGCGGAATGGAGTTTCGCTCGAGGCTCTCCCGGTGCTCCGTCACGGTGAGGTAACGTGGCGGGGTCACGATGAAAGGAGCCGCCGTGCTGCTGCTGCTGCTCAGCGGCCGTGCGGCGTTCACTGCCGCCTCGTCCCTGAACGCACCGCGGGACCACCGGACGGACGGCACAGACAGACAAACCGCGGCCGCTGCCGGTAACGATCGTGTGTTTGACCTTTTGACCTGATTGGACGCGTGCCCTGTTGCCAAGTAACAGACCCTTAAGCTGACGTCATTAGCCGCTGGCTAATAACTAGTAACTAGTTACTAGTTACTACCCATTGGTAACAGTAACTAATAACTAGTTATTAGTTATTACATTATATATATTCTGATATGCTGCAAAAGAATAATTCATCACCTGTTGTTTGCAATCGATGGTCCCTGTTTTCCCAGTTCATGGTACCCGTTGGTCCCAGTTCATTGTCCTCGTTGGTCCCAGTTCATTGTCCTCGTTGGTCCCAGTTCATTGTCCTCATTGGTCCCTGTTCATGGTACCCGTTGGTCCCAGTTCATTGTCCCCGTTAGTCCCAGTTCATGGTACCCATTGGTCCCAGTTGATTGTCCCTATTGGTCCCAGTTTATTGTCCCCGTTGGTCCCAGTTCATGGTACCTATTGGTCCCAGTTCATTGTCCCCGTTGGTCCCAGTTCATGGTACCTATTGGTCCCAGTTCATTGTCCCCGTTGGTCCCAGTTCATTGTCCCTGTTGTTTTCCAGTTATTGGTGCCCAGTGCTCCCAGTTCACCCATCTGCGTTTTCAGGTGTGGACGCTGGGCAGCGCCCCCTGCTGGAGAAGACGCGCCCTTTTATCCTGGTGGGTGGAAAGAGGAGGAGCCTCACTGACGCGTTTCAGGTCAGTGAACCCTGGTGTCTGTAGCAGGTCAAAGGTCAGTGGTCAGAAGTAGTGATGAGAGGTACTGGTGATCTACTGGTATTGGTTTTTCATAGTAGTGGGTGTAACTGCTACATTACTGGTATCATTGGTTCAGTACTGGTGTTGTTTAGGCCCTGACAGCTGAGGTTAGGTGGGGGGCAACTTCCTGTCCAGCTGACCGAGGCCTTGTGATCATAAAGCAGGGGATGCTTCAGGGCGGGGCTACACGCTGATTGACAGGTCTGTAATAGACGTCACCACGACAACGTCCACTTCTTAAGCGATGGTGATTCAGCTACTTTCTAGTGACTAAATAATCTGTTTATTAACCAACCAGTGATGTCACTCTGTATTTCTACAGAAATGAGACACTGTGTGTGTGTGTGTGTGTGTGTGTGTGTGTGTGTGTGTGTGTGTGTGTGTTCGGTCTCACAGCTTCAGGATCAGTTTCCTGCAGGCGCACCCCGTTGGACTGATCATGACCCCCCCCCCCCTTCCTGGTGCACAATGACTCCACCACGGCACAGATGGGTGGAGGAACCAACACGCCTATGAGAGGAATTTCACTCATTTAAAACAAATATCAGGAGAAGATTCAAATCTGTGACTAATCCTCAGATAGAAAGACATTTAACCCTTTAAGCCACATTTTTCTCTGCGGTTAGATTTTTCAAAATAAAAGTCCTGCTCCTCTGTGGAAACGGAACCACCGCAACTAGAGAACTCAATTTTATATTGTGAGACACGCAGGCACTGTACGCTCGACCAGCTGACCAGCACAGACCGGGTGAACCAATCACTGCAGAGAGAGGGATGACACACACACACACACACACACACACACACACACACACACATAGTTCCAAGCCGCAGGTGTCGGACGGTAAGCCGCTCTTCAAAGAACACACAGGAAAGGCCAGGGATTGGATAATGGATGTACGTAGCCCCGCCCACTTCCTGAAGCACAAAAAAGTGACAGATTGGGGCAGGTCCTGGATGAGTGGCCCCCCCTGCAGGGGTTATGCTGTCCCTCATCCAGCAGTAACCATGGTGATATGTATTATGGTTATGGCCATCAAGTTCTGAGCTTTGGTTTCTTTAGAGAAGAACTGTCCAGAGGCCTCCATCAGGTCCATGTAGAAAACGGTTTGAACAGGACAGGATGCAGACCAGGACCTCGTCGCCATGGAGACCGGATTTCCATGTTTTTGTCTCAGTAAATAAAGGAAGCACTCTTCCTGTCTGTCTCCAGGACGGTCACCCCGACAGGCTGCAGTGTGGACTGGAGGTGGGAGGACGTCTCTTCCTGCTGGACCTGGAGAAGAACCAGTGAGTCTCTCTTTTACAGAGTGACCTCAAACACATCACAAGCGTAGTTAAAGGTGTGACGTTTGACGTCTGTGTCTTTTCAGCGACCTTCTGCCCAAACCGCCCAACGTTTTCTACTACCTGCCCGACGGCACCGGAGTGTCTGTGCAAGCCGACCCTGTGGTGAGTCAGTGAACGCACCGCCTGAGAGACGTCCCTGTGGCGAGTCAGTGAACGCATCGCCTGAGAGACCTTGTGCCATGTTCCCGTGTGTGTGCGTGTGTGTGTGTGTGTGTGTTTGTGTGCAGACTCACTGTTATTACCATGGCAACATCCAAGGATTCCCTCACTCCAGAGTGGCTCTGAGCACCTGCTCCGGACTCCGGTCAGTCCCCCCCCCGATACTAATACACACACCTAGTACATCCACATGGTACTTTGAGTTATCGTCGTAACCATCCCATAATGTTCTGATGCTATGCAAACAATGCTCTATTACTGGACAAACTAGCTGAGAAAACCTGTTAAGTCCCAAAGAAGCTCCGATCCGGTCAGTCCTGACCCGCACAGGGTCTTTGTTTTCACTGATGACATCATTGGGTTAAACGGAATCAGAGCCAGTGACCTTTAACCCCTGTGGGTCCCTGTGCTGCAGATCACTGTGTACATTTAAAGTAGATGAACAGACGTGGCGTCTTTCCCTCCCCAGCGGCCTCATTGCCTTCAACTCCAGCCTGAGCTTCGAGCTGCACCCTCAGACGGACCTCCACCCGCAGGGGGGGGGGCAGGAGGAGGAGGAGGAGGAGGGCGGGAGCGGAGGAGCAGACGAAGAAGGTGGGGTTCACCTGCTGTTCTCCACCAGCCCTCAGGAGGGCGGCGCCACTGGGGGCTGCGGGGTCTCCCACGCTGCCGTGCCCCCCCTCCACAGCCCCACTCACACAGACCGGGTGAGACATGGATCATGAACCCCACAACTCCCAGAGTGCACCTCACCAACACGCAGCCAATCACAGAGCAGCTGGAGCTTCTTCTCCATGGCACTGGCCAGTGAGGCTCATGGGTATTGTAGTTTACAGAGAAAGGGATGGTCAGAACCATGTGGCCTGTTTAACGTGTGCTGGTTCCTGTCTGCAGAGGAGGAGAGACATCCTGTCTGAGACCAAATACATCGAGCTGGTGCTGGTGGCAGATCACCAGGAGGTCCGTTTGCTCCTTCTCTGTATTCATTGGTACACCTGTGCACCTGTGCACCTGTGTGTGTGTGTGTGTGTGTGTGTGCACGCGCGTCTCACAGACCAGTATGAATAACATAATGTCTGTTTCCTCAGTACCTGAACTACCAGAAGAACAACCAGACCCTCATCTACCGCATGCTGGACGTGGCCAATCAGGTGGACTGGGTGAGAGCCGTGACCTCTGACCTCTCCTTCTAAACGGCCAGCAGAAGTAAGCAGGTGTTCTCTCCCGTCAGTTCTACCGGCCTCTGAGCGTCCGCGTGGCGCTCACCGGTCTGGAGATCTGGAGCGACCGCGACAAGATCCAGGTGGAGAAGAGTCCCACCGACACCCTCAACAACTTCCTGCAGTGGAGGAGCAGGGAGCTGCTGCCGCGGCTCCGCCACGACAACGCCCAGCTGGTCATGTGAGCAGCGCCCCACCAAAATAAGAGCTTGGGGGGGGTTCCAGTGGGTTGACGGTGGGGCTTTGGGTCCACAGGGGGGGGGGCCTTCGACGGCACCACGGTCGGCATGGCCTCGCAGGCCTCCATGTGCTCCAGGGACCGCTCCGGTGGCGTCAACGTGGTGAGTCAAGGCCGATGGCTAATGTAGTGCTTAGGCCCGGCCGCCGAAAGGAGTCTGGCTCAACACCTGTCTGACTGAACACCTGTCTGTCTCTCAGGACCACCTGGTCAGCGTGCTCGGCGTGGCCGCCACCGTTGCTCACGAGCTCGGGCACAACTTGGGGATGAGTCACGACACGGCAGAGCGCCGCTGCTCCTGCCAGAACGAACAGCGGCGCGGAGGATGCATCATGGAGCCGTCGACCGGGTCAGTACCAGAACGTTTAACCCGGGTCAGTGCCAGAACATCTAACCCGGGTCAGTGCCAGAACGTTTAACCCGGGTCAGTGCCAGAACGTTTAACCCGGGTCAGTGCCAGAACATCTAACCCAAGAGCAACTAACTTCATTGGAACAGACTGTGCCCTCTGACCTGTGCCCTCTGACCTGTGCCCTCTGACCTGTGACCTCTGACCTCCAGGTTGATGCCGGGGCAGCAGTTCAGCAGCTGCAGCGCTGCAGACCTGTCCGTCAGCCTGCTGCACGGGGGGGGGATGTGTCTCTTCAACGTCCCTCAGCCGGACCGCCTGCTGGGGGGCCCTCGCTGTGGGAACCTGTACGTGGAGACGGGGGAGCAGTGTGACTGTGGGCTGCTGGAGGTGGGTCTGTCTGTCTGTCTGTCTGTCTGTCTGTACCTGTCTGTCCCTGACGGGCTGCTGTGCTCTGATTGGTTAGGAGTGTGAGGACCCCTGCTGTAACGCCTCCACCTGTCACCTTGTTTCTGGAGCCCAGTGTTCATCTGACGGAACCTGTTGCCAAGACTGCAAGGTCCGATTGAGACGCACACACACAGACACACACAGGCTTCCACACACGTTTGTTTGAGTCTAAGCTCCGCCCCCTCCTCAGCTCAAAGCGGCTGGTTCGGTGTGTCGCGACCCGCTCGGAGAGTGTGACCTCCCAGAGTTCTGCACCGGCTCGTCTCCCTACTGCCCCCCAAACGTCTTCCTGCAGAACGGGGAGCCCTGCGAGGACGAGCGGTCCTACTGCTACGAGGGCGTCTGCGCCAGCATGCTCACCCAGTGCAGGACGCTGTGGGGGCCCAGTAAGACCAGTTCACACGGAGCTAAGTCCAGTTCACACGGACCGAGACCAGTTCACACGGAGCTAAGACCAGTCTCTCTCTCTCCCTGCCTGTCTGTCTGCAGATGCCACCGCTGCTCCACCTGTCTGTTTCTCTTCAGTCAACAAACAAGGAAACAAGTACGGGAACTGTGGTCAGCTGAGCAACGGCTCCTACGAACCCTGTGCAACCTCGTAAGTACGCGGCGCGTGTCCTCACGCTGTCCCCGACCGGGCCCTGACATCACTTCCTGTCTGTCGCAGCGACGTGCACTGCGGTCGTATCCAGTGTCAGGGTGGGAGGGAGCGCCCCCTGCTGGGCACCAACACAGAGATCCTCACCACCACAGTGCGCTTCAACCACAGCGACCTGGTCTGCAGGGGAACCTTCTTCCACCTGGGGGACGACGTGTCGGACCCCGCCACCGTGGCTCAGGGCACCGCCTGCGGCCCCGGCAAGGTCAGGACCCCCCCTACCTCCCCTCCCCGCTCCCCCTCCTCTGCATCCTTCACAGCGCTGCTGTTTGCTTCCAGGCCTGTTTGAAGCAGAAGTGTCAGGACGTGTCCGTGTTCCAGGTGGAGGAATGTCGCAGGAAGTGCAGCGGTCACGGGGTGAGTGGAGGAACACTGTGAACATGGGCGGGGCTACACACTGATTGACAGGTCGCTACCATGACGTCGTCTGAAAGTTGTCTCTTATAACGTTTCCTCCCCGTAGATGATTGAGATTTGTGTGTTGCTGCTCCGTCGTCCTTCACTTCCAGCTGCACGACAATAACAACAGTAACAGGATCCGAGAGATGAAAGCGGAAGCAATGAGCAGATGATGCATTGTGGGTCCTGTAGTCTGTGTGTGTGTGCGTGTTCCAGGTGTGTAACAGCAACAAGAACTGCCACTGCGAGGCGGGCCGGGCTCCACCTGACTGCAGGTACTCGGGTCACGGAGGCAGCGTGGACAGCGGCCCGGCCCGAGCTGCTGGAGGTACGTCTCCTCCTGTCACTCCTCCCTCTCACGCGCTCCTCCTCCTTCTTCCCTTTCACTCACTCATTCACTCCTCCTCCACCTCCCTCTCACTCACTCCTCCTCCCTCCCTCTCAGTCACTCACTCACTCACTCACTCCTCCTCCCACTCACTCACTTCACTCCTCCTCCACCTCCCACTCACTCACTCACTCCTCCTCCTCCTCCACTCACTCACTCACTCGTCCCTCCCTCTCACTCACTCACTCACTCCCTCCCTCCCTCTCACTCACTCACTTCACTCACTCCTCCACCTCCCACTCACTCACTCACTCCTCCCTCCCTCTCACTCCTCTTCCTCCCACTCACTCATTTCACTCCTCCTCCACCTCCCACTCACTCATTCACTCCTCCCTCCCTCTCACTCCTCCTCCCTCCCTCTCACTCACTGCTCCTCCTCCTCCGTCTCCAGGATCCGACCCCGTACAAGCGGCTCTACTCATCATCTTCTTCTTCGCCCTGCCCTCAATGCTCCTCTTCCTCGTGCTGCGCTGCCCTCGGTTCCGTCAGAGGTTCCTGTGTGTGTGTGGGGGAGGCCCGACGCACAAAGGCCGCCAACACAACCGGTAACGTGTGTGTGTGTGTGTGTGTTATAATCTCATCATACATTAAACTCGTAAGCACTAAATCAGTTTAAACTCACGAGAGCCTGGTGTGTTTTCTTACCCATAATGCAGTGTGGCTCACTGTGAGATGGTTCTGGAGTTAGACCCGCTCCACATCTCCAGGTACTCCAGGTCCTTTGGGTTCTTTAGTTTCCTTCTCCTCTGGTCTGTAGTTTGGCCCCTTTAGAGTTCCAGAAGTACAATATTCCATTTGTGTAGCAGCAAAGGATCATGGGAGATCATGGGAGCAAAGGATCAAGGATCATGTCCCCATCCTTCACGTTACACATCGGATGTCCTGTAGGAGCCGCAGGACGAGTTAATGTTAGCTAACATGAATATGCTAATGTATGCTAACATGAATAAGGCTAATGTTAGCTAACATGAATGTGCTAATATTAGCTAACATGAATATGCTAATGTTAGCTAACATGAATATGCTAATGTTAGCTAACATGAATATGCTAATGTTAGCTAACATGAATATGCTAATGTTAGCTAACATGAATATGCTAATGTTAGCTAACATGAATGTGCTAATATTAGCTAACATGAATATGCTAATGTTAGCTAACATGAATATGCTAATGTTAGCTAACATGAATATGCTAATGTTAGCTAACATGAATATGCTAATGTTAGCTCTGGTGTACATTGTACACCTGGTTTCATGAAGACTTGCTGACTGGTCCCTTTAAAGGTGGATGTTTGGTGTAGATGTTAGCTAACGTGAGTAAACAGTAACTAGTAACTAACATCAACCGACGTGAAGAATCCCGTATGCAGAATGAAGAGTGAGGAGGTGTTTGTTCCCAGGACGCCGGTGACGGAGCGGGTGGACAGACGGAACGGAGAGCAGGTCCGACCTCTCAGGTACCACCTGAACCCCCCCACCGACGAGGCTCCGCCCCCCAAGGAGGTAAGCGCGCCCGTTATGATCACATGTCACTTGATCACCGATCACCAGGACGCATGGGCGCCTGGTTAACTGGTCACATGGTCACCTATCAGTCCTAAGTATTGTGATCAGAACATGGAAACATCCAATCGCCTGTTCGCTGTTAGAGAAGCGAGTCAAGGGGTTCTCCTTTCCGCTGCAACGCTTTATTGTAAAGGACAGGAAGTGACATCACAGCTGTCACTTTGCTTCCTGTTTTCTCTCCCATCAGGGCAATGACAGACCCGCCCCTCCCGCTAAGCCACTCCCCCCCGACCCCGCCTTAAAACCCCCGCCGCAGGTAACTTCCCTGTGAGGCACCAACGGTCCAGTAGAGACCAGAGGATTAGTGATCAATAATCTGATGCTGATCAATCAGTGAGCAGTAATAACTAGTACTGGTAACCAGTGCAGAGTACTGATAATTAGTAGTTACAACACGTCCAGAGTGGTAACAACTAGTAATGATACCTAGTACAGATTACTGATAACTAGTCCAGATTATTAATAATTAGTACTGATAACTAGTACTTGTACCTAGTAGAGGGGTGTTAACTAGTACCTATGACTGAAAACTAGTTGTGGTACTTAGTAGAGAGTGCTGATAACTAGTACTGGTAACTAGTGCTTCTGTAGTATTCCCGCTACTTTCTACTTCTTTTCCTTCGGGTAGTTTCTTTATAATATTGATCAGATAATCAATCATGATGATCACAGATTAAACTACGTCCAGTTATTCAAATGAAACTTGATGAACACGCGTGTATAATCATGTACATGTATGTTGTGTTGATACTCGAGGGAGCTGAATGTTCCCACTGAGACTAATGACAGGGAACTAACCTTTTATACGCTTCCACGTATGAGATGTAATGTAGTACTGCTTTATGTATATAAATGTATTATATTTTATATCTATATATAAATGGAAGCAGCACATTGGTTCACTTTCCTTCCTGGCTTCATCTTCCTCTTCTTCCTCCTCCCAAACCTCCCAGCTAATGGGGAGTCGACCAGCTCCGCCCAACAAGCCCCTCCCCCCTTACTCCTGCACGGGTACTAGTCGCTAAGTGTTAGCACGTAGCATGCATGTAGGAAAGGGAGTGAGGTGAGATGTGATTCGTTGTTCTGGGCTTCATCACAATACTTGACAAGGAGCGGTGCGTTCAGGAACCAGACATGAGCGACGGGCTCTGGATTAAAACCATTGTAAATTCACTGCTTCATTCAGTAATTAATTACACTCACTGTCTCTGTGCATCAGTGCAATCACTTCCTGTTCACCTTTCACAATAAAAGGAAAGTGTTTTGAAACACTTAATTCCTACGATCCTCTCTTCAGGTTGTCCTTCCACTCAAACCCGTGGTGCCAGTGAAGCCCCGCCTCCTGCCGCCGCCGTCTGACCCCCGCCCCAACTACGCCGCCGCTACCAAGCCACCACATCACAGAGCCATCGCCCTGGCAACCGCTCGCAACAGGTACAACATCCCACCAATCAGAGACGTGCTGCGTTCACACGGACGGTGAAGCACCAGTGGCCTGAAAGGGGGCGTGGCTTTCTAACAGTAAATGACCACTATCCGTCGCCGCACAGCTTGAATGTCGCCGTTTCGTCTGTCCGGAGGCGCCGTGCGCAGCGTCACATGACCTGTTGTGTTGGCTCGTGTAAAATTCACCTCATTAGCGACCAGATGCGTCTGGAGTCACGTCGCAGCATCAAACAAAGACGCCGTTCTTACAAGTTACATTCTGACTATTTAATTAGGTTCATGTTTTGACATTTATTTTTATTATTATATTTTTATAACATATTCTGAATGTTTTTCTTGTATTCAAGTTTTATAGTTTATTGATCTATTTTTGTTTTATGATGCAGACCAGCTCCTCCTCTTCCTCCTCTTCCTCCCCATCAAGCATCAAACCCTCACAGAGTGGAGACGTCTCCTCTGTGAGGAGCCACATGATGAAGATGAGGATGAAGAGGAACGTGCCTTGCTCAGCAGCACCTCGGCTATATCGTCACTTTTTGGGAAAGTGTTTAAAACATTATGAATTTATTTTTGTAATGAATATGCAGACTATATTTTTTAAAAATCAAGATATCAACTCCTTTTTATTGTAATATTGGATTTATCGCTTGTCTTTAAATTTCACATTCATTACAATATGTTTGACTTATTGCTTTACATCTTTCTGAATGGATTCTGGTTATAATCCTTTTACTCTTTAATGTCATAACGGGTTCGTCTGTTGATGCAAAGTCAGGTGTTTTTTATTGAGATTTCTTTGAGACAAAGAATGTTTGTAAAGTTATGCCAAAGAAAATAGATATGGCTTTTATTTTGAAGCAGACACTTTTCATTTCCCTTTTTGCAGATATCAACCAATAACTTTTATTCGCTGAACAAAATGAGGCGCTTTTAAACGACTAAATAAAAAGCGACATGATGAGAAACGTTCAAGTATTTCACATCAGCTGCGTGATATTTGTTGCTCTCTGGTTACACTAAGCTAGTGTAAAGTACCTGGTTCACAGTGAAGGCCTGTAAAGCCTCTTAAACAGTGACGTCACTGCGCCTGCTAGGGATGGAAAATGAATGCATGTGTTCACCCAACGATCCTTAAAGAGTTAAATAGCAAAGCGGTCTGATCATTCACACCTAAACGCGTAGAAACGTCCTTAAAACAATGGTTTCTACCTCCTCCCTCCTCGCTGTGTTCCACCAGGAAGTGAACAGATTAGTATTTATACATTATAAATATACTGTGTGTGTATAGTGAAATGTTCTCACTGAGTGAAGTGGCATCATGACAAGAGCTGTTCTAATTCTCTAATGCTAAGGAAAGGAGCTTCAATGCTTCCTTCCTTAGCTCCTCTAGGAACCACAGGAGCATCCTTTACCAAAGCAAAGGAGCTAATTCCGTCCCACAATTCCTTGCAGCGGCAAAACTTAAATGGTGACGTATCATTGGTCCGTTGAGGAGAAATAACGACCATGACGTAGACACGCAGATCATGTGAGTAAGTCGTGATTGTTAATAAAGTTTGACTTTGAAGCTGGTTGTTTGTGGCGTCTGCATGAGTCACACTGTGACGACACATGAAGACACCTGAGACGCTTCGACATGCGTCTCCGTCCATCACGACTACGCAGCTCAGGGGACGTGGAGTCGGTCCCTAAGCACCACGCTGTCCCTTCCTAACTCCTCATCAACTCTCCTAACCACCTTTCCTCGGAGGTCAAGGAACAGTGGTTAGGGTTAGACGTCTAGCCCCGCCCCCTCAGTCCATTTATGGTCACTTCCTGTTCACATGTGACCTCCCTCTCATCCATCCAAAGGTACTAATTAGCCTCTTTAGAACCTGTTTCTATGGAAATGATTCTGAGCATTTCTCATTCGCTGTCCGCTGGTTAAATGAAGTGGGAGGAGTCAAAGCAACAGTTTTTGTCCTATTTGTAATAGTAACAAACACCACGACGAATATGTGGCGGTTCACCCATTAGAGTGATGCATGCTGGGATGCATGCTCCTAATGTCAGCTGTGGTGGCTTTTGCCCCCCCCCCCCCCAGCAGAGAGGAAGCTGCGGTGAGTCTTGCTGAGTGAGAGTCGGTTCAATCAGCGACGAGGAGAAACATCTTAATGCTCCGTCAGCTGCTCCTTCAGCTGCTCCTCCGTCATGTGTCCTGATGTCCTCCTTGTCCTCTTTCTCCTCCTGGGCCTGGGGAGCCTGGTCGGCGCGGCGCCTCCTGCTCGAACCTCCTTCCTCCTCAGTGAGTAAACGTGCTGCTCCTGAACGCGTGTTTGTGCCTCGTGCATTCTGGGAAGGAAAGAACCACTTTTCTATGATTTCATTCCGTATGTTTTTATTCATCAGCGTTTATGTTATTATAATATATTTGTGAGTGTATGTGAGGGTGTGTGCGTGTATGTGTGCGTGTATGTGTGGGTGTGTGTGTGTGTGGGTGTGTGTGTGTGCGTGTGTGCGTGTGTGTGTGTGCGTGTGTGTTTGTGTGTGTGTGCGTGTGCGTGTATGTGTGCGTGTGTGTATGTGTGGGTGTGTGTGTGTGCGTGTGTGTGTGTGTGTGTGTGCGTGCGTGTGTGTGTGTGTGTGAGGGTGCGTGTGGGTGTGTGTGTGTGTGTGTGTGTGTGTGTGTGTGTGTGTGTGCGTGTGTGTGTGTGTGTGTGCGCGTTGAGACACATTGTCTCAGGAAGGAAATGGTAGTTTCATAATCTGAAGACGTTTCCATGGTGTTTAATCCTGCGAGCGGCGGCAGCAGCTGCTGTCATCGCTTCACGTAGCTTCTCAAGTCCCTTCATGGAATCATCTCTGCGCCTCCCAGCACCTCCTCTATCCTGGCACTTCTACCTGCACTCACTCGGGAACAACGTGCAAATAGTGATTAATCATGATTAATCCACTGAAAATTCTGATTGATTTGATTAAAAATTTTAATCATTTGACAGCCCTCATTATTTTGTTTAATTATTTTATTTTAATTAACTATGTTCACGTAAAAAATATTACTATTAATACTACGTAGGGTTAGAGGAGAAAGTAGAGGAGTAAAGACTGTGAGATACGATAAAACACAACCACTGGTGACCAGTGGAGGGGGACTGGTAACCAGTGGAGGGGGACTGGTAACCAGTGGAGGGGGACTGGTGACCAGTGGAGGGGGACTGGTAACCAGTGGAGGGGGACTGGTGACCAGTGGAGGGGGACTGGTAACCAGTGGAGGGGGACTGGTGACCAGTGGAGGGGGACTGGTAACTAGTGGAGGGGGACTGGTGACCAGTGGAGGGGGACTGGTGACCAGTGGAGGGGGACTGGTAACTAGTGGAGGGGGACTGGTAACTAGTGGAGGGGGACTGGTGACCAGTGGAGGGGGACTGGTGACCAGTGGAGGGGGACTGGTAACTAGTGGAGGGGGACTGGTGACCAGTGGAGGGGGACTGGTAACTAGTGGAGGGGGACTGGTGACCAGTGGAGGGGGACTGGTGACCAGTGGAGGGAGGACTGGTGACCAGTGGAGGGAGGACTAGTGACCAGTGGAGGGGGACTGGTAACTAGTGGAGGGGGACTCGTAACCAGTGGAAGGGGAACTGGTTGTGTTTCTGCTTGTGTTACTATTTTATCGGCTGAGTTTCTGTGCCACTTCGAACCACTTCCTCCTGAGACAGGAAGTGTGTGTGTGTGTGTGTGTGTGTGTGTGTGTGTGTGTGTGTGTGTGGGTCTCCTGAGGGGTTTAACTCTTCACCACCAGTAACATGAAGCCGACTGAACAATAGTTTCATTACCAAAGTGATCAGTATCTAAAACATACCACATTGTGTGTGTGGAGACTCTGTGGACAGACCCCTGGTCCTCTTCGCCCCCCCCGACGTCCAAAACGCCACCACGCTGTTGCTAAGCGACGACGGCTCCACCCTTTACGTAGGGGCGCGGGACGCCGTCCTCTCATTGGACGTCAGCCGGAATGATGTCATCAGGCTGAAGAAGAAGGTGAGCTGGAGTCGGTCTGCTGAAACTCCCATCATGCTTTGTTCTATCTATAAAGCAGGTGGTTTATTAAGTATGCCTCTTCGTCCCTGTCTGTCTGTCTGTCTGTCTGTCTGTCTCTGTCTGTCCGTCCGTCTCTCTGTCTCTCTGTCTGTCTCTCCAGGTGGAATGGCGTCCATCCCAGAGTGAAATAAATGACTGCCAAAGTAAAGGAAAGAATGCAGTGGTAATTCCTCCTCAGAGACCTGTCATACAGCGTTAGGCCCCGCCCTAAAGCGTCCCCTGCTTTATGGTCTGTTTGACTCCACATGGACCATAATTCACTAAATGAACATCATGCTGATTGAAGAAGACTTGAAACTAGAGACTGATAAACTCATGTTTACAATGTTTACTGAGGGAACAAATCCAGAGAGAAGTAGTCATTTCCTCACAGACAGAAGACTGCTAGTTCCTCTCTCTGTCTCTGTCTGTCTCTGTCTGTCTGTCTCTGCAGGTGGACTGTCCTAACTTCGTGAGTGTCCTGCAGCAGATGAACTCCACCCATCTCTACGTCTGTGGCAGCTTCGCCTTCAGCCCCCACGACGCCTTCATCGTACGTCTTTAACCAGAAAACCCAAGTACACGTTTCATGTATTTATACTGCTGCTTAGTACTTCCGGTTTCGTAGTACCACGTAATGTAGCCACTTTAGGCAGGAAAGGCTGACTGTGAGAAGTTTCCGATGTTTGATGTTATCTAAATATAATCTATAAACTACACAACTCTCACACAGTCGCACGCTTTCTAATGTACTGATATGCTTAACGTGCATTGTTTCTATAAAAATAGTGGTATACGGTTATATTTTAGACATTATATTATACACACATATATTCATTATATTTGTATTATATTTGTATTGGATAAATACTTGTTAATGATGTTGTTGTTGTCTTCAGGACACGCAGAGCTTCTCCATGGTGACACACGCTGACGACAAAGCCAGAGGCCGCTGCCCCCACAGCCCCGAGCAGAGGAACGCCGCCATCAGCATCGGTGCGTCCCATTGGTCCACGTAGTCACATGACCCGCTTCAGCTGCCACCGGGCCCGTTCTTCGTACGTGGCAGGCTTCACAGCCCGTCCCACAGCCCGTCTCCCAAACTGTCCCACAGCCCGTCTCCCAAACTGTCTCACAGCCCGTCTCACAAACTGTCTCACAGCCCGTCTCACAAACTGTCTCACAGCCCGTCTCACAAACTGTCTCACAGCCCGTCTCACAAACTGTCCCACAGCCCGTCTCACAAACTGTCTCACAGCCCGTCTCACAAACTGTCTCACAGCCCGTTTCACAAACTGTCCCACAGCCCGTCTCCCAACCCGTCCCACAGCCCGTCTCACAAACTGTCTTACAGCCCGTGTTTGCCATGATCATTAAATTGGCCTCAGAGGGCTTTACCGTCTGTAGTCATGTGACTCCTCCCCCGGGATGGACAGACTGCGATGGATGTACAGAATGAACAACGCACAAATATACAGATTATTGTATTGAATTCCTCGTATGCGTTCATCATCATCATCATCATCATCATCATCATCATCATCATCCTCCTCCTCTTGTGCTCCCTGGCTAACAGGACGTTAGATCGACTTAGTCGAACCACGTACGAGCAACGAGGCCCAGGTTCTTGTTTCTGTGTGTGTGTGTGTGTGTGTGTACGTGTCTGCAATGAATATTCTTTATTTAGTATTTAGTGTGTGTGTGTGTGTGTGTGTACGTGTCTGTAATGAATATTCTTTATTTAGTATTTAGTGTGTGTGTACTTTGTGTGTTGCAGATGGGGAGCTGTTCACCGCCACCACCACTGACTTCAGGGGTGTCAAACCACAGATTTCTCGACACTTCAGCAAAGATGGCCGACAGGATGTGAGCCAGGACTCATCAGTGGGCCTCCTGGAGGGTGAGTGAAGACTCACTTTCCCAGAATCCTTCATTCTCATTCTTCATTCAGCTCAGGAGCAAAAGTAAAGAGAAAAGGGGCAAAGTGTTGTGGTGAGTCCGAGAGGAGGAAGGGAGGAGAACCAGGAAGTGAGTTACAGGACACAGACGTGTGAAAGATACCAGTCTGTGATGGATATGATGTAATGAACCATATACAGTGTAGTAATACATATGATGATACCATAGATCATATGCAATAACATGGGTATGATTTATTTAGAGCCCACCTTCGTTGGCTCGTCTCACGACCCGTCAGGGGAGAAGCTCTACTTCTTCTTCACCTGAGGTCGGGAAAGAGTTCAACTTCCTGGAAGAGCTGCAGGTTTCCAGGGTGGCCCAAGTCTGCAAGGTGGCAAAAACACAGATCCATTAAGACATTAAGATGTGTAACGATGTGTGCTGCTGCCTAAGGACACAGAGACAGACTGTTCTCTACTGTATGAAGATGATGATGTGGGTTCTCTCAGGGGGACATAGGTGGTCAGAGGACTCTTCAGAACAAGTGGACGTCCTTCGCCAAAGCTCCTTTGCTCTGTCAGCTTCCCAGACAGCTTCCCTTCAACGTCCTGCAGGACGTGTTCACCCTGCGGCCTCCAGAGGGCGCCGACGCCGCCGACACGCTGCTCTACGCCGCCTTCACGTCTCAGTGGTAGGAAGACAGGATCAGCTCCACTCACACGATGACAATTAGT
The DNA here is from genome assembly GCA_021346845.1 of Apeltes quadracus. Lineage (NCBI taxonomy): Eukaryota > Metazoa > Chordata > Actinopteri > Perciformes > Gasterosteidae > Apeltes > Apeltes quadracus. The sequence goes on from CM037936.1 coordinate 451,166, forward strand.
GTCGACAGTAATAACCACTGTAATAACCACTGTAATAACCACTGTAATAACCACGCTAATGTGTGGCGTTCAGGTCCTCAGCTCGGGAGTCGGCCGTCTGCGTCTTCAAGCTGCCGGACATCAGAGCGGCTTTCAGCGGGAGCTACCGGACCTTCCTCACCGGGACACGCCAGCTGAACCACATGCCGGAGAAACACTGGTACCTGGGACAGGTGAGCTCGCTCAGAGGACACCGAGAGACAAGTCCTTTAGCAACGTTAATGAGAAACCGCTACAACTTTCACCCAGGAGATCGTCTTTAAAAATCCAATGCTGACTTATTTTGATCAACACCTGTAGTTTAATAACAAAACAAGAGAAGAGCAACACCACCACACAGACCCCCACCCAACACCACCACCCTAACAGCACCACACAAACCCCCCCCAACACCACCACACAGACCCCCACCCAACACCACCACCCAACACCACCACACAGACCCCCACCCAACACCACCACCCAACACCACCACACAGACCCCACCCAACACCACCACCCAACACCACCACACAGACCCCCACCCAACACCACCACCCAACACCACCACACAGACCCCCACCCAACACCACCACCCAACACCACCACACAGACCCCCCACCCAACACCATCACACAGACCCCCACCCAACACCACCACCCAACACCACCACACAGACCCCCACCCAACACCACCACCCAACACCACCACACAGACCCCCACCCAACACCACCACCCAACACCACCACACAGACCCCACCCAACACCACCACACAGACCCCACCCAACACCACCACCAACACACTACACAGACCCCCACCCAACACCACCACCCAACACCACCTACACAGACCCCCACCCAACACCACCACCAACACCACCACACCGACCCCCACCCAACACCACCACCCAAACACCACTACACAGACCCCCACCCAACACCACCACCAAACACCACCACACAGACCCCACCCAACACCACCACCAAACACCACTACACAGACCCCCACCCAACACCACCACCAAACACTACCACCCAACACCACCACCCAACACTACCACCCAACACCACCACACAGACCCCCCACCCAACACCACCACCAGACCCCCACCCAACACCACCACCCAACACCACCACACAGACCCCCACCCAACACCACCACCCAGACCCCCACCCAACACCACCACCCAACACCACCACACAGACCCCCACCCAACACCACCACCCAACACCACCACCAAACACCACTACACAGACCCCCACCCAACACCACCACCCAACACCACCACACAGACCCCCACCCAACACCACCACCAAACACCACCACCAAGAACCACCACACAGACCCCCACCCAACACCACCACCCAACACCACCACCAAACACCACCACACAGACCCCCACCCAACACCACCACCAAACACCACCACACCGACCCCCACCAACACCACCACCAACACCACTACACAGACCCCCACCCAACACCACCACCAAACACCACCACACAGACCCCCACCCAACACCACCACCAAACACCACTACACAGACCCCCACCCAACACCACCACCAAACACCACTACACAGACCCCCACCCAACACCACCACCCAACACCACCACACAGACCCCCACCCAACACCACCACCAAACACCACCACCAAGAACCACCACACAGACCCCCACCCAACACTACCACCCAACACCACCACCCAACACCACCACACAGACCCCCACCCAACACCACCACCAAACACCACCACACAGACCCCCACCCAACACCACCACCAAACACCACCACACAGACCCCCACCCAACACCATCACCTAACACCACCACCCACTACCAGCACACCCCCCCCCCCCTCCACCCAACACCACCACACACACCACCACCTAACACCACCACACCACCATGGCTCCCTGGGCTTTGCTGGTGTTGAATATTGTCCTCCCCACAGTGCGGACTGAACAACGCGTCGGACCTGGAGTTGTCTCAGGTGAAGAAGAGCTTCCTGACCAGCAGCGGCGTGCGAGGCGAAGCCGTCGTCGCCTCCTCGGAGCATCGGTACGGCCGCGTGGCCGCCATGAGGACGCAGGCGGCCGATGGAAAAACCTACACTGTCCTCTTCCTGCTCACGGGTGAGTACTAACAGTGCTGGTGTGACGCACGGGGAACGTGTTCATATTGTATCTCATATTGCTCATATCATGTGCAGAGTCCGGGTTCCTCCACAAAGTGGCTCTGTTGGATAAAGGAGCTCAGGTCATCGAGGAGATTCAGGTCTTCACACCACCTCAGCTGGTCAAAAGCATCGTCATCTCCTCCAAGGTAAAATAAAGTATTTATACACCTTATGTAGTTATATATATATATATTACTAGTATGTACATATATAATGTAGTGTATATATATATATATATATATATATATATATATATATATATATATATATGTATATATATATATGTATATATATATATATATATATATGTATATATATATATGTATATGTATATATATATATATATATATGTATATATATATATGTATATATATATATATATATACATGTATATATATATATATGTATATATATATATATATATATATACATATATATATATATATATATGTATATATATATATATATATATATGTATATATATATATATATATATATATATATATATACATGTATATATATATATATGTATATATATATATATATATATATACATATATATATATATATATATGTATATATGTATATATATATATATATATATACATGCATATATATGTAATATGTATGCATGTATATGTATATATATAGTTTGTGGCTCTGCAGAAGAAAACAAAGACATAAGAGACAACCGAAGCTTCGATGTAGAAGTTGTGTCCTGGTTGGAATACAGAAAATATCTCCTACTTGACGTCACAAGTGATGGTGATCACCTGATCATCAGCACCTTTAATTCATACCAACAAGTCTATGTTTTTAATACATTAAAAAGCTTCAGCTGGATTTTGGGTTGAGCTAGCATGCTACCGTTAGCTCGGGATGCTTGTTTTGGGTCCCTGGTTTGAAGTCTTCTTCTTCAGGGCCTCCCTAACGCACATTAACCCCCCGTTCCGGCCCCGCAGGGCGTCGTCTTCGTGGGCACCTCGGAGGGCGTGACCTCCGTCCCTGCGGCGCGCTGCTCCATCTACGCAACCTGTGCTCAGTGCGTCCTGGCCCGAGACCCCCTGTGTGGGTGGAGCCAGGCCGACGCCGTCTGTACCGCCGTGGAGGGGCGTCGCCACGACGTGTACGTGAGAAAGCTAAAAGGCAACCCTGAGCCTCTGTCGTCTGCTCCGCATCACATGAGCTGTGTGTCGTTCGCTCCTCAGGGCTCAAGACCTGACGCATGGCGACGTGGAGGAGCAGTGCCAAGGGGCCAGCGGGGCCGGACCGGTCCGAGGTCAGGACCCCTCATCAGCTGTTACATCCTCCTGTGTTCTAGAAACAAGGCCTCAACACTAGTGAGGGAAACCCCAGCTCTTTCAGCTACCAAATGTCTCTTCAGACTTGTTGGTGCTTAATGAATTGGATGCAGGTTGTTTGTGGAGCCAGCTCCACGCGAGATCGTGTGCGAGACACCGATCAAACGGCCTTGAGAGAGAGAGAGAAACAAAAAAACGAAAACAAAGCGTCTCCCAATCAAGATCCGCTTTGTTCATTGAAACATCTCCCCTTAACACAGCATGCGAACATATGGACAGCTACGTTGTTTATTCGGTGCAATGACAAATGCACAAATTGGATCATACTCAGGATTCGTTGTTCAGGCAGTCTGAATATTTTCACACCTAAAAGCTTTCTGGTATTTTGTGACAGAAGTCAACGTCCATTCCAACGAGGCAGTAAGGCTCCGCTGTGTGAAACCCTCCAACCTGGCAACCCTGACCTGGACCTCCTCGCGCTTCCAAGTCCTGCCGGAGAAGCTCTTCATCCCGTCGGCCGACGGAAGCTTGAGCTTCATCGCCTCCGCCGACACCTTCGGGTCCTACGGCTGCGTGGCGCAGGAGGCCGGCCACCAGGAGGTGGTGGTGAGCTACGAGGTGCGGTGGCTCGACGACCGCCTGGCCGACCGTGGCCAGGTGGTCGCCGCCACCGAGGAGCCAAAGACCTCTGCCCAGAGGACCTCGGGGTACGTTGTGGTCGACCCGATGCAGGAGGTGGAGCTTCTGCTCACCACTGATTTACACCGCCTGACCCCTTCCGGACCGACGGACAACTCCGTGAGCCGCGCCGCGACCGCGGGAGGAATCGCGCAGCCTGGGGAGGAGGCCGCGAAGGAGGCCCGGGTGGGAGGGAGGAGCTACCACGCTGAGCTGGTCGTGGTCTCCACCCTGCTGGCAGCCTGTGTCTTTGTCCTCGGCCTGCAGGAGTGGCGCCGCAGGAGAGCCGCCCTCCAGGGGCGTCCGCCGGTCGGCCCGGGAGGAGGCGGTGAAACCAAGGGATGGATGGAGGGCGTTCCCTCTCCGAGCGGACCAGAGAAGGAGGTGGTGGAGTGACGACGGGCCTCCCGAAGACAGAAACAGCGTCCGGCCTTTTCTCTAGTTTTAATTCACATAAATCCAGAAAAAGACTCCAGAAATATTCTCACAAGCACTGTTACACAACCTCCTGAGTGATCGAGCAATCGCAGGCTGAAGCCAGCTTAGCCTAGCCTAGCTTAGCTTAGCGTAGCTTCTGAATATCAGCAGCTATTGAAATTTGGACATTCGTATTTTTGAAACGTCGTAACTCCTCCTTTAATGATGCTCAAACTGTCCTTTCTGTGTGCTGTGAGAGGACGCGCTGCAAACTACCAACCTACATGAACACAATGTGCAGATTCTGGCTGATGAAACGCAGCCTGATCTTTAGATACTCCGTCTTTATTGTCTGTGATTTATTCCATAACACATGAACATAATCAGGGAACTTGTTGTATTTTTAAGTCATTAAAAAAAAATGAAAAACGTACTTTCGTTTGTATTTCTACTCGAAAGTTACTTTTCCAGACGGTCTATCAAAAGTCCGACTCCATGATCGGTCCCTGAACGCAAATGAGTGACGTCAGGACTCTTTAATCCACGCAGGGAAGTTTTGAGGCTTCCGGGTTTCCGCTGAAAACTACTGACGTTCATTGAGCTGCAGGTAAAGTGTTCCTGAACCGCCGAACCAGATATGATATATTATATATTATATATTAGTTTCCTTTAAACTCCGGTTCACTGTTTGTTTCGTAGTGAACGTGACGTCATTCCTTATTAACCGCCGTTACCATTACCGACCATTAACGTCTTTAACTGTGAGCTATATATATATATATATATATATATATATATATATATATATATATATATATATATATGTTACCTGTGTTATTGTAACAGCAATTAACTAATAAGAAAAGTTATAATGATATCTAGTCTCACCGTGTAATATGACACCTGTGCTCTTTGGATTCACAGGTACACGAGTGTTGCGATGTAATTACAAGTATAACCAATACATTTAGTTACTTACTAAATAAACGAATAAATGTTGATCTATTATTACTGGTTAGATCAAAGCAGTGAACACATGATCAACAATCATAATATGATGAAATAATAAACATTATTCTTGATAATAATGATAATAAAATGCATAACATATCTCACTTTGGTATTTGCACTTTTACTTCAGTAGAAGATCAGATTCTTTTGGAATACTTTGTATAATGTACAACACAAATATGTAAATGAAATTAAAGTGTTTTATCCAGCGGCACATTTCGACCTCACTTCCTTTTTGTCATTTAGTTTTTGTTTTTTACAAGCTCTGTGATTGGTCGGACTCTGGGACTCCTCCTCTCAGCGTGTGACCTTTGACCTCTGCCATGACGTCCACGTCCGTCACCACGGTCGGAGGAGTGGTGGTCGTCACTCAGGTGATCGCGAAGGACGAAACCGGCGTCCAGCTCCAGTCAACCTCCGACCAGCAGGCCCCGCCCACAGCTCAGCAGGCCCCTGCCCACCGGCCCGGCGCCTAAGATGGACAATGTGACCGCCATCTTCCTGCGGGGGGCGCCAGGGGGCCTTGGGGTGAGACGCCCTTTGAAGTACAGATTCATCTTCACGTTCGCCAGAACTTCTGGTTACCACGGTGACCACGTGTGACGTGTGTAGTAACGCCGTGTGTGTTTTCAGCTGGTTCAGATCTGCATCGGCCTGCTGTGTGTCCTCTTCAGCGCCACCGCCGCCTTCTCTCCAGTCCTCGCCCTGCACGCTCCGCTGGGCCTCGCCGTGACCGTACGTACTGAGCCCCCCTCCTCCATCAGGGACCCGTAACTATGGTAACGCGCCTGTCTTTGTCTGGCAGTTCGTGGCCTCCGGCTCGCTGGCCGTGGCGGCGGCATCAGGACGCACTTTGGTGTCCCGGGTGAGTTTTAACTTTGGTCATTAATGTGACATATTTATTTAAATAGTCTCTAGCAGACCTTTGAAGATATTTAGAACCACTGCAAACCGGGAGCGTCGTACCTCACATCACTCAACGTTTTGGACATTTGGTTCTTTTATCTTTAGCCTGATAACTAAAGGGATCACGTCTCTCTGCTTCTGCGTCAGCTCTGGGCGTGTTTGGCCTCCAACCTCACGGGCGTCCTGCTCGGCCTGGGGGGCGTGGCCTATCTCTGCTGGCTGCTGGCTCGCAGCCCCGCCTCCAAACGCCTGTGCGACAGCGGCACCTCCAGCGGCTTCGTGCTCAGCGACGAGCTGAAGATGAGATGCAGCGCTGAGGTTCTGTCGATGGACGTGAGTCTGCTCCTCCGGTTCACGTAGGCGGGTTTTGTATGTATGAATATCATCGTGTGTGTGTGTGTGTGTGTGTGTGTGTGTGTGTAGGTGTTGGTCTACGGGCTGCAGGGCCTCCTCCTGGTCCTCCTGGTCCTGCAGGTTTGTGTCGCTGCCACCGTCTGTGTTTTCTCCGTCAGGGCGCTCGGACGCCGCCACAAGGACCACGAGCCGGTGAGACGATACAGCCGGATATCTTCATCCAGCAATACCTTCATATTGATGCCGAGGGAACTTTTTACATGATGTATTTAGAGATCTTTACAGATCACTTTCTCCATTTTATCTTCAGCACTATTTTTCTACTTCATATTTTTTATTTTTATAAAAGAGGTGAATTGTGGGAAACGTAGTATCAAGTGTTTTATATTGTGACTGTTTCTGAAAGTGATGTCGGCAAATAACGACCTTTGACCTGCAGGTGGAGGAGCTCGGCAGCGACGTCGCCCTGTTGGACAGCGAATGAGCTGAGGGGATGAAACCTACTACTACTACTACTACTACTACTACTACTACTTCAGCAGTACTGCAGGAATGCCACCGTACTCAATCTTTAATCGTCTTTCATCACCTTAAAGTGCTGAAGTCATGATTGTGTTCAAGTACGTAGTTAATGATACAGACTTTATTTGTTATGCAGCGTCAATGAGCGATGTGATTTTCTTTGATTGGTTTAAGTTCTGTTAAGTTAAGTGCGAGATAATACAGCAGTGAGCCCCTATTGGACAATAACATTTCTTATCTTTATTATTTCACATTTCACATAATAAAACATAATACAATTTCTATAATAACGTTTATCTTTACAATAATATTTTTAATCTGTATTATCTCATGATCAACTATGGGAGTTTGGGTTATGGGTTTAAACAGTTTGATTATCAAAATATGAAGTGAATTATTATTACGGCTGTAATTACAGTTCAATAAAACTACTACTATTACTGAGACAATAAGTACTTTTGGTAGTACTAATAAGTATGTCTACACTATATAAACTACTACTTCCACTGCTCAAGCAGTGATCAGGGCTTTTATTCTGATCGCCCTAACCGGATGCAGAAAACGTTCCAACCGGATGTTGTAGAATGTTGTAAACAAGCTGCCGGCCGTTAGCTCGACTCGTTATCGTGTTACAGCAGTTTACCGCGGATATTAAAGTCTGTGAAGGTCAATGTGGGAAACTCTTCTTTATCCCGAATAAGTGAACCTTTGTAACCTTTGTAATGAGTTCTAGTAGCTGAAGTCAGCTGATGTTTACGTAGCAGCAAGCTATCGAGCTAGCTACCAGTTACCCGCAGCAGTTAGCATTTGGCTAACAAACCAACTAGCTAGTCAGCTAGCTAGCAACATGCTAGCAGGCGCTGTTTGAGCGGCTCACCTGAAACAAACATTAAACATCGTCATCATCTACAATCGGTTACGTTAGAGATGCAGATGGTCACAGAGGAGACAAGCTGTTGGCTTAAAATAGCAGTTGATTTAACAATGACAGTGGATTTGTCAACATAGAGGGAAAAATATCTTCCAAATATTTAACTAAATGTGAACCATGAGAGCCGGTAAAATACGTCCCAGTGGAATAGTGACATTCAACACATCCTCAAACACACACCAGGCATTCAATTAATCAGTCAGTGTATTTAATGGTTTTTATTTGATTACACATTGATTCATTTGTTCGTTTAAGGATTTACTTATTTTCTTTTGTCGACTTCTTAGTTTTGTTTATTTATTACAGACTATTGGTGTTGACCGAGTTTCCTCAAAAGGTGTCCTCAGAGGATACCTGTCCTCCAGGTGAGGACTCCGCATGGACAAAGTGAGGAGGGTCCTAGTCCACGTCTGTAAGGGCCAATCGGCTCCTCAGCGTGCTCAGTTTGTCCAGGTCAACCTCACACACGTCCACCGTCCCTCCTTCCAGAGCTTCTCTACAGCGACGTAAACACGCCTTGTTTACATCTCTTCCTCCTCTTCCTCTTCCTCCTGTCAGAGTGTGACGGGTCACTTCAGTGACGGAGGAGACGACGAGGTGGAGGTGAGCTGCTCTTTGGAGAGGAAACAGTTCGTCCTTTTCAGAGGAGACGTAGGACGGGGGACGCCTCTGAAGGTCAGACACTAAACATTTATTCATTCATATGATGTGTTCAAAGACTTGAAAAAACCACTAGAAATCCGAGCTCTGAGCTGGAAATAAGGCCTGCGGGCTGAGCCATGTCGTCTATGCTCCTATTGTATGATTCACACTCGTACTGTGGACAGCTGAGCGAGGACGATGTCCCTCCACATGCCTCAGACATCATATGTTTGTGTCTCCCAGAGGCCCGCCTTCTGTCCCATCAAACACCTGTCAGCCACGCAGTCGGCCGCGATTCCATTGGACGTTCAGCTGCGCGGCGTTGACGTGGGCGTGGCCATCATCCTGCAGACGGCCAATCAGAGGGTGCTGTTGACACAGCGGGCGAAGGAGCTTCGTATTTTTCCCAACGTCTGGGTCCCTCCAGGTGTGACCCTCTCTAGGGTCCGTTTAAAGGGCCAGTGGCATTGTGGGAAACGTAGGATGCAGCGTTATGTTGATTAACTCCTTGTAAGCATCACATCACTTTTTAATTTTCATTTTTAACCTCCATGTTTCCTGGCTTTGCTTTCCTTCCAGGTGGCCATCTTGATCCAGATGAGACGGTAAATCCATCTCTTCTTCTCTGAATATCATGTATCTATCCCGCCAGAATAAAAGCCTGTGGTTTCGTGTAGCTGCTGGAAGGCGGCCTCCGGGAGCTGAAGGAGGAAACTGGACTGGAGCTGGAACCGGAGGGAGTGTCTCCAAAGATACTGGGCCTCTGGGAGGTGAGACAGACAGGAGACAGAGACCACAAGAGGAGGAAGTATTCAGGTCCTCCACGGTAGTAAAAGTACTAATACAATGGTGTTTGGATGCTAAGCGATGGAGTAGAGTCAAAAGTACAATAAGTACCTCTGAGCTTAAATTCATGTACTACTGGTGACTGAAGATATAAACAGTCTGTCTTCCTACCGTCTCCCGTCCTCCGATCCTCTTGTCCTCCCATTTTCTTGTCTTCCTCTCATCACATCCTCATTATGTCTTCATGTTCACATGTCTTGTCTTCTTGTCCCTCCCATCGTCTTGTCCTTATGTATGTCTAATCCTCACCTCTTATCTACATTGTCATGTCTTTCTGCCCTTTTGTCCTGTCTTTGCGTCCTCATGTCTCGTCCCCTCATCCTCTTTCCACGTGTCCTCTCCTCTTGTCCTCTTGTCCTATCAGTCGGTGTATCCTCCCATGCTGTCCAGAGGTCTCCCTCAGAGACATCACATCGTGGTCTTCATGCTGCTGCTGTCTCGTCTGTCTCACCTGCAGCTTCAGGTGAGTTGAGCCTGGTCCCTGTCCTTGGTCCGTCCATTAGAGGACAATGTTAAATCATCCACCCTGTGTCCTCTGCTCGTCTCCAGGCGTCTCTGAGCCCGTCTCCCGCTGAGGTCAGTGCCTGTTTGTGGGCCGACAGGCGGCTGGCAGGAGCGGTGGTGTCCTCAGTGGACGGAGAGGACGGACACATCCCACTGTACCACCTGCAGGGGAGTGTCAGGTAGGACACCCGTAGGGGTTAAAGGTCATCGAATGACACCTGGATACCCGATATATAAGTATTTATAATATGAATGATCGTGAGAACAATATGATGATTATAATATTAATATAATATAATTAATATGAATGATTAGAACAATGACGTTATTAATAATAATAATAATAACAGTAATCATAATAACTATTACAATGATCAGAGGTGATCCCAGTGACCTTTGACCCCGCTGTGTCCCCAGCGTGTCTCAGGTCTCGTCCGATGGAGCTCTAAGCGATGCCGCTCTGCCTGTGGAGGCGCTGGTGGGCCGGGCGCCGGCCTGCGGGCCGGACGCGGAGCGGGTCAGCACCGGGACCAAGTTCGCCCTGGAGCGGTGGCTGAAGAGCCTGGAGGACCTCCGACCCCTGACCCCTGACCCCTGAGGAACACCATCTCTTTTTTACAGAAGAAGATGATGTAACGCCGGTGGCCTCCAGCAGGGGGCGGGGACACCTTGGAGCTACACTGGATTTATTAGGATTCATATATTCCAAAATAAAAGCTTGCATTGTGTGTATCTTTGTGGCTGGTTCCTGTCTTTGTAAAAGTTTATATATTTTATAATAAAAGAATAAATGACCATTTTCTCCAGCGGAACTTTGTTCCTAAAAATAGGATGCATATATATATAGTGATGTGAAAAATATTCAGTTTTTATTCCTCCAGTGCGACTGCGTCGCTCAGGGTCTAAGAAAAGTTGTTTTCATTTATTGCAGTTTTGTAGTCTGGTTGTCTGTTCACTAATGCACTTTATTTTTAACTTTTATTTAAAGTTTATTTTTAAATGGTTTAGTCTATATAAATTGTTTATTCTATATAAGTTTCTTTATTTCTGTATCGGGTACATTTCCGTCAGGATGTAAATGGTGTCATTACTATTATTAATTCCATCTGAAAGTAGTTTTCCAAACAAAAATAAAAAAAATACAACATAAAAATATATTAGATTGTGGTTCAATCATTTGAATTCTAAATAATAAACAACTAAAATTGGAAAACTTTACAAACTATGTGGAAAGTTTAAAACTGTGTTTCAGACCCAATCGGAGAGAACGATTTTTTTTAAATACCAGTTTTCTTTTGAATATAAAGGGCCAATTAGTGTAAAGGGGAAAAGACTTAACTAAACAAATATGATTACGAAACTTGATTGTGTTTGAAATCTTTCTACCAGTTTAGTGGCATTTATTTGAGGTTAAAATCAATCGGTATGATTCAAATTCTAAAGTATGTAATAGTAGAAATACGTCAAGTTATAGTAATCTCATTTATTATAGTACATTATTTATATTTCTTTATACCAGAAAAGTACAATTTGTTGCATTTCCTCCATAATTTATTTTTTATTGTATTTTTAAATACGAAGCCCAACAGTGATTTACACACAATACGTATAAGCAGCTATGAGATGAATTGTAATTGAGGTTTAGTTAAATCAAAAAGGATACAAATTCATTTTAAAAAACAACAGAAATGTAAAAATAAAAATACAGGATTACATGATGGAATCACGTTGTGATCACATGACTAATGGTTGACCGTGTAGGCCCCCGTCCGGTTCTTCATGGCTTTGTCCATTTCTTCCTGTAAGACATTAATCACACAATCAAAAACACCCGAAGATACAGAAGGTAAGATAAGAACGTTATTCATTGAAAAGTATCGTCTCAGCGTTTCATTCGAGATCACAACCAAAGAGACAGAAAAACTATCAAATAAAATGTGAATATATATGAACAATAGGATTAAGTGTACACTAAAAAATACAGATATTAATATCAAATATTGCCAATAATAAAGTAAAAAAAATGAAACTGGAATTTGTGCATTAATGAACGATTAGTGCTTTTTCCACTTGTCCCTCTGTTATATTAAGGAAGATATATCATGATATTCTGCTCATTTCTTTCAAGTAAAAATCTGCTCTACCCGACGGCATCAACAGTTTGTGAAGGATTTCACTAAAATACGTGATTCGGACATTATAATTAAAGTTGCTTGAATTCTAATAGAAATTGAAATAAAGATGAATAAAGACTTATAATTATACCTTCCTTTAATGTTGCTAAATTGCAGCCTATTTATTCAATTAAACTACTAAGAGAGAAGCCGACACGCCTCTGTGCGTCTGTTGACCCCCACGTTTGCTGTGTAAATGTTGACAGTGACTCACTTACATACAAACAGGTGAATAATGACTGTTTCATTAAGTCAACACACACACGCCCAGAGAGACAGATTTGCCTGGTTTGGGTGTCCTCGTGGGGACATTCCCTTGTGATGTGTCCTCGTGGGGACATTCCCCTTGTGATGTGTCCTCGTGGGCACGCTAACTTGTCCTTGTGAGGACACCCTCCGTCTCAGAGGTCCGTATGTGGAGACGCTTCACTCACATAGTTCCTCCGGTCGGGGACGTCAAAGCGGGTGTGCGTGGTGTACAGAGGGACGCCGTCGTTGTTGCTCAGGTTGTTGTAAGGACTAAAGAGGTTGGTTTGCCCCCTGAAGCAGCAGAGCCACACGAGCTGCAGAACACAAGCACATTGAATCCTGGGTAAGACTCTCAGCTTGTGTGACAGAGATCCCCCAAGCGTTCTAGTTACAACTAATACCTCCACCACAGCACCAAGCGCAGATGATTTTGCTCTCAGATTGCTCGATAAGACATGTTCCCCAAAGTCAACATGTAACCAATGTTTTTTCAGCCTGACTCACCAGTGCGACAATCAGCAAGAGCACCGCCAGCAGAACCAGAGCCGCCAGGACCAGCAGAGCAATTCCCCAACCGGGTACCTCCGACGCCAACAGGCGCGCTGACTGTTGTACTGGAACTGGAGGGGGTGGCGTTGGTACCATTAGCGTTGGACCCAGGTGTTGCTGCTGTGGTTATACTGGTGACGTTGGTATTAGTAGCGTTGGATCCAGGTGTTGCTGCTGTGGTTATACTGGTGACGTTGGCATTAGTAGCGTTGGATCCAGGTGTTGCTGCTGTGGTTATACTGGTGACGTTGGCATTAGTAGCGTTGGATCCAGGAGTTGCTCCTGTGGTTATACTGGTGACGTTGTCATTAGTAGCGTTGGATCCAGGAGTTGTGCTGTGGTTATAGTACTTAGGAGTTGCTGCTGTGTTACTGGTGACGTTGGTATTAGTAGCGTTGGATCCAGGTGTTGCTCCTGTGGTTATACTGGTGGAGTTGGTACCATTAGCGTTGGATCCAGGTGTTGCTGCTGTGGTTATACTGGTGACGTTGGCATTAGTAGCGTTGGATCCAGGAGTTGCTGCTGTGGTTATACTGGTGACGTTGGCATTAGTAGCGTTGGATCCAGGTGTTGCTGCTGTGGTTATACTGGTGACGTTGGCATTAGTAGCGTTGGATCCAGGTGTTGCTGCTGTGGTTATACTGGTGACGTTGGTATTAGTAGCGTTGGATCCAGGAGTTGCTGCTGTGGTTATACTGGTGACGTTGGCATTAGTAGCGTTGGATCCAGGAGTTGCTCCTGTGGTTATACTGGTGACGTTGGTATTAGTAGCGTTGGATCCAGGTGTTGCTGCTGTGGTTATACTGGTGACGTTGGTATTAGTAGCGTTGGATCCAGGTGTTGCTGCTGTGGTTATACTGGTGACGTTGGCATTAGTAGCGTTGGATCCAGGAGTTGCTGCTGTGGCAAAAAAGAACAAAAGCCAACAAACCTTTAACAAATGTGATTCAGAAATGCTGAAACAGGATATGTTTCATCCCTTTAAATAAGACCAGACGTCATTACACACAAACTTTCATTAATGACTCAACAAGTATTCATCGTCTAATAATTCACTCAAATATTTGTTTTTCCGACTGCAGAAAAATGTTGATCGAACAGGAACTAAGGCTTAAGGGCGGGAAGAATAGACAACATTTAATTCTTTAAAAAATACAACAGTCATAACATTTTCAAATGCAGACAAAAACACAAACACAAACCGTTTATTTTTTATTAATTTAGATTTGGTGTTTGTACTTAACGTACATGTGGAGACGTCTCTCACTCTTTATTGACCAAACAATCTATCGGTTTATCCACAGAGTAATCAGCAGAGTAATAAATGACAAAAAATAGATGCCTTAAACATCGAAAACACTCACTGGCCCTGCCGGATTTCCCCTTGTGTTTTTCATCTGCTGCCTATAATTTGATCTGTTTATTTTTTAAATACTACTTTAAACTTCAGTAAAAACCAACCCTGAGTATTAAGCAAAGCCTATGATGAGCTGAGAGGCTGGTATTTTTTTTGTTACCTGAGGCGGCGAAGGCTAGAGCCATCCAGAGTGCGAGCCGTGCCTCCATCTTTCTGCAGAAAATCCCCAAACAGTTTGTGACAAAGATCTCACTGTGAGCGGCTTGTGGAGTCTGATTCCATCCAGAGAAAGAGTCCTTTATACATCCGCCCCACCTGCACACAGGTGAAGACGGAGGAGGAGCCTGGTACTCTCCCATCGTGACGAGCCAAATCCCTCTTTGTCACAGGGTGACTAGTTAGGACAGAAGTGCAGTAATACTTGTGTCAATATTTGTATCATGTATGTAATGCTTGTCTGGATACATGTGTTCCCAGAACACACGGATCTGAGCCAGCCACATGCTTCTGTCCTATTTAGATGACGTTAGCGGGTTCAGAGCCTTCAGCGAGAGAAACTGTTAAAGTTAAACAAGCGTGCCACGGAATAATTCATGTGAAAGTATTTCTTTGAAGTTTGAATAATAAACTATCAATGAAGTTAAAGGATCTGACAGCTTGACTTTTGTGGGAACTGAAGCTGAGAATTGTATGACGGAACAAAGTCACGTTGTTATGACAAGTCCAAGTACTTTGTTAAAATATATTATTTATAACATTTTGAAAATATACCCAAGTTTACATTGTAGTTTGAATAACAATACACAGGGGGTGAGCACGGTGGTGGTGGTAGGAGGTTAGCATGGTGGTGGTGTTAAGTGGTAGGTTAGCATGGTGGTTGTGTTAGGTGGTAGGAGGTTAGCATGGTGGTGGTGGTGGTGTTGGTGGTAGGAGGTTAGCACGGTGGTGGTGGTGGTGTTGGTGGTAGGAGGTTAGCACAGTGGTGGTGGTGTTGGTGGTAGGAGGTTAGCACGGTGGTGGTGGTGGTGGTGGTAGGAGGTTAGCACGGTGGTGGTGGTGTTGGTGGTAAGAGGTTAGCACGGTGGTGGTGGTGTTGGTGGTAGGAGGTTAGCACAGTGGTGGTGGTGTTGGTGGTAGGAGGTTAGCACAGTGGTGGTGGTGTTGGTGGTAGGAGGTTAGCACGGTGGTGGTGGTGGTGGTGGTAGGAGGTTAGCACGGTGGTGGTGGTGTTAGGTGGTAGGTTAGCACGGTGGTGGTGGTGTTAGGTGGTAGGTTAGCACGGTGGTGGTGGTGTTGGTGGTAGGAGGTTAGCACGGTGGTGGTGGTGGTGGTGTTGGTGGTAGGAGGTTAGCACGGTGGTGGTGGTGTTGGTGGTGGGAGGTTAGCACAGTGGTGGTGGTGTTGGTGGTAGGAGGTTAGCACGGTGGTGGTGGTGTTGGTGGTAGGAGGTTAGCACGGTGGTGGTGGTGGTGGTGGTAGGAGGTTAGCACGGTGGTGGTGGTGTTGGTGGTAGGAGGTTAGCACAGTGGTGGTGGTGTTGGTGGTAGGAGGTTAGCACGGTGGTGGTGGTGGTGGTGGTAGGAGGTTAGCACAGTGGTGGTGGTGTTGGTGGTAGGAGGTTAGCACAGGTGGTGGTGGTGTTGGTGGTAGGAGGTTAGCACGGTGGTGGTGGTGTTAGGTGGTAGGTTAGCACGGTGGTGGTGGTGTTGGTGGTAGGAGGTTAGCACGGTGGTGGTGGTGGTGGTGTTGGTGGTAGGAGGTTAGCACGGTGGTGGTGGTGTTGGTGGTGGGAGGTTAGCACAGTGGTGGTGGTGTTGGTGGTAGGAGGTTAGCACGGTGGTGGTGGTGTTGGTGGTAGGAGGTTAGCACGGTGGTGGTGGTGGTGTTGGTGGTAGGAGGTTAGCACGGTGGTGGTGGTGTTGGTGGTAGGAGGTTAGCACGGTGGTGGTGGTGTTGGTGGTAGGAGGTTAGCACGGTGGTGGTGGTGGTAGGAGGTTAGCACGGTGGTGGTGGTGGTGTTGGTGGTAGGAGGTTAGCACGGTGGTGGTGGTGGTGTTGGTGGTAGGAGGTTAGCACGGTGGTGGTGGTGGTGGTGTTGGTGGTAGGAGGTTAGCACGGTGGTGGTGGTGGTGGTGGTGTTGGTGGTAGGAGGTTAGCACGGTGGTGGTGGTGGTGTTGGTGGTAGGAGGTTAGCACGGTGGTGGTGGTGTTGGTGGTAGGAGGTTAGCACAGTGGTGGTGGTGTTGGTGGTAGGAGGTTAGCACGGTGGTGGTGGTGGTGGTGGTGTTGGTGGTAGGAGGTTAGCACGGTGGTGGTAGTGGTGGTGGTGTTGGTGGTAGGAGGTTAGCACGGTGGTGGTGGTGTTAGGCAACATTTCTGCGGTCGGTTTGTCAACAGTCAGCCTTCATAACGAGTACCAAAGAGTTAATAACAGTAAATGATTTTCTTTATTGATAACACAGATTTGATTTCTTCACATTTTCAGATTAGATGTCACAAAAGGAGAGGATGATGACAATAATACTGTATCACTAGTTTAGTTATAGGCGTCTTTCTCAGTCTGTGATTGGCTGGATGATAGAACCAGCGGGAGCTCAGGGATCAACACAAGCTGGACAGGCTCCGCCCCCGATATACCTGGGTAAAACAATGAATGGTTTTAACAGGCAAGCTCTCTAGCTTGTAATTAATGAGTAATTATGTGAAACTCATATTTTATTGAGCCAATATAAAAAAACAGCAATTAAAGAAAAAAAACTTGCTAGCCCCTGTTAGGTAATATGTTCAGAAAACTATCCATTCTCTCACCGCTCAGACTGGTCAGTCTGGTTGCTAGTTGGTTCCATAAGGAGCAGGAGCTCTGACTCAGTCCCTGACGCTGATGGAGGGCGGAGTTTATCTGCAGATAGTTGGGCGGGGCCTGAGAGGGCAGCACCGGCTGCCAGCGGGGCAAAACTGACTCCGCCCACACACGCGAGGGGTTTGGGTTCCTTAGGAAAATAAAACAGATAAAAAATGCTTCATTGTACAACAACGGTTGTCCTGATCTAACAACCGTTAATCCAATGAGGTTTAAGATAACGAGTGTTAATATAAGAAACTTCCATTTAAAATATCCTTCATCCATGTGAGGTGATCAACTGAATTTTGTTCAATCAATCTTTGATCAAACAAGAGGTAATCTAACCAGCGTTCACCTAACGGGGGTAATTTTAACTTAACGATTATTAATTGAAGGAGCGTTGATCTGACCCGCTTTTGATGAAGCTGGAGACGTAGGTCATCATGGCCAGAGAGAGGCGTCGGTCAGAGGAGGTGAAACGCTGTAAGCTCATTGGATGATGAGGCGTCCCGAACACCAACTGAACATCCAGAGGAACGGACGCATCGGCCCTGCACACAAGAAACAGCCGATCAATACCTTCCATCAGCACTGATTGGCTCAGAGTCGAAGCGAAGCGACAGTAAAAAATACCAAGTTATGGAAAAACACAGTTACCAAGTGAAGTCATGCTAACGCTAGCAAACTAGCTAAACCAGAGTTGCCACAGCGTTGGCACCTGTTGTGAGAGCTGGATGGCAGGTTGGTGGTACAGGAAGACGTTAGCTTTGCTGTTAGCCCAGTGGCTAGCCATCTGCAGACTGGGACAGATGACGAACAGATCTCTGCAAAGCAAACAAACAAACAAACAAACAAACAAACAAACAGTCAGTCAGAACTGACCAACAGCTGCACACCGAATCTCTGTGTGTACTCAAAGTTGTTGTCAGGTGTCTGGAAAGATATTTATAGCGCATTTCATGCGGCTGGAGTTAGCCTTTAGCTTGTTTTGGTAGCTCCTTGTGTCTGACCTGGTAGCGTTGTCCAGCGCTCTGGAGAAGCGGTTGTACCCAGCAGGCGAGGGGCCGTGATCCAGAGAGTAGAACCAAGCCGCCACCTCCTTCAGCAGCTCACTTCCTGTTGCGCCGCCCAGTGAGCGGCTCAGAGCCTCGTAGAACGCCGTCTTCCCGTCGGCTCGACCCTGCAGGGCCTCGAAGTCCTGCAGACAGATAACTTCTCTGATCAGAGGACAAATGCACGTAGGAATTCCCTGATGGTTTGACGTTACACGTCTGCATCACTCTGTGAGTTCACCTTTGAGTCCCGGGGCAGTAGATTTTGTATAGATTGTGAAAGCCCAAATGATGTTAACACATTTTAATCCTCCAAAGGAGCCACAGAGTCACAAAGAGTCTGTTGACACTGATAAACTGGTTAAACGTCTCCTCACATGCACATCTCAAAAACAGCCCCTGAAGCCGAGTTTCTGCTTCTGCAGTTTCAGGGAAACGCAAGGACGGGCACACGCTCTGCGCACCTTTCCACCCCTCCTTGTGTGCCTCCACCAATTAAAAAATAATTCAAACGTCCGTCGACTCAACTGTGTGAAAAGCTGCAGGAGCATGCAGATGCCTTTGAGGGCGTTTTAGCTGGTTTCTGTGTGACCTCTGACCTTTATCCTGCGGGCGCGGCCGATCAGGCCGTCGTGTTGCGATGAGCCCAGCAGGAGGTCGACCCGTGGGAGGGAGGGCCGGGGGGAGGACGGAGGGGCCGGCGCCCAGGACTGGAAGGGGCCGCTGACCGCCAACAGCTGCAACGCAGCAACACGTTAATGTCATACTTTATCAAGTAGAGCTGGAAACAGATTTAAGATTTAAGATTCAATAAATGTGCATTTGTATTGATCGATAACTGTGTTTCTCTGCACTTCTCTCTACTTCTCATCATCAGTTGTGTTTCCATGGAGATGAAGGACCTTTCAGGGGCTCGATTCGTACTTTGGTCTGAGCGGCGTTCAGTGCGAACGCAGGCGCCGCCCTGAGGCAGGCGGCCATTGCTTCGTCATGGTCGTCGGTGAGGTCAGACGTCTCGCAGCCGAGCTCTGCGGCCAGACGCAGCGCCTGGCGTCTGGAGGCGGAGGAGGTCTGGACCAGTGACGGAGAAAAGACAGAGCCGCCCTGGAGAAACAACATCATCATGCGTGTAATATTACAATAATGTCATTATTCATAGTATTATAATATTAGAGATTACATTATTATATATCAGACATAATTATAGTTCCATGTTGCATTCTGTTACTCACGCTTTGTTGAGGAGGAGGAGGAGGAGGAAGAGCGAGGGGAGGAAATGGAAAAAGAGGGAGAACAAGACAAGGAGTAAAATACGGGGGAGGGAAAAGAGGAGGAGGAGCCGATAGAGGAGGAAGATGAAGAGGAGATGAAGATAGTGAAGGAGAAAGATGACAAATTTTACCAGCGAGGAAAATGAAGAAGGTTAGGAGGAGATAAACAAAAGGGAAACAGAAAAGGAGAAAGAGGAGGAAGATGAGAATAAGATGAAGGAGGGAGGAGATAGAAAAAGAAGATGAACAGGAAGAAGAAGAGTAGATAGAGAAGGAAGAACAGAAGAGCGGGAAAAAGGAGGCGGAGGAGATAAAGGAGGAAGAGGAGTTCTCACCATCAGCATCATCCGCTGGAACAGAGGAGGAGAAGGAGAGGAGAGGAGGTGAAGGCTGGTGATGTCAGCGCCTCCTCGCTCCGACCCGACTGTCACTGTCCTGTTGTCTCCGCCCACCAGGGAGATGTGGGCGTTAACCCAGCGGAGCACCGCCTCTTGGTCCGACAGCCCGTAGTTACCACGGAGACCAGCCGAACCTGCAGGACGTACTTTACGTAAATAACGCAACGCCGGTGTCGTCATAGTAACTCGTGTCACGGGTTTACCTGTGCGCAGGAAGCCCAGCGCTGCGGTTCTGTAGCTCGCCGTCACCACAACAACATCACCCAAAGCAGCAAGGGCGGAGCCATCCAACAGGCCTGGGCTCTGATTGGCCGAGGGGTTGAAGAAGAAAACCAGGACTGGGACGCGCCCCCTCTGACAAAACCCCCCCGAAATAAGTGCTTATTATTGCATCACTTTCAAGGATAATAAAAAAGAGTTTGATGACCTCAAACTACATTCAACCCCGAAATCAATTATAAGATAATAATATAACTGTCAATTCGTAATATAAACAATCCTCCTAATGTATCCGTTATGAATCAATAATAAATAGTTCTGACCAGAAAAGCAGGAACGAAGATGTTGAGGTAGAGACAGTCTTCACTGGCGGAAGGAGAGTCTTCATCACCCGGCTGGATACAACTAGGACTGAAGTACACGGGACTATCAGCAACATTCATTCCTGCACATGGACTGGCCTCTGGCGGCCTCTGGGGGCGCTGTGGGGCGTTACCGGGGCCTGGTGGCGTCCCAGACTCCCGACCAATCAGACGGCCGAGCTTCCTGGAAGCGCAAGGATTCGGTTGGTGGACGAGCGTAGGGGACGCCCAGGAACTGAACCAGCGGCTTCCTGTCCGAGCCCAGGGACGTCTCCACGACGACGCCTCGCACGGTGCCGTGACCCGGCACGGAAAAGGACGTAACCGTGGACAACCGCTCTGCAGAGTAAAGCAGAAAACCAAGCAGTTGGCCGTCTGCTGCTACGTGATTGGCTGCTGCCTGATTGGGGGTTCCTCTCCCTGATTGGTCGGACCTGCCCTAAGGTACACCTCGCGGGCCGGCTCTCTGATGAGCAGCCTGCAGGAGGAGGCGGGGCTGGACGCGCCGGCGGCGGAGATCAGTCCGCAGGCCGCGGTGTCGGGATAGAGGACGCAGCGGGTGGCGGAAGCCTCCTCGCGGAGCGACACGGCGACGCAGGACTCCGCCTCCTGACACGCTGAAACAGGAAGTGACAGCGATGTCACGCCAATTCAGTCAGATTCATTCTTTTAATTGTCAGCAGCGGTTACCATGGAGACACCAATCCCTGGTCTCTTCCCTGTTGGTGGCGATGTCACGGCTCACGTGGATGACATCATAGGTGGAGACGGACGGGTCGACGAGGAATGATGAGTCAGAGAGAAGACGCCATTGGTCCAGAGACACTGAGACACAAACAGAGGAGACGTTTATTTCTAATACTGAGAGCAGCATTGTACTTTACAGTAATTACTCAGTGTTAGTAGTAGAGGTAGATATTGTAGCAGTAGTAGTACTAGCAGTAGTAGTAGTAGCAGTAGTACCATTGGTTGTTGGCAGGCTGAACTGAGGACAGAGAGCCGCAGCAGAACTCCACTGATTCACTGGAAACACAAACGGAACTCATTAAACACATGAACCGTGTGTGTGTGTGTGTGCGTGTGTGTGTGAACGTGTGTGTGTGTGCGTTTGTACACTCGTAATCATTACCGGGTTTCTGGTACCAGCCGAAGGGGTCCGGTGAGGTCTTCACCACCGAGGGAGTGCAGTCCTGAGTCCTCCAGGTCGTCATGGCAACCTCACTGCAGGTTTGAACCCCAAGACTGATGAGAGACACGCACACCACGCCGGACCCGCCTGCTACACACAGACACACATAACAATACACAATCTGTTAGTCCTTATTAATTAAGATAGTTGTTTCCAGACAACCACCTTGGTTACCGTGGTTACCTGACGATTCAGCGTCCTGGACGAAGCCGATGCCGCGGCAACAAGGATCCTCATCACAACGCCGCTCACACTGCATGAACCTGAACGCACACACCACAACAAGGCATTGTAACACAGTGAGTGTGTGTGTGTGTGTGTGTGTGTGTGTGTGTGTGTGAGTGTGTGTGTGTGTGTGTATGTGTTACCCCTCTGACAGCGCCGTGGTTTCTCTCAGGCTCACTCGGCTGCGTATCGAGTAGGAGACCATCTTCTGGAAGGGAACTCTCTCGTAGAAGCTTCTGACTGGTCCAGAGAGATCCACTGGACGCACACACACAGACACACACACACACACACACACACACACGTTAAACGTTAAACAGAGTCCTGGTGTGTGTCCCTGGTCCCTGAACATCCTCGGTTCCTTTCCTCATCTCCTCAGCAGAACTCCTCTCTCCTCCTAAAGGAGTCTAGGAGGCGGGCCTACCCCTCTTGGCGTGGGCGTTGCGGGGGGCCGTGCCCAGCAGGGGGCGGCAGCGCCCCCTCAGCGGCTCGTGGTACGCGCCACACTGGCTGCCGTCGGCGTGCAGCGAGCAAGCGAAGAATCCCGGCGAGTCGGCGTCGCCGAGGTCGACCACGGAGCAGCGGGGCTCGCCGGCGCATCCTGAGGGACAGACAGGAAACGTCTTCACCAACTTTCACGCGTGGCGGGTCGCCGGGGGGGGCGGGACCTACGCGTGAGGCACCAGAGCAGGGCCTTCTGGGAGTTGTAGTTCTTCCTGTTGAGCCAGAAGGAGAGCGAGGGCAGCGCACGAAGAGGGTCCACGTGCACGTCCTCCTCCGAGAGGGGATCGAACTGCATCAGCACCGAGGCTACACAACACAGACACACAACCAACACCTGGATCACTTAACAGTGTATCTGTGTGGTACTAGTACAGTAGGAGTATCTGTGTGGTACTAGTACAGTAGGAGTATCTGTGTGGTACTAGTACAGTAGGAGTATTTGTGTGGTACTAGTACAGTACTGGAGAAGGACTACTTACCATCCAGAGGAGGACTGAGTTCTGCTGCAGCACACAAAGAAGAATCAGAACCACCAGCTGCTGATTCCCCATCTGACCAACAACAACATCAACAACACAACAGTGAGACTACAAAGATGAAGCAGCGGCGTCGTGACCTCGCTGTGACCTCGCCGTGACCTCGCCGTGACCTCGAGTGCAGGTTACCGGGCTTCAGGTAGACGGCCTGGAAGCTGACGATGGAGGCCCGGTAGTCCTTCTGGTTCTTTGTGTCGGCCGGAAGAGACGATTCATCTGGAGGAAGAAACCAGGAAGTGAAGAACAGAGACAGGAAGTACATAATTGTTTGACGAGAGGTTTTACCTGTGATGCCCTAAAGCGTCCCCTGCTTTATGGTCTGTTTGACTCTACAGGACCATAATTCACTAAATGAACATCATGCTGATTGAAGAAGACTTGAAACTAGAGACTGAGACCATAAACTCATGTTTACAATGTTTACTGAGGGAACAAATCGTATTACATCATTTAGTTATTCTTATTAAGGTTCTTTCTTACTGATGTTGAACTTTTGTCCTCCGAAGTCAAACACAAAGCTGCTCTGTTGCTCGTTGTAGGTAAGCCCCGCCCCACAGATCCGATTGGCTGTCCCCTGTCCGGTCATGTCCCAGTCCTGGTCCCCGCACATCAAGACTGATGGAGCTCTCAGCCAACCGCATAGCAGAGACCCTGAGAGGGGTGGAGATGGAGGGGGGGGGTCGTTGCTTCATCCAGTCAATCAGCTGACGTGCGTCTCCACGGCAACGCACCTCCACTCAGGCTGTTCCGGTTGAGGACGAACCCGTCGCAACAGGCGTCCCGGCGGCAGCCGTCCTGACAGAAGCGGTGTGCGTCAGAGAGGGAAGTCCTTCCCGAGGGGAACACCTGCGTCCTGAACACACCTGAGACGACCTTCGTCATCGTCATCCTCCCAAACTCCTCGCCTGAGACACACGCATGCACACAGACACGCATGCACACAGACACGCACGCATGAGCGTTTGTGAGGGTGTGTTTCATCCTCTCGGCAGTCGTCAGGTTGCCGTGGTTCCGGTACCGTTTTTCCTAACAACCAGCAGATCGGAAGTCCCGCCCCTCACTCTCAGGAAGCAGCTCAGCGAATGAAAGAGCTCGGCCCGCGGATTACCCAGAAAGCCAAGGGCCTGGGAGAATAAAACAAAGTCTCATTTTCAGTTCATTTACTTGTGTGTGTGTGTTCAGTGTTATGTGTGTTGTGTGTCTGTACCTGCTGGGAGGCGTTGCAGTGTGTGTTCATTGTGTGCGTGCTGTACAGTTCACACACACGCCGTCTGTTGATCAGCGCCACATGGTGGCAGGACGGCTTCACCGCACAGGCTGAGAGAGACAGAGACAGACCATAATAACTATATGAGTGTGTCTGTGTGTGTGTGTGTGTGTGTGTGTGCGCGCGTGTCACCTTTCACACAGGATGTGAGGTCAGAGGTCGTTGTTTGCAGGACTTCTGTGTCTTCAGCTCCGACGATCAGATGTGATCGATGAACAGCCTGAAACTTGTTGAGAACTGCAGCACAAACACACACGTAAATACACACGCACGCGCACACACACACACACACACAAAGGGTCACAAAGGGCTTCACATAATGACGACACAAATAAAACCGAACTGTCGTCTCATTGGCTGCTGAGACTCCACCTGAGCACTCATCATCAGTCCAAGGCTCGTCCCTGTTGGTCCACTCAAGCTCCGCCCCCTCACTGTCAAAGCACCTCCACCTGTCAGACAGGAAGTCGGGCTGTGCCGGGAGGAAGTCGCCTCGCTCAGAACAACGCAGGCCCCGTCTCTGACACTCAGTCAGACATTGATTGACAGAAGACGCTCCAGGAGGCGTGGAGCCCCTGGGACACCTGTGGCATAAGTCCCGCCCCTCTTCATCCTGATATGTTCCCTCTGGACAAAGAAGACACGCCCCCTCCCCAGAGTAGCTCCCAGCGGGACAGACAACTGTGGAAACAAAACTGAATCAAACTGAATCAAACCAAACTGAATCAAACCAAGTCCAAAGGACGCCGTCTCACCGCAGACTTCGCCGTCTCCAGCCAGCTGGTAACCGCGGAAACAACCGAAGCTTGCCGTCGTCACAGAGACAAGATCAGGTTGTGATGAAAGCATGGAGCGGATATTACCCAGAAGCCCTCGGACGCCCTCCAGGAGTCCAGACTCATTCATAAAAAGACCTGATGGGAAGAAGATGTAAAAATAAGACTTGTAAGAATCCAGATGATGAGGAGGAGGAAGAAGAGGAGGAGGAGTAGGAAGAGGAAGAAGAGGAGGAAGACGAGGAGGACTAGGTGCTCACCGATGTCGTGGAGGTCGGGGAGGTCAGAGGTCGGGAGGTCAGACAGGTGGGCGGTCCAGGTGAAGGTTACATTCAGAGTGTCATCACCAACGCACAACAAACGCACCGAGGAGTCGTCGCACAACGACACTGGGAGATGAGACACTGGGAGCTACACACAGACACACACAGACAACATGAATAAACCAAAACAATAACAGTAGGGAAAATAATAACAATGTTAATAACAATAGTAATAATAGTACCAGCAGTGGGACACTTCATAAACACGGTGCCATTTCTCTTTGCATTGAATTAAATATTAAAATGAAATATTAGATGGTGATGATGTCATTGATGGGTGCCACCTGTGAGGAGCAGAGCCCCCTGCTGGTCATCATGGAGGACAACAGGGACCGTAAGCTGCTGATCTGAGAGCAGGACAAGGACAACGTCCACAGCTGAGAGGACGACACCGACTGCAGGGGCTGAGGGACTACACACACAGGGACACACAAACGCACACACAGCGACACAGCAATCACTCACACTGTCCATAACCATGGTAACTTGTGTTTTTAACTGAAAATGAAAAATGGATAAATGGATCATAAAAAGAAGGAGGTTCAGTTTGATGATCATAAACAGGTGTTCTCTCACGCTGACAGGCTCCGCCCACCGGCCCGTAGCCTCCGGCCCACTGCCGACTCTCGGTCCGGCACAGGAAGTGGCTGACAGGCAGCGCGTTCCGGTAACCGCGGTGACAGATGAGGTCGCAACCCTGCCCACCGCTGGCGGTCGGGCGGCACACCAGTGCACCCTGGGTAACGGCGGGGGCGGGACAGAGGGGACCTGGAGACGAGAGCAAATGAAACCAATCGGCCGCCTGCTCCGTGGCCATTGGGTGGCGCTCATTCTGTTTCTACACACGGTCACATGATGGCGTCCGGCCCGTCCGCCGGGGGGTCCGGGTCCCGCCCACTTCGTGCCCGTCCTCGGCGACGCACCAACAGGAAGTGCTGTCACACTGCAGAGGGACAAAGGAGCCGTCGGGGCGACATTGGGAGCCCCGCAGCGCGCACCAGCTGGGACCTGAACGCACCACAGGAACACTCAGGTTCACGGACTGAAGCGGGACAGCAAACGCATCGCTAAAGGCTTTGGACTGTGTGCGTGTTTGCGTGTGTGTGTGCGCGTACATGTCAGGTGTCCAGCTGGGCTCCGCGTCGCCATCTGCATCGGCTCTCCGGTCACATGGTTCACACACCAGCCAGCAGCGCCACCTGTCTGCAGCGCCGAGAAGCCGCCGTCCTGAAGCACAAAGACTCACACGGTTAATAGTACACAAGGTGAGCAAGTCATCAGGCACTGTGAGGTCACAGTGACCTTTGACCTCCAGCAGCTGATCACTTTCCCCTGGAGTCCAAAGTTTGTGGAAATTCTTTCCACATTTAGTCATCATTCGTGCGTGTGTGTGTGTGTGTGTGTGCGTGCGTGCATGTGTGCGTGTGCATGTGCGTGTGTGTGTGTGTGCGTGCGTGCGTGTGTGTGTGCGTGTGCGTGTGTGTGCGTGTGTATTTGTGTGCGTGTGCGTGTGTGTGCGTGTTTGTGTGTGTGCGTGTGTATTTGTGTGCGTGTGTGTGTGTGTGCGTGTGCGTGTGCGTTTGTGTGTTTGTGTGTGTGTGTGTGTGCGTGTGTGTGTGAGAGAGTTCCTGCCTCGTCACACTCCGGTCGGTACGATGAAGTGATGTCATCAGATCTTTTCATCCAACCAGAGAGCAGCGTGTGGGTCTGAGCTCTCTGACAGCGTGTGAGACCTGCAGGGCAACGCACGAGATGAATACTGTGTTTATGTGATATGTGTGTGTGTGCGTGTGCGTGTGCGTGTGCGTGTGGTATCTCACATGTGGGCCGGCGCAGTGAGCGGCTGCTCAGAGACTCGGCGATGAACTCTCCTTCTTCATCAACACACCAACACTGACCTGAGCGCACAGACAAGGTGAAGAAGACCTGTGTGTGTGTGTGTGTGTGTGTGTGTGTGTGTGTGTGCGTGTGTGTGAGAGACACACACCTGTGCTGTGGTAACACTGGGTGTGCAGCCACTCTCCATCGGCATCACACTGGGGGTCGTACGGCTGGTAGGAGCGACGCCCGGGAGGCAGGAACATCTGGACAGCTGCAGGACGATTCACATCAGCTAAAGTGACAGGTGGTGTTCCCCAAGGTCCAAACCTGTTCAACACCTGCATGCGTCTAACACTAAGTGTGTTATCACAACTATGCAGACGACACACAAGCCTACGTAAGCATGTGACCAGGGGACCACCGCCCAATGCGGGGCACAAGAGCCGCACAAATCAACTGGATGCACCTGAACTTTCTTCATTTATTCAAAGATAAAACATTGGTAATTGTTTTATATATATATATATATATATATATATATATATATATATATATATATATATATATATATATATATACATGCAAGGTCACAAAAGGACCAAAAGACACGTGTGTCCTGCTGGAAGTCTGCTGGGACTCCTTCCTGTCCCCAGATCCCCAGAAGGACACACAGGAGGAGAAACTTCTTCTTTTCCTTTTGCTTCACTTCTAAGAAGATTATAAACTCAGTCATTTCATTTTTTTGACATTTTACAGTCGTTTTCAGAGAGGAAATAATATCTTAACTTGTCTTTAAGATATGTAAAATACGCGTACACCAGCACTGATGAAAGTAGCCCTGAATCTCACACGGTTCCTTTGGAAAACAACATTCACACATCAGAGGCCCTTTCTCACGTTCCCGCGAGAACAGACTCTGGAGTCTAAACTCGCGGGAACGGGAGAACGGAGAGCAGCTGGCTCATCTTCCATTGTAGCCTGCTGAGGTGAAATGCATTCTGGGATATTTGGCTCTCACTAGAACAGACGAGCCTGCTCCGATGCATGCCCGGTGAAATGGGCGGGCGAGTCACATCCGGGTGTCATGGCCGTTCTCGGCCAGATGCGGACTTTAGATCTGGAACGGTACTCAGGCTGCGACTGATGACGTTTCACGAGTCCACGAGAACTAAAGTCCACACAAGAAGGCATCTTGAGAAAGGGCCCGACTGTGACTCACTGGAGAAAGCGGCCAATCGCAGAGCGCCGTTGGAGCGGCCCAGAAGCCCGTCGGAGATCAGCAGCTGTTCCTCCGATTGGCCGACGAGAAGCTCCTCCGGGGTCAGACGCAGACCTCTGGCCAATAGGAATCCGTATCCCAGTGGGAGGTGGGAGGAGTTAGAGACGGCGACAACGCTCTCCACTTCCTGTCTGAAGGCGGCAACCTCTTCTGACGCGCGGGCGCAGCTGCCTGTTAGCGTGGGAGGCCGGTTAGCGTTGCTAATAGATTAGCATTTACCTGCATTCTCAGGTAGAGGGGTGGGGCTTAGACATTCAGGTCAGCTGATTCACATGTTACTATATTACTTTATAATACTAATTTACAATACTAATGACATTTTGCATTATTTATTTTCTGACCTTTAGATGACCGAAGCTCCTGAGGCTTCCTCTTTGGACCTGAAATAAAAAGACAACTTTTTATGACTTCCTGTCTGCAGTCCAGGTCCTTTTCTTATATTGAGGCTTAAGTTCCCTTGAATCATTTCCTGTGTGTCCCCGAGGCTTAGAACCATGTCTTACATGTGACAGCGATCTCTGTCCCCTCGGCGTCCATCTCTGTCCCCTCGGCGTCCACGCAGAAGCAACGCACCCCGACGCACTGCAGCGGCAGGAAGTCACCGTCCTCGGAGCACGCCGGCACGTGGAGCTCGGCGCCGGCTGCCATCTTTGCCTGCACCTCCAGCGCCGCCGCCCTCCGCCTCTCGCAGCGGCTCGCGCACCTCGGCCGGCCGGTGGCGGTACGCGAACCGGCCACCTCCCGACCTCCGGCGTCGACGCACCAGCAGTCCCCGGCCCAGCACTGGACCTCCCGGAAACCGCCGCCGGGCGTGCAGAGGGGGACAAAGATGGCCGCCAGGCTGTTCGTCCTCAGAGCAGGAACGCAGCAGAGGAGCCAGAACCTGGAGGCGTTTCAATAGAGACCAGTATCAGCGGAAAAAGAAGAGTTTTATTGTCTGACTGCGGGCGGAGGTCTGACCTGCTGCAGCGAGGAGGCAGGCGAGCTGCTGCTCAGCGTGTGTTGAAGGGCCGAGAGGAAGGCCGGGTCCTCCAGGGCGCCGCTCACGGCCCGCACCAGGTCCTGGTGCTGCTGGAGGCCGGCGCTCTGGGACCCGAGCGGCCCGCGGGCTCCCAGCGCGCCGCTGAAGTTAAAGGAGGCGGCGTTTTTCAGGAACTTCCCTCCGAACAGGTTCTCCTGGAGGCGGCGGGGGGAGGAGCCAGCTAGAGCCTGCAGAGCCCCGCCCACCGAGGGAAAGAGGCCGTGCAGGACCTCCACCAGAAGAGGCAGGAAGGAGGTCGGGTCCGCCCCCGCTGGTAGGAGCTCCTGGAGGGGCCGCAGAAGGGAGAGACAGGACGCCGGGGGTCGGCCAGAGGCGGCCTGGAAGGAAGGATCCACGGGACCGGAGAAGAGGCGAGACAGAGCCACGCGGCGCTGAGAGGGACAGACGGAGACACCTGGGGGACAGCATGAGGGTCCGTCCTCAACCATCGGAGTGCAAATACCGTTCGAGATGACATCACTGATGACATCGTCAACAAGCAATCAAAAGGAGAAGGAACCAGTAACGTTAGCAACCACCGCTAACGGCTAACCAACGAAGGTTCCCTTCAGTTACAACGTGATGCATTCCAGCTCCGCTCAGTAAAGATGAGAACTTCATAACGTTATGATGATCTGTTCATGGGTAATCTGTAGGATTACACTGCGATAAAATATTGTTTATATTCTGGGTTATTATGAGGTAGAAAAAAGTCAAAAAGTAAGTTTGCTGGGTCACTGACGCGGATCCTGCTATAATCAAATACGAGACTCACCACAGACCACCGAGTCACCAAAACGCCGCGTCCCAGGAAGCTCCGCCCCCGTCGGGTCCACGCACCAGCACTGCCCCCCCTGCTGGCACTGCCTGGCGGTGAAGGCTCCTCCGATCCCACAGGACGGGACGTAAGCACTGGACGTCTCCATGGCAACCCGCCGCTCCTCCTCGCAGGCAGACGGACCTGAGGCGGGTGAACCAGTTCAAACCAGTTTGCATCCTGGAAACCAGTGAAAGTGTTTGCTGGTCCACACGTTCCTCTGGCGCTTCTCTAAGTTAAACACTAAAGCGCAGTTTAAACCGGTTCCAGTTGTTTAAATGTGCTCATAGATCAGACAATGGGACCAGTTGAACCCGGTTTGAACCGGTTTCAAGCGAGATGGTGGTTTACATCTGAAGTGTCCGGTGAGGGCGAGCAGAACTCCCAGCATCCTCCTCTGCAGCACGCGGTAGACGTTTGTCTGAGAGACGGAGCGGCCGGACCGGACGCCCACGAACGCAGAGTCGTACACCTGAGAGAGGAGGAGCTCCACACCTGCACAGAAAGTTCCCACCCATCAGCAATACCATCGCCACCAGTGTGTGTGTCTGTGCGTGTCTGTGCGTGTGCGTGAGCATGTTTACCCGTGTTTTCCAGCTCTCTGCCTCGACTGTCTGAACAGAAGCAAAACGAGGAAATCGTCGGAAAAAACTTCCTTAAACTACTGAATGTCTCAAAGGCTTCTGGGAACCTGAAACAACACACACACACACTTAAATACACAAGAGAGGCAGACAGACAGGTGTGCTACCTGTTGAAGCAGACAGACAGACAGACAGACAGGTGGGCTACCTGTTGAAGCTGAGCAGACAGACAGGTGTGCTACCTGTTGAAGCTGAGCAGACAGACAGGTGGGCTACCTGTTGAAGCTGAGCAGACATACAGGTGGGCTACCTGTTGAAGCTGAGCAGACAGACAGGTGGGCTACCTGTTGAAGCTGAGCAGACAGACAGGTGTGCTACCTGTTGAAGCTGAGCAGACACACAGGTGTGCTACCTGTTGAAGCTGAGCAGACATACAGGTGGGCTACCTGTTGAAGCTGAGCAGACAGACAGGTGGGCTACCTGTTGAAGCTGAGCAGACAGACAGGTGGGCTACCTGTTGAAGCTGAGCAGACAGACAGGTGGGCTACCTGTTGAAGCTGAGCAGACAGACAGGTGGGCTACCTGTTGAAGCTGAGCAGACAGACAGGTGGGCTACCTGTTGAAGCTGAGCAGACAGACAGGTGGGCTACCTGTTGAAGCTGAGCAGCAGGTCCAGCTCGGCTCCCTCGGTGCTGTTGATGAATTTGCACTGGACCGGCAGGAAGCTCCCGTCTGCGGCGCACTGAGGAGGAGAGTGAGACCTGAGGCCGTGCAGGAGGCGTCTGGTCCTCACCTCACAGCTGCCAGGGCCTGGAGGTCAAAGGTCAACAGGTTGCAGTTATTTAAATACAAACTCCCGGCCTTCGGGTAACAGAAGTAGTACATTTGTGTGTATGAATGTATGTATAGTATTTGTAGCATCAGTAGTATTTGTACAGCGCTCAGGCGGCCCGTCCTGTCGGGTCCCGTAGAGCTCCATCCCGTCCTGATCCACACACCAGCACTGCCCCCTGCTGGGCTCACACTGAACGGACTCAAACAGGCCTGAAGCCGAACAACGCAGGAGCGCCTGCTGCTGGCAGGGTGTCGCACCTGCAGAGAGACAGACAGCTAGTCCCAGAGACAGATGGGTGTCTTTCTCTCAATTAGTTTTAATAAATGATGTTTATATATATATATAATTATACACACATTAAATGTGATAAGAGTATCTCACAGTGAGTAGCAGAGTTGTTGGTTCGAGTCCCGACGACCTCACCCCCTTCAGGATCAACACACCAACACTCGGGGCCCCGCCCACTGCACTGCACTGACCTGCCCGCACAAGCCCGTGCACGTGCACACACACACATACACACACACACACAGATTCTATCGCATAAGGCTTCATATTATATCTTGGAAAGCTTTTATTTTGTAAGGACAGAATTAGGGTGCTTACCTGAATCCTCCATTGTGGGAACAGCGGGGGGAGTCGCCTCGTTGCTCGGCAACAGCTGCGGCCCTTAGTGATTCACACGGGCTGAGCATCCCCGAGTCCAGCTGGTACCCTGGAAGGGGACAGGCGGTTAATGATGACATCATCGGGGGGTGAGGAGCAGAGCCGTGTGTCTCCTGGTCCATGTCCATGAGACACGTGTGTATACACACGGACACATGGACCAGGATTTAGCTCTTCAGGTCCTCCGAGAGAAAAAGAGTCTTCTTTAAAGTGTTTCCATGACAACAAGGCCTTGACTTTTCACTACTGTAACCATCGCAGTGTCGACTATTCAGAAACAGAGACAGACAGGTAATGAAGACGGACAGGTAGAGGGAGACCAACGGACAGGAACAGACAGACAGGCGGACAGAGTCCAGGTCCAGGTGCGTCTACCTGAGGGTCGGCCATGTAGCAGCTCCAGGCAGCAGACCAGGAGGAAGGCGGCGTGCAGCCGGTGAGCCATGGTCTCCGTGGTGACGAACCCGGCGCCGCTGTCCTCCTTATAAACCTGCAGACCTGCTGAGTCACCATGAGGAGCCCAGACGCACACACCTGGAACCGGGGGTCCTCGAACGCCACTCAGGAGGGCGGCTGGTGGAGCATGAAGCCCTCTGATTAGCCAAGAGCATCTCTGAGAGGCAGGATGAAAGGGGGGGCGGGCCCAGTATGACGTGGCTCCTCATTCCACCACGCTGAAGAGGTCCACCTGAGGACAACGTGTCCACGCTGAAGAGGTCCACCTGAGGACAATGGTCAAACGCAGACATGTAGAAATATTCATGTGTATATACACACATGTGTATGACCCTCTATACATACAGTATATAAATAAATATAGTTTAAAAGATTCCCAAATAATGGTGTGATTGTTAAATTGCTCTTTGACAAATGTCTCTGTAGTGAATAATATAAGATGTGTATCGATCCGAGGTGACTTGGATCACCCTTCTGAGAAGAGCCATTAACATTCAGACCTGATCACATCACGTCGCCTCACTTTGGAACCAAACACTTTTAATCTTTAAACATTCAAAAACAAAAAGAAGTTTAGTTGGATTTGTTTTAACTGGCATAATAAGATAAGAAATACACCAACAAGGGGATTTAGGGATGAACCAACACATGAAGCAGTTACCCCACGCGTGCCGCTCAGATCTCGGAGGGTTGTTGGTTCCTCTGAAGCATTAAAGGGTTTCGTGGCGCGTCACATCGTTCTTTATAAAAGCAGTGAAGCGTCTTTATTCAGTCACAACTCACACGATGACAGTTTATCCCTTATTTAATCTACAGCCAATCACATTACTCCCTTTCAAACGTCAGTGGGGGCGGGGCTTAGGCAAGGGTCGACCAACTCACTACAGAAAGCAGAAAATCTTTTTAAAATAAATAAATTCAAACAAAATAATTTTAGAATTTTTATATTCAGAATTTAATAAAATTGACAGAACAACATCAATAGTTTATAAACCGCTCAATTAAAAAAAAAAACACAAAATTGGACAATAGAAACTGATCAAAACAAGTTTAAAAATATGAACAAATACAAAAAACATCTCAGCTTTTAGAAATGAACCAAATAGGAAACAAATGGAAGCCAACAGGAAGTGAGGTCACTCAAAGATAAGGCACATTTTTGGAAGAGTTTGGAGTAAGACTGATTATAATTTTCATTGTTTACATTAAGGAATGATTCTGTACTTTGTAAAATGTCGTGAAATTCTTTAGTTGAAAAAGCGTTAAACATTTCCTGATAGTTTAAAAAAAAATTCTAAAAAAGATTCAATGAATCCATAAATAAAAAACTGAAAGACAATGAATCCATAAATGTTTGATTAAAACTTTACAGATGAATCTTCAGTGTCTGTTCGAGGGTTCTACGTGCTTAAAAAACGCGTACTGTCTCTTTAAGAACAAACGGAGCCGGAGCTCGAGTGACAGATTGTTTACGTTGACAACCTCACCTACAGGCGGGATTAAAGGAAATGATAGAACTTTAAAAGTGGCGCCAGGTGGCTGAAGCTCCGCCTCCTGTTCACAGCGTGAACCGGTCCGTATGGATTTGGATCTATTCGCCGCCGCTGGTCGGCGGGTTGAGCTTCGCCGCCTCCGGGCCGGCTTCCGTTCCTGCGGCGCCGCCGTCCCTGGACCCCTGCTTCCCGTCTCCAGGGAACGGAAAACCGTTGTTCTTCCAGAAGAGGGCGACGTCGAGGGAGAACATCAGCGACGCCAAGAAGCCAAACGCCTGCAAGGAGAGGAGACAAGGGGAGGTGAGGAAGGAGACGACGTGAAGAAGCGCAGGAGGAGGAAGGATGAGAAGGTAGCCGAGCAGCGCAGGAGGAGGAAGGAGGAGAAGGTAGTGGAGGAGTTTCTTACCACGGCACTTTGCTCCAGGGTGGAGCCCCCGTAGCTGCAGGCGAAGGTGATGGAGGCGATGATGAAGGTCACTGCGATGACTCCCGTGTACACAAAGTCCTGCAGGAGAAGAGATGAACACACACTGTTAGCTTAGCTTAGCATAAAGACAAGAGACAGCTAGCAATAACCTGATTATATAAAAACATGTAGTACGGTGCTGAAATAAAAAATAGCATCAACAAAAACACAACTTGACATGATGAATATTTCCAATTTTTACTAAACTTAATGGATCATTTCTTTCATCATGGAATGGATCATTATTTTAACAGTATGAAGTAATTCCACCAAACCAAAAAAGTAGTACATTACAAAATATGTATGATTCTGCATAATCTGGACTTTAAATATATTTGATGGTCATACAAGTAAGAGTTATTGATTCAAAGTATTTACTGTGGTATTAGTACTTTTACAGCTGTAAGAGAATGTACTTCTTAACCCGTGAATGCAATGCCGTTCGCCGCCTGTGGGGGCAGCGTTACACCTCGCGGCGTAGAATCAACCAGAGTTCTGTCAGTAGAAGAAGAACACATCCGGAAGTAGCCGTCTTTTCTCAACACAGTTCGTAACGTCGCACACAGTGACAGACGGATTGTGCGTTTCCTATTCGCCGTGAGGAGCGCCGGCCGAGGAGCGCCGGCCGAGGAGCGCCGGCCGAGGAGCTTCTAGATTCCTCGCGTTGTTCATCGGCTGCACAGAAAGACGCTACGTACGAATCTCGTTTCCGGTCACATCGCAGCTCAAACGCACAAATGTGGAATATTTCAGACGTCTTGGAATTAAACACCAGCGATCCTTATCAAAGATTGGACCGTTCAGAAGGAGCTCATGACCAATGAGAGGAGGCGGAGGAGGTCTTACCAGCTGGGGCCAGCAGCTGATGCCCACGCGTCTCTGCAGGGTGGTGCTGAGGAGGACGAGCAGCAGCAGGGTGAAGAGGAAGGCTGTGCAGCTCACAAACTCAAAGAAGTAGAGAGCGATGCAGCTGGAGCATCGCAGGACCATCTCCTCCAGGATGAAGGCCACGAAGGACACCAGCTGAGCAGGACAGAGGGACACGAGGGACAAATCAACCAAATACCTTCAGAATAAAAGGAAAGCATTGGTCATATTTTGTGTATAAATTCTATAGATCTTCTTGGAGACAAAAAGGTTTATAACAGAAACCATCCACAGTGCTCTGAGCTCCCAGCATGCACCTGTGCAAAGAAAACCCCACAGGAGGAAGTCCGCCTCGCACCCTCATTGTATCGGCCGAGGCAATAAATAAGTTCTGATGTTCTGCTTCCTCCGATTTTGAATAAAAACCCACGAAGCCAGAGGACGGACGGACGGACGGACGGACGCACACAGAGAGAGAACGCCCTCCAACGGCCGCTGACATGACGAGCATGCAGGATGCAGGACGCGGGATGCAGGATGAGTTCTGAACTGTTGCAACGCGGCTCTCAGATCTGCCGACGCAGCACTTTCACTTCCCTCTGCAGAGGAAAGTCACCGGGGACACGAGACATTGTCCCCCACAGACCCGTCATGAGAGACAGAGACCAGCCTCCCAACAGGAGGGGACGTCTGTGGGTCTAGAGGAGTACATGTGAATCAGAAGACCCAGATCCCCCCGTCTCAGTCTCCTCCTCCTCCTCCTCCTCCTCTGCAAGCCAACTCCACACTGCTGGAGACCCACAATGCATTGCTGAAAGGAGGCCTGCAAGAGCCAGGATGGAGACGCTGCCGCAGCAGAATGGGAGGGACAGTGGGACGTCTCTGGTGTCCAAAGTATTCACATTTATTACTCAAGTGGAAGTAGAGATACTCGATACTTTTACTAAAAGTATAAAAGTAATGGAAGGAACAAAAATGGCCGTCAAGGACAAACTATACAACTTAAACCCAGAAGGACTCGAGTCAGAGGACGTAGACGTTGTGCCCGTTGATAAGGTGGACTGCAGTGGTTAGGAGCATGGAGACGCAGTTATCAGCGGTACCCGGATGGACCAGGCGTCCTTGAACTCACCACTTGGACGACCTTGACCCCGAAGCGGACCTTCTCCATGGCGGCCTGCGGGACGACCAGGCAGGAGGTCTGTGGGTTGGGGGCCGTCGTTGAGGCGTAAACGTCCGGCATGATGCAGCTGCACAAAGAACAACGCAACACTTTACTTTGTCTTTAAGCCTCAATGACTCCAAGAGGATCCTTTGTTCTTATAGACACCAACAACTCTGATGCGATGAATGAATTATCACGTGGTCAGCATTAAGATCCCATGATGCAACACTCTGAGGTCTAAGCAAACAAGAAGTCATTTTATCGGCTAATAAACCGGCCTCGAGTTGATCCCTCACCGGAGGACCGGGACCGAACTTTGACCTCCAGCTGAACCGCGGCAGTTTAGTAAAGCCGCGCTGCTCCAACGGACGCGTTACCGGGAGTTTAACTCCTCAAACGGACGCGTTACCGGGAGTTTAACTCCTCAAACGGACGCGTTACCGGTAGTTTAACTCCTCAAACGGACGCGTTACCGGGAGTTTAACTCCTCAAACGGACGCGTTACCGGGAGTTTAACTCCTCCAACGGACGCGTTACCGGGAGTTTAACTCCTCCAACGGACGCGTTACCGGGAGTTTAACTCCTCAAACGGACGCGTTACCGGGAGTTTAACTCACCCAACGGACGCGTTACCGGGAGTTTAACTCCTCAAACGGACGCGATACCGGGAGTTTAACTCCTCAAACGGACGCGTTACCGCGCGTGGCTTCTCCCTGCGGCCTTAAACCATGAAACCGGAAGCTCGCGATCCAAACACGAGAGCAACAAAAGGTGACCAGGTGAGCAGTTTCCTCACCGCTCAGGTTCCCTCCGGTTCCTCAGAGACGTTTTGCAGCTTCGGTTCTACTCGTCTCTTCGCTTTGCTGCTTTTCTGGGCTGCGAAACGAACTTCAGACAAACTTCCGCATTTGTTTTTATGGCGTCCCGTGTAAGGCGTCAAGTTCCGGTTTAACCTTCACAATAAAAGGAAAAAACAAGGCAATTCAAAGTGCTTCACATAAAACCATTAAAACATCCAAACAGTTAAGAACATTGAAGAACATTGAAGGACAAAAACAGTCATTAAAAAAATAAAAAAGACGTCAAAAACTAAAAATAGAATAACATTTGCTGTGTAGTCTAAGAATGAATTAAAGGCAGCATCCAACAGGAAACTCTTTAATCTGGATACGAGAGTAGCTGAGGGGCGTTACAGTAGAAGAAACACAAAAACGAAGGTTATTTAATGCAAACATGGAATGAAGTACCAGAGATTTATCTGTGTTTCACATATTACAAAGTATCAATGTACAGAAACAAAAACTCCATCTTCTGCCTGTTTCTAAAACATCTACAGGTTTATCTTGACTTTTCATATGAGGTAAATGCTTCTATCTTTCTTAATTTTGTATTTTTAGCCACAATGGCTCATAAAGACCATTGAAATGAAGCTTTGCTGTGTGGCTCTGTGGTGGACACGTTGGGTCTGAGATGGGACGGCTGTCCACGTCCACCGTTTGCAGGATGAAGGGACTGAAATCGACGCAGATCAGAAATTGGTATTTTTGCATCATATAAGTGAGCTAGAAATGAACCATGTTGAATTGAAATAGTTAAAGTTCATGGATTCCCAGGATGAGAGTGACACCACGCCGCTGTCAGAGGCCTCAGCAGAGCAGGAAACATTGAATGAAAAACACACGGTGCAACTCGGCTTATTGGATGAAACAGCACTTTGTTGTTTCCTTGTGGTTGAAATGAACTCATTGTAAGTGGCTCAGATAAATGACACGTGATGGGATGTGATGGGATGTGATGTGATGCTGCGGCGTCTTCAGGAAGCTAAGAACCTTTTTCCAGCACTACATGGAACTCAATGTGCCTTCACGTCACAAATGGTGAAAACGTTCCCATTTAGTTGGTTTTGGGGTTTCTGGATGATCATTTTCCTCATTAGTACTCTTTTCTGATACAAACTGACCAAATGTCAATGTAGTCCCATCTTCTTTTTTGAGGTATTAATCAGAGGAGGAGACTCGTGCGATCATTGAACAGTCGGGTTGTTCTCTGTGCTCCCTGTATGCGGCCTGCAGGAGGCGCTGCAGCTCTCGCTCCTCCTCCTGCTCCTCCTGCTGGGAGAGGCTTCCCCGCTATAAAGCGGAGAGGCTCCTGCAGGATGCAAAGGCTCTCCAGCAGCCGGAGGAGGAGGAGGAGGAGGATGAAGGAGCTGTGAGGAGCTGATCTCAGATCAGCAAACTTTCTGATGCTTTTTCTCACCTGGAGCTTCTTCTGCTTCTTTCAGGTAAAACGACCCAAACAAAGATGTCAGGAGGCATTTCAGCATCTCACGCTCATATTGACCTGTGTTCATTCATTCATCATCACTTTGTGATCTTCTGCTCTTCATTTGTTCTTTTGCCTCTTTGAAACGTCTTCCATCGCCTAAACGCGTCGTGTGTCCGAGTGGATTCAAAACCTCATCCAGTCATTCATCAATTCATTCATCCGTCAATAGAATTATTCATTTATTATTCATTCATTCCTACAGTTGTTAATCATTTATTCATGGGTTTATAAATTCATTCATGTTTTCACTCATTCATTCATTTATCGATATATTTTTTTCAGTTTTCATTTATTTTTGTTGATTCATTCCGTTTTCCTGCAGAGATCAGCTGATATGAGAACTTCTGTCTGTGGACACATGTTATAACACCTTTATTACAACATATGTGCTGTGTGTAGTTACAGTGTGTAGTTATCTGTTCCCCATTCAGACGTGTTAAGCCACATGCGTGCGTGTGTGTGCGTGTGTGTCTGTGTGTGTGTTTGTGTGTGTGCGTGTGTGTGTGTGTGCGTGTGTGCACGTGTGTCTGTGTGTGTGCGTGTGTGTGTGTGTGTGTGTGTGCGCGTGTTTGTGTGTGTGTGTGTGTGTGTGTGCGTGTGTGTGCGTGTGTGTGCGCCTTTGTGTGTGTCTGTATGTGTAGTGTGTGTGTGTCTGTGTGTGTGTGCGTGTGTGTCTGTGTGTTTGTGTAGTGTGTGTGTGCGTGTGTGTTTGTGTGTTTGTTGTGTGCGTGTGTCTGTGTGTGTGTGTGTGCGTGTGTGTTTGTGTGTTTGTTGTGTGTGTGTGTTGTGTGTGTGTGTGTCTGTGTGTGTGTGCGTGTGTGTTTGTTGTGTGTGTGTGTGTGTCTGTGTTTGTGTAGTGTGTGTGTGCGTGTGTGTTTGTGTGTTTGTTGTGTGCGTGTGTCTGTGTGTGTGTGTGCGTGTGTGTTTGTGTGTTTGTTGTGTGTGTGCGTGTAGTGTGTGTGTGTGTCTGTGTGGTGCAGCTTCTCACATCAGCCACATGTAGGATCTTTGAACAGCAGGTCTGTAGTTTTACATTCGTATTAAACTATTTTTATTTAAAGCTCATCTTCACTACATCTAACAATCATGTGGATTCAAAGCTATTCATTCATTGATTCATTGATTGATTCATTGATTCATTCATTCATTCATTGAATCATTCATTCATTCATTAATCGATTCATTGAATCATTTAGTTATTCATACATTGATTCATTCATGAAGTCACAGTGTTCTCTTCTTCGTTGGTCCTGGGGGTTTGTGAGGTCATTGGTTCGCCGGCGGCCATCTTGGATTGAGCACAGTTCCAATGTGTGTGACCTGTTCTTGTTCTCTTCTC
Source organism: Apeltes quadracus (assembly GCA_021346845.1). Taxonomy (NCBI): domain Eukaryota; kingdom Metazoa; phylum Chordata; class Actinopteri; order Perciformes; family Gasterosteidae; genus Apeltes; species Apeltes quadracus. The sequence continues at coordinate 491,903 of CM037936.1, forward strand.
CACGTGGGGACCATTGCATTGTTGGTGTTTCGTCGGTTTCAATCACAAAAAGTGCTTTAAAATGTGTGTGTTGACTCTATTTACATTTTCTGAATTCTGAACTGTTACATCATTGTTTATTAGCTAGTTTCATGTTTCTACCTCATAATAACAACTTTATTTAAACAGGACCGCTTTTACAAAGCAATAAAACAACATGTATATGTATATGGGATTGGACCTGTTGGAACTTTTGAACAATCAAACAGGAAGTGGGACGACCCTGCTTCTCTGTCCTGCACAGACTTCCTGTCCCGCCTCCAGCCATGAGTGACATCTACGAGTCAGCGGCCAACTCGCTGGGCCTGTTCGACAGCCCCTGCCTGACCAAGGTGGAGCTGAGGATCACCTGCAAGGGCCTCTCGGACCGGGACGCCCTGTCCAAGCCCGACCCCTGCTTCGTGCTCAAGATGAAGTCCCACGGCCAGTGGATGGAGGTAAGAGATATAAATATATACACACATGCGGAGATGTTTTACTTACATGCCTCATTACGCTGGTTGAGAACATCAAATAACATCTTGTAAATAACCCAATTAGGATCATTTATTTGACCATTGGCCGATAGTATAGAGTTGAGAGTCGCCTTCGTCCCTCCAAAGGGATCAAAGCGTCTGTGTGTTTGTGTGTCTGAAGCAGTCAGACCTGGTTTCTGTTGCCCCACTTTGCTGCTTCAGTGTATTTTTAGAGATGCAGATGAAGCTTCTTCTCCTTAGTGATGATAGTTGAATAGGACATCCAGCAGGGGACGCTTTAGGGCGGAGCTACACGATGATTGACAGGTCTCTAGAGCACACAGCAGGGGATGCTTTAGGGCGGGACTACGCGCTGATTGACAGGTCTCTAGAGCATACAGCAGGGGACGCTTTAGGGCGGGACTACACGCTGATTGACAGGTCTCTAGAGCATACAGCAGGGGACGCATGTATGTATATATATATATTAATGACTATTAACAGAATATTTACAATGTGTTAGTACTAATCGTGTGGTATTAGGTAGTAGTATATTTGGTAGTACTGTAGGGTCCTCCTGACTCATGATGTCACTGCCACTGGTATATGTTGGCGTCGGAGGAAACAGGAGGTACAAGAGGAGGATGTATTTCCTTATTGATAAGGGGAATTCGGTTGTATGTATATTTTTTTAGACTCCTTTTGGGCTGATTTACACAAAACCTTTAATGAACCAATTAAAGCAGCGTTAACGAAGCTCCAGCCTGAGCAACCATCTGTCCGATGAGGACAGGAGGCGTCCCCGGGTGTGGGACACACTTCCACACACTGTGAAGAAGAACGAGGAATAAAGCTGTTGTCATCTTGTTTTGATTCACTAGTGAACAGGAAATGATCCTATATGGACTGAGGAGTACTGTATACGTCTCTGGTAGAGACCTGTCAATCAGCGTGTAGCCCCGCCCTAAAGCGTCCCCTGCTTTATGGTCTGTTTGATTCTAAATGGACCATAATTCACTTGAAACTAGAGACTGAGACCTTAAACTCACGTTTACAATGTTTACTGAGGGAATAAATCCAGAGAGAAGTAGAGTCATTTCCTCATAGACGTCTATGGGAGCAGAGGAGTCGCCCCCTGCTGGTCACTACAGAGAAGTAGAGTCATTTCCTCATAGACGTCTATGGGAGCAGAGGAGTCGCCCCCTGCTGGTCACTACAGAGAAGTAGAGTCATTTCCTCATAGACGTCTATGGGAGCAGAGGAGTCGCCCCCTGCTGGTCACTACAGAGAAGTAGAGTCATTTCCTCATAGACGTCTATGGGAGCAGAGGAGTCGCCCCCTCCTGGTCACCACAGAGAATGCGGCATTAACTGGTCTCCATTCCCCTGTGGGCGGTTTCCTTGCTGTGTCTCCTGCAGGTGGACCGGACGGAGGTGATCCGCAGCAGCGTGAACCCGTCCTACTCCAAGGTCTTCACGCTGGACTTCTACTTCGAGGAGGTGCAGCGGCTGCGCCTGGAGCTCTACGACATCAACAGCTGCCTGAAGGAGGCGCACTTCCTGGGCTCCGTGGAGTGCACGCTGGGCCAGGTGAGTCACCAGGACGTAACCACGGCAACCGGACACCCGTGAAAAGAGGTCCGTCAGAGCGTGTGTTTTTTCTAAATGACCAAAACTTCAAAAACTGTAGCTGAGAAACGGTGAATAAAATACTGCTTTTAATGATCTGTCACCTGAAAAGAGACGGAAAACAACACACACACACACGCACACACACACACACACATACACACACGCACACACACACACGCACACGCACACAAACACGCACATACGCACACGCACGCACACACGCACACGCGCACACACACACACACGCACACACGCACACACACACACACACACGCAGACACACACACACACACACTGAAAGCTCCTTAAATCACGTTGGGTGAAATGAACTCAACAGGAACTCGTTAATGAGCCACTTTAGTTTTCAGTGCTGCAGAATCCAACATTTGGGTTTGTGTTTGTGTTCAGAAGAACATCTTCATGATCCATCGCTTGTTGCCTGAACATATCGTAGCTTCCTCGCCCATATTAAAACCTTTCCTCCTCCTCCTCCTCCTCCTGCTCCTCCTCCTCCTCCTCGTGGGCCCAGAGGAGGAGGAGGAGGAGGAGGAGGAGGAGGAGGAGGAGGCGCTGCTCCTCCTGAGAGGCTCGCTGATCCGGTGTGTGTTTGTGTGCAGATCATCTCTCAGAGGAAACTGTGCAAAGCTCTGCTCAGACCAGGAGGCACCGTGGGGAAAACCATCATCACGGTGAGCTTCACTTCCTCACTGCTTCCTCACTCGCCTCCTCTCTCCTTTCCATCGGCCCTCCATTCCTTCTCTTCTCCATCTGTGGCCTTGTCTCCTTCTCTTCTTCTCTCTCACCAGTTCCTCACTCGTCTCCTCTCCTCCTCTCTCAGCCTGGTCCAGACAGGAAGTAGGATGTTTTACTCCTTTAATCCCACGCTGATGTTTCTCTCTGTCTTTGTGAGCACACAAAACAGTTCAGGGGATTTTTACTTTGAAAGGATTTCCGAGCAGGAAGCAGCTTATCAGAGCTTCGTTCCTTTTCTTTATAGAAGTATATTCTTCTATTCGCTCCTTCCTTCCTTACTTTCCCTCCTTCCTGCTTTTTTCATTCTTTCTTTAACTCCTGCAAAAGTACTTACATCTTTTTTTCCTCCGTCCTCCCTCCTACTTCTCCCTCCTTTCTTCCTTTCTTCCTTCCTTCCTACTCGTCTTCAGTGACGTCTTGTTGCGTCCTGTCTGGTGTCTTTCTGCCTCATAAGAAGTGAAGATACGTCGTCTCAAAGGCATTATTGTCTTTCATGTAACGCATCATCTGTTGGACGTAGAAGAAGAAGAAGAAGAAGAAGCTGCATCTTTGTTTCGTTGTTTTGTTTATTTCTAAGTTGACTTTTGTTAATGAAATGGGACATTTTTCTGCTGTTAGATCTCAGCCGAGGAGCTGACAGGCAACGACGACTACATCGAGCTGTCCTTCAGCGCCAGGAAGCTGGACGACAAGGTCTCGCCTGCTGTCTCTCTGTCCTCAAACAGTCTCTCTGTCCTCAAACTGTGTCTCTTTGTAGTCAAACTGTGTCTCTTTGCAGTCGAACTGTGTCTCTTTATAGTGGAACTGTGTCTCTTTGTAGTCAAACTGTGTCTCTTTGCAGTCGAACTGTGTCTCTTTGTAGTCGAACTGTGTCTCTTTGTGATGATTTGTGTCTCTTTGTGTCTATTTGTATCATTGTCTTTCTTTGTGGTTGTTTTCTTCTTCATGTCTCGTAGGTGTTGCAGTTCATTGGCAGAAGACACAACGTCTCATACTTGTTTGTGATGCAGGACTTCTTCACCAAGTCCGACCCGTTTCTGGAGATCTACCGTCTGAATGACGACGCCACCATGCAGCTCGTCTACCGGACCGAGGTACTCACACTACACACACACACACTACACACACACTACACACACACTACACACAGTACACACACACTACACAAACGCACTACCCACACGCACACACACTACACACAGTACACACACTACACACACTACACAGACGCACTACCCACACGCACACACACTACACACAGTACACACACTACACACACACATGAGATTAGAATGAGCTCAGAGTGGATGCAGGTGATGAAGATGATGCAGATGATGAAGATGATGCTTCCTCTGGTCTCCTGCTCCGTACGTGTGCAGTGTTTCTCTCTGATCTCCAGAGGTTTCTCTGTGTTCTGCATCCTGAGTCACACAGTAACTTCTCCTTTGTTTCCGCCTCAGCAGGCGTTTTGGAAACATCAAAGTGAGTGTGAGTGTGATGCAGTAAACATCGTCTCGTCTCTGTCTCTCAGACGGTGATGAACAATCTGAACCCCGTGTGGAAAACCTTCAAAGTGTCTCTCAACTCGCTCTGCAGCGGAGACCACGAGCGCAAGCTGCAGGTACACGACGCACTAACGCCCCCTTAAAGCTGCATTCTCTAGCAGTGACCAGCAGGGGGCGACTCCTCTGCTCCCATAGACGTCTATGAGGAAATGACTCTACTTCTCTGTAGTGACCAGCAGGGGGCGACTCCTCTGCTCCCATTAGACGTCTATGAGGAAATGACTCTACTTCTCTGTAGTGACCAGCAGGGGGCGACTCCTCTGCTCCCATAGACGTCTATGAGGAAATGACTCTACTTCTCTGCAGTGACCAGCAGGGGGCGACTCCTCTGCTCCCATTAGACGTCTATGAGGAAATGACTCTACTTCTCTGTAGTGACCAGCAGGGGGCGACTCCTCTGCTCCCATAGACGTCTATGAGGAAATGACTCTACTTCTCTGCTAGTGACCAGCAGGGGGCGACTCCTCTGCTCCCATAGACGTCTATGAGGAAATGACTCTACTTCTCTGTAGTGACCAGCAGGGGGCGACTCCTCTGCTCCCATAGACGTCTATGAGGAAATGACTCTACTTCTCTGCAGTGACCAGCAGGGGGCGACTCCTCTGCTCCCATAGACGTCTATGAGGAAATGACTCTACTTCTGTGTAGTGACCAGCAGGGGGCGACTCCTCTGCTCCCATAGACGTCTATGAGGAAATGACTCTACTTCTCTGTAGTGACCAGCAGGGGGCGACTCCTCTGCTCCCATAAACGTCTATGAGGAAGTGACTACTTCTGTGTAGTGACCAGCAGGGGGCGACTCCTCTGCTCCCATAGACGTCTATGAGGAAATTACTCTACTTCTCTCTGGATTTGTTCCCTCAGTAAACATTGTAAACATGAGTTTATGGTCTCAGTCTCTAGTTTCAAGTCTTCTTCAATCAGCATGATGCTCATTTAGTGAATTATGGTCCATGTGGAGTCAAACAGACCATAAAGCAGGGGACGCTTTAGGGCGGGGCTACACGCTGATTGACAGGTCTCTTATAGAGATGTCTCCGTCCTCCTCGGTCCATATAGACCCTTTAACAGCCCACGTGATCAAGTGCGCATTTTGGAAACGGAAGTGGTGTCCCCCACATCAGCTTTACGTGTTAGCAACTCACTCTGAAAGCTTATGAAAAGCATCAACATGTCTGGTTGTTGCGTTTACGGTTGCACTAATCGCTGTTCCATGAAGGGGCTCAAGTTGTATCGGATTCCCACAGGATCACGGCCGTTTCAGAGGAAACGTGTTGATTGGAGCGAGGACGTAATAAAAAATGCTCGCGTCTGCAGCGCCCACTTTATATCAATAGCTGATCAATAATGTTTTGATCAGGGCTTGAAAGTAACATTTTCTTTCAGCCAAATTTCGTCTCGGATTATGGAGTAAGTAAACATCTACTCGTGTACTGTATACATACGTATGTTAGCTCATTTACTCCACGTTGTTTCCCTCTGAGCTGAGAGGAGAAGCTCGTTAGAAGTCTCCACACACACACACACAGGCCCACCTGACCCTCTGACCTCACTGCTCACTTCCTCTTCTTCTCCCAGTTCACTTAAAGCACGTGAAGCTCCTCAATGTTCTCTACATGTTGTTCTAGCTCCGCCCACAGGTCACATGGGACACCACTCGACGGCAACACACGGCCTTCAGGAAGATGAAGGAGACACATTTACATAGTGGAGTTCATGAAACACACACACAGACACACAAACGGGCTCACTAGAAACTCCTGCATGAATATATGAAAATATAAAAAGCACCAGAGTGAGATGAGAACTGGAGCGTGAGCTGTGTGTGTGTGTGTGTGTGTGTGTGTGTGTGTGAGTGTGAGTGTGAGTGTGAGTTAGTGTGTGTGTGTGTTTGTGTTCTGTAAATTCATGAGATGGAGATGTTTCTCCGTCAGCGTTCTTCTTCACCTCTATTTTTCATGAACACGTCTGATCTTCTACTTCCTGGATAGTCCCAGTGGAACCAGTGTCCCTCACTGGTTCCACTGAGCCAGCACTGGGCCAGCGTTATTAGCATAGCGAGCTAATGAGCTCCAGCTCATTAGCTCGCTATGCTAATAACGCTAGTTGACCAAGCTTAATATCATCTAGTGAATTCAATTGTGAAGAGACTTCACAGAGTAACAGAACGTATTTGTTACTTCATTATAATAACGGTCTGAATAACAGAAACAGATTTGACGTTTTAGTGTGTGTGTCTGAAAGGTGACGCATGTTAAGACGTCTCCTTGTCCCCTCAGTGCACCATCTGGGACTGGGACTCCAACGGGAAGCACGACTACATCGGCGAGTTCGAGGCCTCGTTCACTGAGATGAGAGGAGCCATCGATGGACGACAGGTAGGAGACACGCCCACCTGTCCACCTGTTTAATGATGACACGCGGTACGAGGAGACGACAGGTAGGAGACACGCCCACCTGTCCACCTGTTTAATGATGACACACGGTACGAGGAGACGACAGGTAGGAGACACGCCCACCTGTCCACCTGTCCACCTGTTTAATGATGACACGCGGTACGAGGACGACAGGTAGGAGACACGCCCACCTGAGGAGACTGTGACGGACGTCTCATTCAAAGGCTCCAGGTTCCTTAGAAGGGGGGGGACAGACAGCGGAGCAGAGCCGCTAATTAAAGCCTTGTTTTTCCAGCACATTGTCGTCTGCCACAGGAAGCTCCTCTCGCCGCCTCGTTAGCAGGCTGATTTACCATTTTTCTGATCAGCTACACCTGACAATGGGATCAGATATTAGCTGCCGGATGCTTTCATTTTGAAAGCGCCTGAGACAGTCTGTTTGTCACATGATATCACACAGAATAGTGGGTTTCAGCCACACGCACACACACACAGAGAGGACTGTGTCTATTTGCTCTCTCACTAATCCAGTTATATTATTATTACTGTATTGATCACCGTGTTTTTCCAGGTGCAGTGGCCGTGCCTCAATCCCAAATACAGAGTCAAGAAGAAGAACTACAAGAACTCTGGGATTGTCATCCTGAACCAGTGCAAGGTGACTCATGAACGCGTCGTTATGTTCAGGTGGCAGGAAGAGGGGCGTGTGAACCCTGTGAGGTCATGCTTCTCTGACCTCATCGCCTCCACCAATGAAAACAGAAGGCTGCTCACAAACCCGAACACATGACCTTCGATTTCCATGTGCAGCTTGTCGCTGTATAAAATAAAGAAAGCTGAAATAACAGGCAGCAAATACGCCAAAAAAAAATTGTTAGAGAAGCTAACAACAAAAATAAATTAAAAAGTGGTCCTCGGCCTAATTATATGGTTTTATATTTGACTCATTATAACTAATATTATTTGATTATTCTTCTCATTAAGTGTCTTAAATACTTGGAACATTTAAGTTGGTGAACAAACAGCAGCAAGTGAAGCAAATAGGAAGCATCATGCATGTCGGGGGGGTCAGCTTCCAGCCCGCCGCTCTGAACGCGGTCAGCGGCGCCTTGAAGAAGCCGAGGCTCATTAGCACTCGACAGACGAGGAGGCGGAGCGAGGAAATGAAGAGCGAAGGCCATTTAGAGCTGCAGGAGAGGAGAGTGGATAAATAAGGGGAGGTTAAGGGGGGTGTGAGACCACCAACACAGTTTGAATGTTCCACACAATAAAACGCACTTCAGAACAAAGCACAGAAAAGGATCCAGTGAAGAGGACAAACTGCGTCCATCAATGATCCAGAGACACGAGGCAATCAGCCCCAGTCCCTGTTCATAGTCTTTATGCTGTTTATAGTCTTTATGTTGTTTATAGTCTTTATGCTGTTCAGTCTTTATGTTGTTCATAGTCTTTGTGCTGTTCATAGTCTTTATGCTGTTCATAGTCTTTATGCTGTTCATAGTCTTTATGTTGTTTATAGTCTTTATGCTGTTTATGGTCTTTATGTTGTTCATAGTCTTTATGCTGTTCAGTCTTTATGTTGTTCATAGTCTTTGTGCTGTTCATAGTCTTTATGCTGTTCATAGTCTTTATGCTGTTCATAGTCTTTATGCTGTTCATAGTCTTTATGTTGTTTATAGTCTTTATGCTGTTTATGGTCTTTATGTTGTTCATAGTCTTTATGCTGTTCAGTCTTTATGTTGTTCATAGTCTTTATGCTGTTTATGGTCTTTATGCTGTTTATGGTCTTTATGCTGTTTATAGTCTTTATGCTGTTTATGGTCTTTATGTTGTTCATAGTCTTTATGCTGTTCAGTCTTTATGTTGTTCATAGTCTTTATGCTGTTTATGGTCTTTATGCTGTTTATGGTCTTTATGCTGTTTATAGTCTTTATGCTGTTTATAGTCTTTATGCTGTTCATAGTCTTTATGCTGTTCATAGTCTTTATGCTGTTTATAGTCTTTATGCTGTTTATGGTCTTTATGCTGTTTATAGTATTTGTGCTGTTCGTAGTCTTTATGCTGTTTATAGTCTTTATGCTGTTTATAGTATTTGTGCTGTTCATAGTCTTTATGCTGTTCATAGTCTTTATGCTGTTCATAGTCTTTATGCTGTTCATAGTCTTTATGCTGTTTATAGTATTTGTGCTGTTCATAGTCTTTATGCTGTTCATAGTCTTTATGTTGTTCATAGTCTTTATGCTGTTCATAGTCTTTATGCTGTTCATAGTCTTTATGCTGTTCATAGTCTTTATGCTGTTTATAGTCTTATAGTCTCAGGACACGTTGTGTGTGATGAACAAAAGGGAAGAAGAAACAAACTACCACAACGAAGCTTAAAGAAGTGATATTTCTTCAGAATGTTTTCTTCACATCACGTAACAATGAATGAGGATGAAAGAGTTACTCATTACGACAAACCTTTGAAATGTGCCTCGTTGTGTCGGCAGATCATCAAGATGCATTCCTTCCTGGATTACATCATGGGGGGCTGTCAGATCCAGTTTACAGTGAGCGCACACACACACACACACACACAGACACACGTGCACACACACACACACACACGTAGACACACACAGACACACACACAAACGCCAGACACACACGCACACACACAGACACACACGCTGTCAAGAGAAGAAGAAGAAAAACAAATTAGCAGACTTGTCCCGTGCACTGGTATTAATTTCTGATGTCTCCATGGAAACGGTAACCACGGTGATGATAGCAGCAGCCTCACTGTCCCAGTTTACAGCTGGCGGCTTTCACTGGGATCCGACCACTTTAACCAGTGCGACGCTGCAGCTCAGCATTGACTTCGATAACGACATTAAGTGTCGTTAAAGTGAAGCTTTTTCTCTCGTTAGTTTCACAGATGTAAAAATCAGAGGTTTATTCTTCGTCCGTTCAAGCTGAAACAAGCAAAACAACGTGTTCTAGATTTGGACTGAGGAGGACGTAGAGACCTGTCAATCAGCGCGTAGCCCCGCCCTAAAGCGTCCCCTGCTTTATGGTCTGCTTTATTACCTGTCAATCAGTGCAGTAGCCCCGCCCTAAAGCGTCCCCTGCTTTATGGTCTGCTTTATTACCTGTCAATCAGCGCGTAGCCCCGCCCTAAAGCGTCCCCTGCTTTAAGGTCTGCGTTATTACCTGTCAATCAGCGCTGTAGCCTAAAAACATGACGGGTTTGTTGTAGTAGAACACAAGTAGAACATCTTCATCTAGGCCACCGGGTCAATGACCAATTATACAGGTTCACTGGAACCTCCAGCTGGACTCCAGCAAAGACAAGTCCACCAGGGACAGACCCAGATCCTCGTCAAAAAATGACATATATGTATATATATATGTATATGTATATATATGTCATTGTGTACAGCCTTGTAAAGCGAGAGCATCGAGCAGCTGACGGTGCTCTCTGATTGGTCGCTGTGTCTCCAGGTGGCCATCGACTTCACTGCATCCAACGGAGATCCTCGAAACAGCTGCTCGCTGCACTACATCCACCCGTACCAGCCCAACGAGTACCTGAAGGCCCTGGTGGCCGTGGGGGAGATCTGCCAGGACTACGACAGGTGGGTCCACGTCACAGCGCAGCAGCCAATCACAGGAGTCCACTCATGAAAGGCACAGTACGCTCTTAAGAATAAACATAATAAACCACCCTAGCTTAGCATAAACACTGGAAGCAGAGGGAAACGGCTAGCGTCATTACGCCAACCTTCGAAGACGCTCAGTGATCAACATGATCCCAAGTCAACCGCCTTCCACCAGCCGCAGGAGTCGCCCCCTGCTGTACATTATCGAGAATGCAGCGATGAGTCTTTAGTGATGCCACCATCTTCCATGAGGCGGATCGATACGCTGCTGTTCGTCCAGAAGTAGTTCCCTGAAACCCCAAACTGGGATCTTCACGTCTCTGTCTGGGTCGATATTTTAACCCCCAAAAAACCTGAATCAAACCTTTTGGATGACGAGTGCCTGACCCGCCCACAGCCAATCAGAGGTCATCGCCAGGCTTTGTGGTGAAGTACGAGCCGTCTGAATGAGCTCGTTAACTCCTGCCGGCAGCCAATCACAAACCCTTGTTTCCATTTTTAACCTCTGACTCTTTCTTTTTCTGTTTTTCTTGTCGCAGTGACAAAATGTTTCCCGGCGTTCGGCTTCGGCGCTCAGATCCCTCCTGACTACAAGGTAACATGCTCCCAGCATGCTCTCTGTCTGCGGATGATTAGCAGCTGGCCTCTTCTTTGTTCTGCTGCTTTTCCCATGATGCCATGCTGCAGTCAACTTGTGTGATAGTGATTATCTGCATGTCCAAACGGGTCCAAGTCACATGTTCAAACCGTTATCTCTTGGTCTACTGTGACAGCTAGCTCACATGGGCTAGTGTTAGCAAACATACTGATTATAAATGATAATTAAGGGGCTTTGGTTAAATACTAGGTAAGTGTTTAGGTGCCTATTGAGGAATCTACAGTTATATGGAAGTTATTACATAGTCGTATAAATTATTATGATCAACTCCAGTGTTTATATATTTTGGAATAATTCCGCCATTTTGCCCAAAACCGCTGAGCTCAGGGATTGGCTGAGACTGCGGATGCCCCGCCCCCTGGTCCTCAGCGAGTACGGTGAAAGGCCCTCTATGATCCACATCGTACTCGATCAACACGAGAAGTGAACCACTTACCCTTCAAGCCCAGCCGGCGGGCATCGCGTCTTCCGGAGAACAATTTAAGCGGGATCCGGGTTGCTAGTGCAGTAGGCTAACTAGCTAGCACGCTAACCAGCTGGCAAGCTAAACTCACTAAACTAAACTAAGACTGAGGGAGGAAGAAGTCAGACAGCTACTCCGATTACATGTCAAGAAGCAGGAAATGTCTTTGTTCCAGTTCTTTCTGAAGGTAGATTTTATTTCTGATGTAGAGATCAAACAGACTTCTTGTATCTCGTCCTCTCCAGGTGTCCCATGACTTTGCAGTGAATTTTAACGAGGAAAACCCGGAGTGTGCAGGTAGGTTCTGTGAAGCTCCTCTGTGAGACAGCTGACCGTTTTATCGATTCGATTGTTTCATTGAGAAACTGTTAATGAACAACCAAAATATCAGAAGAATGAAGAAACTAACATTAATATATGCATATATATTAATGATTAGTTTCGATATTAATGTTAGTTTCGATCTCATCTTGTTTGCACCTCTTCTGTTACTGAAATGACCTGAGGATCGGTTACATATTATCTCATCTTAAGATGAACACATAAAAACATAAAAACATGGAGGCTTTGGGATGATGCGTCCGTGTCGTCCGTCAGGGATCCAGGGCGTGGTGGAGGCCTACCAGGCCTGCCTCCCCAAGCTGCAGCTCTACGGACCCACCAACATCGCCCCCATCATCCAGAAGGTCGCCAACTCTGCCTCCCAGGAGGTCCACACCAAAGAAGCCATGGTGAGAGAGGGAACGTTGAGGGAATAAATCAAGCAGTCGAGTCATTTCCTCATAGACGACTGTAGGACCAGAGGTGTCGCCCCTGGTGGTAAATACAGAGAATGCAGCTTTAACGCCTGACGCTTTGACTTCCCTCTAAAGAACCAGAGACCAATCAGATGCATCTAAAGGTCTGTCGCTGTCATAGTAACCGTATATGTGTCCTGCTGAATCTCGACGTGTCTGTTTTCACGTTCTTGGTCCCGCAGCAATACTTCATCCTGCTGATCCTGACGGACGGTGTCATCACCGACATGGCGGACACGAGGGAGGCCATCGTCCAGGCCTCCCACCTGCCCATGTCCGTCATCATCGTGGGGATCGGTAACGCCGACTTCGGCGACATGCAGATGCTGGACGGAGACGACGGGATCCTGCGGTCGCCCAAAGGGGAACCTGTCTTCAGGGACATTGTCCAGTTCGTCCCCTTCCGCAACTTCAAACACGTGAGTCCACCTCGACCTTTCCCACAGAGGAGTTCCACAGGGCGCCATCTGAGGCTCTTTGCTCTTTTCAGGCTCATTGTGCAGAGACATTTTGCCAGCCCATTCGCTCAGGAGGCCGCTGTTAGCATCACGTGTCTTTCTGTTATTGGTACGATAAAGGCCTCACGTTGCCCGCAAAAGAAATAGCACAGAGTTGCAGGAAGGAACAACTCAGTCTGCTACTCTGATTTCATGTTGAGAAGAACATTCTGAAGAAGCACGAAGGAATGAAGCCAGAGGACTCATGTCTTTGTTGATCATCCTCTTCTTCCGCCTCATCTTCTTCCATCCCCGCTGCTAATGAGCGGGCAGGAAGTGATTACCTTCAGTCAAAACTGATTTTTACTTTGCAGTTTATTTTAATTATAGACTCAACATCAACTCCAAATTTTGTTTTAGGATACAGGACTCCCAAAAAAGATGAGTTGGCATTTCCACATTTATTTATAATCTTCTTTTCCGTGTAAATTAAGTAATTACAGCAAACACATTTAGCTGCTCGCCGCCTCTAAATGTGTCGGCCAGATGGTGTGTTATTTTAAAAGATGTCTTCCTGATATAAACTCATACAGTGATTATTTATATGATGTTAAGAATATTGGAAGTGTGAAGTGTGGTCATGATAATAGGCCCAGAAGAGGAGAGTCTTGAGTTATCACATTTTATGAAGGGGGGGCGCGTGGGAGAGGGAAGGGGGGTCAATCCGCCCAGCAGTGCTGAGTGCAAAATAATGTCTCCTGCAGAATTCATTCTTGGTGTTTAACCGGCGTCTTACGGGCTCTTCTCCCCGGGTACGATTCATCTTCTCCACTCATTCTTACAGATTTACAGTTCAATCTGTGTGATTAAAGTGTTTTCCGAACCAGAAGGCAATTACTCCTCTGACGAGCAGCAGAACCGAGCGTCCAAGACACTCGAGCTGCCGCTAACAAGCAGCAACAGCTCCATCGGCGGAGCATTAGCTGCTTCAGCTGCCGGCTCCAAACCACACGAAACAAGCGCTTCAACACTTCATGTCATCATTCACGCCCTGATGACAGCAGCTACAACACGCGAAGCCACCTGCCCGTCAGTGACTAACGTTCTCACATGATGCTCACACGATGCTCACACGATGCTCACATGATGCTCACAGCGACGACATCAGGACATGTGATCAGACCGCCGATCCGGTGATTAGAGGGCGACTGTGATGGGAAGAGGAGATATCAAGCTACAGCCCGTTAGCCCTGATAAGAGACTAGAAGACGTTCCACTCTAAACACGGCTTACATGCATAAAGAAATATGAAGAACAGAATACATAATTCCGGGAGCATTGGAAGCTGAAATCGCTCCCCTTGTCGACACGAGTGAAGGACCGAATGTCCCGAAGCAGCCCAGCAGCCGCCGACGCTAATGTTAGCGTTAGCACCTATTCCTTTTTGTGCCGCAAAGCAGTGATTTTAATGGTGACCGGTGCGTACAGTTATTATAGGTGTATTGTTCTCCTGCCACTCCTCGTGTTCCAGATGCATGAACCCTTCCGCTGAGTTTGAGACGTGCTGCCAGTCGGTGAAGCTCAGGAGGAACCTCCCCTGAGGAACCCTGATCGCAGGTTAAACCAGTTTCAACCTCTCAGAGCCAAAACGTAATCTCTTTTTATCCTCGTCTTATTAGATCTAGGACTTGATCTCGGGGCTCGTGTTCGTTTAACGACTCCTTTCGGAGGGATCACCTCCCCTCGGACCCGGAGGAGCCGACTCTGCTCCCTCGGCTGCAACTTCTCAATACTAAGGAGAGAAACTGCAACCCGACGAGCAGGATGCCGCGTTGTTAGACTGACACATAAAACCGCCGTCGCTTTGGAAAATAAAATCCGCTTTTAGCAGCTCAGTCATGAACTAAGAATTTATTCTTGATTGCAACTCGATTATCGTGATGAATCTTGCAGAAAAAGGTTTTCTTGTCTTCCTCACCAATATTTCATCTCTCCTGTTCTTATTGCGATTGCTTCTATCTTTTGTTTTTCCTACCAAGTGCCATACAAATAAAATGTTGTTGTTATTTCTGTTATTATAAGTACTATTACGTGCGGTTGGATTCAGCTCTGGTTTCCTCCTCAGGCGTCTCCAGCGGCTCTGGCTAAGAGCGTGTTAGCGGAGGTTCCCAACCAGGTGGTCGACTACTACAACAGCAAGGGCATCAAGCCCAAAGTGCCCAGCCACTTCCAGTCTTCCAGGCAGTTCGGCCCGTGAGCGCCGCGCGCCCCCCCGGGGGCAGCACGAGCCGGGCAAATGTCCACTGTCTTTAGTTCTTTGTTGATGCGGATGTTAAAGATGATACGAGGAAGCGGTTCGTTTGAAGATGTTGATCAGGACATAAACAGGAAGCTCTGTGGTTGGTGGAGGTTAAAGAAGCGCCGCACACTTTCATTTTATTTCATATTTACCGTAACAGACGGAAGCGGTCAAAGAAGCTGAGGAGTCAAAGCGCGATGTGATAAATAAATGGCGTGTTGAAGCTAAGCTAACGGAAAGTGGAGCTAAAGCGTGTCTCGAAGCACAGAAGAACAGGAGTCTGTAGTTTATTGAGTATTGTTCTGGAGACCTGAGGACAGGACACGACGGTAATTAATACATGAGAACTCATCTCACGCACGGGTAATTCACTTACCATTAAAACCAAGTGTAAGCTAACAATATCCGCTTTTTACAGCAAGTGTGTTAGCTATCTAGCATTACTT
This sequence comes from Apeltes quadracus, assembly GCA_021346845.1. Classification (NCBI taxonomy): domain Eukaryota; kingdom Metazoa; phylum Chordata; class Actinopteri; order Perciformes; family Gasterosteidae; genus Apeltes; species Apeltes quadracus. The sequence continues at coordinate 507,483 of CM037936.1, forward strand.
TGGGTAAGCTTTTTTAGAAAAAACATTTGTGTTTTCTCTTTTCTTAAAGCTAATAGTTACAATAACAACCAGGTCGTGTTCAGGAAATTCTAAAAAAAATATTTTTCTTACTTTGTAACTTACTTACTTAAAATACAGAATCGTCCCGTATTTGAGAATAAAAGAGCGCGTCCCGTTTTGAATCAATTCGGATTCTGTATTTTCGAGTTCTCTTAAATGCAGCATCCCATGAAAATAATCCCAGGCGAATTTTGTGGAGTCCTATTCCGCCCTTCATTGGGAAAACAAACCAATCAGATTGAGAGGAGGGCGGGTCTCTTGGTGGAGTGTCGATTTGAGAAACGGAAGCTGCAGATACGCCCGCCCGCGTCCAGCTCTGGAGCGAAAGCGGATGCAAAAGTAATCAATCTTAATAGTTTGCCGTAACATCCTCGTCTCCGCCGCCCCCCAAATGAGGCTTATTTTTTTCGTGTATCGATGGTGGAAACCCAAGTTGTCAAACATGGAAGAAAGTAGCGCAACCAACAACTCCAAAACCAGCTTTGTAGCAGCATCCAACTTTACATAATCCTTATACTTTCAAGCAGTTACTACGTAACAAATAACTCGTATTTAACGTATAACGTTTAGTCCCCTTAGCGACTCAACCAGCGGATTTGCTTACCAGAAGTTAGCTAACTTGTAGCAAGTAGGTTTGTCCGTCGAGCTAATTTGGCTGACCAGCTTCTGCTAACTGTTGTCCAGCGAGTTAGTTAGTTAGTTAGGTAGTTAGTTAGTTAGCAGCCCCAGTAGCTCGCCAGCTCGGCCTTCAAGTAGCCACCACATACACAAAGGATTCTGGGAAATGAGGCAGAGCTTTATGAGAACGCTGACCGACGCACCTTTAGCATCCGTTGTGCATGCCGGCTCTAATGAGGCCGGTCATCCCAGCATGACTGGCTGAAAAACACCGTATAAACCCCCCCTTGGTGCGGTTTTATTGAATATTTTGCTAAATTTCTTAAAGTGTTTGGGATCTCTGCCACATGAACAAGCGAGCTGCTTCCCAGACATCTGCATCTTCTACGGGGCTTTTTACGTCGGGCAGATGCATGAACTGTTGTTTTGCATGCAAACCTCGGCGCGGGACTCCTGCGTGCTCGCGGTGTCCGTTTCCCTCGTAGTGAGTAATCTGAGCAACGGTAACATTGCATCTGACGAATGCTCCGAAGCATGTTCATGTGTAAACGACAATGTGTGAGTAGATTTCAAAGCACAACCCGAGTAGCCTGGGAGAGACTTTTAGATTATTGGTGATAGATTTTATTGACTTTGTGCCACAACGCCTGCCCATGTCTCTTTTTGTCTTTTTGCTATGGTTCTTTTATTTCCATTACATTCGTCTTTCAGTCTAAATTTATTTTCTTTTTGAGTGAGAACATTTACTGTCAGTTTTAGAACACTTCCGTACCCTTACGGTGGCTAGAAGTGCTTAGTCAAAGACCAGACGAATGGTTCCAGGCCACCTGTTTCCATCATATGGCATCAGATCTTTAGGAATCAGAAAGTCCGTTTGCTTTTTCCAACGTCCTGCAGCTTATTCTGGGGGGTCCCGAGGCGTACGCGGGGCAGATGGGGTAATAGATAGAATAGAAAACATGATGGCTCTACTCCCCTGTCCCCGTCCGGTAGGAAAAGCATCAAGAAGACTTGAACAAGGACACGAGCATGTTGACGCAGATGCCACTGGATTCTCATTCTTCCCAAAGTGAACCCACGGTTTGATCACATACCATGTATCTCACGGTAGCAGGTGTGGATTCTACAGACCACAGACGAGGGTTTGGAATGTAGACTGGAAGCATTGAGAGGTTTTCCTTTAAACCCCCACGATTGACCTTCTGATCCGGATCACGCTATGCAAGACCATCATTCCACTTCTCATGACACCTTGAAAAACTATGAAATCAATGATCCTTTACATTTTACTTCAATGCGATCGACTTTATACATAACGCACGTTATTAACCATATCACTCATCATTCCTACAGAACTGTTTGTCTGCTCTTTATATGTATTTTTGTTTTCTTGATAGATGAACTGTTTGTGGTCATTACAGAGAACATGCCGGCACTTTGCATTTATTGTTTATTTGTTTAAACAAAGAGAAAAAAGATGCAGAACAGGTGTTGGGAAACATGCCTTGTTGTTGTGTTGACATATTGTGTGCAAAAGAATGAGAAACTGACCTGTAATAAAGTTTTTATCAGGAACCTCTGAGCGTTTTCATCGTATTCTGAGAGAACAAAGAGGAGAATCGTGCAGCAGAAAACAGAGTAAGCAGACTATTGGAGCCTCAGGGCTCCATGACAGTTTAACACAGTCAACCTGGTGTGAAGAACCTGTTTGTGCTGCAGGAGCTTCTGCTGCTGTGAGAAGACGCTTCAACGGAACTGGATCAGCTTTTGGGCCAAAGACGGAAATATTCAGGAACAAATGAATTCTAAAACCCCTCGGAGCCGATAAATGGGGCGTCTG
>CM037936.1:515000-537500 GCA_021346845.1 Apeltes quadracus
TTTGGACTTGTTGTCGACAATAGAAGCTGGTCTCCAAACATCCAGAAGGCTTTTTCTATCCGTCCTATGAATCACTTTACAAACACAAATATTAGTAATTCAAATGATAAGAAAAACTATTTTGTATTTTTACTGATTTATTTGATTATTGAGTCACATACCTCACAATGTGTCGTTATTAACCTCATTAACGCTCACTTCGCACCGATCACCTTCGCTTTCAGGTGCCGTGTGTGCGGCGAGGCGGCTCTTTCCCAAAGACTCTCCTGAGTTCCACCTTTTTGAAAAACAGCGCTGAGACAAAAGCAGATGGGTGGAACCTTCAGGGAGCAAAGGATGGGCTTCAACACCTTCCCATAGCGAGAGGTCAGAGGTCAAACACACGTTGCTTCTTAACTCGCATGAAGATATTTCAGATGGATAAAGCCAGCATGGCGGGTGGCGTTCACCAACAGCTGCGTGTAAAAGAAATGGAGGTCGTCATGGTGATGTCCCCTACATGGACCATCATCTACCAAACATCACAAAAGACCATAAACTCATGCTTACAATGTTTACTGAGAGAAGTAGAGTCATTTCCTCATAGACGTCTATGGGAGCAGAGGAGTCGCCCCCTGCTGGTCACTGCAGAGGACGCAGGTTGCAGGTTGAATCCCTGCGGCGTTCTTAGAGCCGCTCGTCTCCAGCTTGTCCTTCTCACAGAGAGTTCATTTCCCCTGCAGAGTTGAAATCACACTGCAAACAGTTGATTCAACTGTTCCAGAGTCAATTATACGAAAGAGTCGATTTTCAGAGTCAAGACCAGATTTATTAGAAGAGTTCAATTTACTTGTGTACATACGATAGGTTTGAAATGTAACCGTATTTAACACTTATTGAGTGCTGAATGGGACAATAGAAACAGCAGCTCTCATGTCGCTGTGTGAGAAACATGTGAGCTTTAATCAGGCTGCTTCCACAGCGGTTGCATAGCAACAGAGAGCCGGGCACCCGGAGAGGAGATCCTCAGCGAGGAGAGAAACCCATCTCAGCAGTGACCAAAGTTCTGGTCCCGGTAATAAACTCAGGCTGTGAATCAGATTCTTCCCAGAAGCCCCTGGGGCATGACACAGAGCCTTGAACTGTGCCTTTCTGCTCTAGTTTTCAATTGCATTAACAGCTATCTGTGAAACGCTGATCAGGCTCCAGACGCTGACCGAGACGACTGACATCAGCGGCCCGTCTTCCCAGCATGCTTTGCAGCAGCTGTTGGAGGGGGACACACAGCTGCCTCCATCAGCAGCTCGTTCAGGTGGAGCTCCGGACTCCGTCGGGGCTTCTGAGGCGTGAACGTTCCGTCACACCCGAACCGCTCGCATCACTCACGCCGCCAACGGCCTCAGAGCATTGGCTCTGCATGGAGTCCACTTAATGTCCATAATGTGAAGCACATGGAAGATGCACTAATGCAGCAGCCAGAGGATTCGTTGTGTTTTACTGTGTTTTGCTTTATTTCATCATGTAATGACAACTTACTTTAATGACTTTATATAATATTTAATTTACAATGTGACGGTGTTTTGTTTTAGGATTCAGATCACATAGTAATCTAGTACGATGCTGTTTCGGGCCGTGGAAGCCGCCACATCTGGAGTTTCACTGACGAGTAATGAGCGAACACTGACACTGTCAGAGGGTGATGAGGGAAAAGATGACCACTCACCATCGGCTTCCTGACAACATCTTCCATTGTTCCGCACAGAAGTGACCTCAGTTCACCCTCTACACATGTCTCATGACCTGATGATGTCAGCCCGCCGACCCCGAGACATTTATACATTAATCAAGGCGATCAAGGGCTGGAAACAATCTGTGAGACGGACAGAAAGACGCAGAGGAAGAGACAAAGGGAGACAGGGAGAGACGGACGTATTATCAGGACAATACACTGTAACTACCAGCAGGGAGACACTGAGGCCAGATGTGACAGAAACGGTCCAATAGGAATAAGAGAGCCATCGACAGGTGTAGAGACGATGCCTTTACAATATATAGGTGAACTATTTTATTTTATTGACACTGTATTTGCCTCCTTTAGGCGACGTCATCAGAAAACACTGCATTACGTTTCATTGTTATGCAGACGATACTTAATTGTATCTGATGATCAAACCAGACGTACCGTTATTCTCCTCTTCTACGGTTCCTCTGCAAATGTTTTAATGAATTGGAGAGAAAATTAAAACATATTAATAATGATTCATGTAAGAATATTATACTATGATAATATCATATAGTCATATCCATTCTTTCTGCATTAACATAACTGCTGCATTGACGTGTGTGTTGCATTTCATCACCTCTGCCTCGCTGACCCCGGATCAGCTGGACGGGTCGATGCTGCCACCTAGTGAAGGAAAACAGAACTACTGAATGAAACGTAAAGAGGAAGTGCTCCGTGTTTGGAAGCTGCTGACCGACGTGAAACCGGAAGGAACCTTTGCTGTAATACATTCCACACGTCTTGTTCCACCCCTAATAATAATGACTAAACCTCTAATAAAAAGAAACATTGTTCAATATTTCATGTAAAATGTCTAACCTCACTTTCATTTCACCTGATTATTTGCAGAATTCCACTTTTACAGAAACCTTTTTTTAATTTAATGATGACATTCCACAACTAGATAACTAACTTTAGTATTTCTTCTGGTCTGTAAACCACAACTTTGTCTACTTGATAATTTCTAAATATTTAAATGTAAACTCATCCCATGTTAAGTACTAACTTTATTTCAGAAAGAAATGTTGCCTAATTTCTGGGGTTTGATGACTAATGTTCAGCTGCTGCTCAGCTCACTTCCTGCGGGGGGTCAGAGGTCAGTTCCATGGCGACTTCTCCATGGATGGATTCCGTTACCCCCCCCGTCCCCCGTCCCCGTCCCCCTGTCCCCCCACACGGACACACACACAGTGGACGCAGCCTTTTGTCTTCGTCGTATCGCTGAGCTGAACCTGCGGCTCGTTGTGTCGGCGAGAGATCCAGAAACACGAGTTCATGTGGGACGAGAGGGAACAACAGCTGTTACATGGAGACCCTGGCGCTAGGAAACCAAAGGATATTGACTTACACACAGCAGTGAGAGCGGTGAGACGCTGCGAAGCCGTCGAGCCGCACTTCCTGTGTGTAAACTCTTTCTCTGAACCGTGATTGAGCGTTGCCCAGCGACGCGTTACTCGCCGTACGGTCTCCCTGCGAGTCTCCACCGTGGACGCAAAAACCCAGGATGAAACCCCAGAAGCCTTTGTGGTTTGGTGAGAGCGACCAAGACTTCCGCTGTGGCTCGCCGAGCCGCCGCCGCCATCGAGCGCCAAACCGCCCGACAGCAGGAAGTACTCCGTCAGGGCGGTGAAAGTACCACTGCGCTGTGAGAAGTACTACCAGCACACCTGTCGACACTAGATCTGTGTACCAAATAGTATTATAGAACTAAAGTACTGCACCAGAGTGCCACACTAAAGTACCACACTAAAGTACCACACCAGAGTACCACACCAAAGTACCGCACTAAAGTACCGCACTAAAGTACCACACTAAAGTACCACACTAAAGTACCACACCAGAATGCCACACTAAAGTACCGCACTAAAGTACCACACTAAAGTACCACACTAAAGTACCACACCAGAGTACCACACCAAAGTACCGCACTAAAGTACCGCACTAAAGTACCACACTAAAGTACCACACTAAAGTACCACACTAAAGTACCACACCAGATTACCACACCAAAGTACCACACCAAAGTACCACACCAAAGTACCACACTAAAGTACCACACCAAAGTACCACACCAAAGTACCACACTAAAGTACCTCAGTACTGAAGTGGTATCGAGTAAATGAACAACGGGGAAAAACAGTTTCAGATCTCAGTTTGATCTGAAAGCTCAACTTCAAGTTAGAGTTCAGAACACACTTCCTGTGTGTGTGTGTGTGTGTGTGTGTGTGTGTGTGGGGGGGGGGGGGTGTTTTATCACAGGATGTTGTCAATGTGTGGCTCTGTTGTCGAGCAGCAACACAAACAACTCATTTTTATCAACAATCAGCTGTCAGAGAGAAATAAATAAGTCGCCTCGTGCAGACCCGTTGTGTGTCCGTTGTGTGTCCAGTGTGTGTTAGTTGTGTAGAAACGTCCTGACAGCAGCTCCGTGTGTGTTCAGTGTGTATTAGTTGTGTATTGTGTATTGTGGAATGGTTCAGAATAGTTGTGCTCTGCTGCAGTGGTTCCTGATGGAGCCACGCCCCCTCAGATCAGCTCCGTCACTCTCCACCATAATAAACCCGGGGACACAGGATGTGACCTTCACAATAAAGGCACCAAAACGAGACGGCCTCAAACTACAAAATGTGTGTTCACACATATTTTGTGTTTTGTATATGTATATTATGTGTTAATTTTATTACTGTAAAATAATTATAATAATATTCAATAATTAACTTTATTTGTGCAGAAAATTTAAAATATTTCAGCACAAAGTGAAATAAAAATGTAGTGATAACTACTATTAATAACCTTTTAAAAAATCTTTGAAATAGCAAAACGCTATTTTATTATTTTATTATACAACACACCTTTTCTGCTTAATTTCCACGATTTTCACTTGAAAGTTTAACCATGTTTTTAGTGTTCTTTGACTGTATATTCGAATATACTGCATTTTGTATTTGAATATTTTATTTTTAAGGGAAGATACGTTTTTAATTTGAACGTACGACTTAATCACTCTCAAAGTCTATCGCGTCTCAATAGATCCGACAGAACGACGAGGTCGTGTTTTGTTGTGAAATCCCCCCCGGAAGTGGCCGTGTTTCCTCGGTCTCCTTGACGCGGGCGTAACGCTCCGCCGCGCGCTCTGGTGCCAGTGCGGCGCCTCCCTGCAGCAGAGCCCGTCCGCCGGCAGCATGTCGCACACCGTCATCACGAGCACGACCCCCGCGGGCCGGACGTCCGGGGACGGCGCGCTGAACCTGGGCTACACCCGGACCATCCCGGGCCTGCTGAAGCTGGGCCAGATGGTGAGGCGCGCGGGGGGGCCGGGGCGCGCGGGGACGGGGGTCGGCGGTCGTTTGGGTGGAGTCGCTCGTGACGGAGCTCCATCTCGACAGAACGCACCTTGTTGTTGGCGTGGGCCACGTGACACAGTGACGTCATAACCTTACTGCTGCGTGGGCGAGCAAAGTAACTAAGTGCATTAACTTGAATGCACATATATTTATTCTCTTAGTGTCTATATATATGTAGATGTATATAGATGATATGATTTATAGATGTATAAATCATCAACAATAATGTGGATATAATGGTACATGGCTGAAGGTAAGTAATACTACATGTGTGTATATCTATAAAGAAATGAGTTCAATTTAAAATATTGTCACATGTCACCATTTAATGCAATGTACCAGATTACAGCTTTTTGCTAATTTGCATCTGAATTCTCTACAATTCATAACGAGAATAACACAATAAGAAACAGTACAAGGTATATATATTATTCAGCTTTACTAATTCTGATTCTAATTTTAAATTAAAATGTATTTATTCATTCAAAAGTAGTTTATTGTGAGCTTTTATTAATGAAAACACTTTAAACCAGGTTTTTTTTGTTGAACACAAATATTCCCTTTACACTGTAGCAGTTGAAATACTTCTTAAAATGAATTAAATGGAACCTAAATTGTAAACCTAAGCTATTTGCCAGGACATTAATGTGTTTTCTAGACATTTCCCACTCTATTAGGGGACGTCCCATGTGAGAGACGGCCCGTCCCCAAACACTCTCATTGGGTGAGATGCGGGATGATGCCCCCCCCCACTAGTCAGTGAGCAACTTACTTTCAAAATAAAAGTAACAATAAGAAGAAGAACTGAATAATTGTTGTTAATGACTGATTACTAACGTTACTAACGTGCCCAGCTCTGACGTATGTACGTTGTACCGGCGTGAGAAGTGGACGTTTGCAGCTGCCTTGTGATGTAGTGATGGACGTGACGCTGTGACCCGCAGCTCGCCCTGCTCGTGGCCTTCCTCTGCGTGCGCTGTGCTCGCGGCTGGCCCAGCTGGGCGGCGTTCCAGTTCTTTGAGGTGGTGGCGCTGTGGTTCCTCATGGCCTTCCTCGTCTTCTTCCTCATGCACCTGTTCAGGCTGCAGGCGAAGATGCCCTGCATCAACTGGCCGCTGACGGTGAGGCGCCGCTAAAACCTTCCTTATGGTTCATTACGATCACTGAGAAAAAGCAGCCGTGTGGAAATGTTTACGTGTACGTATAAATAAGTATTTAAAATGTTTTTCAGTTCTTCCCCGATGATTTAAAGGATTATTATGCCTATAAAAATAGTCTGTAACGTATGTCGGACAGTAAAGACATCTTTTGTAGTATATTGAAAATTATTCTGTGTTTAAAAAATGGTAAAATAATATCACTTTGTGGGATGTGGAATAATCAAGTGGCAATTAGATTATTTAAATGATTATTGTCTGTGTCCAATAGAAATGTCTAAAATGTAATCTTTTGAAATGTGCGTTCCAACGTCAGTCAACATAAGCTAGCGTTCGCCCGCTTTCATATTTCATATCATATTTCATATCATATAAGTTAAATGCTTCATCAAAGCTGAAGACAGCTGAAGTCTCCTTCAGTTGAGTCGCTGTTTAACTTTGTTTGGACTCATGAATCTTTATAGACTCAATATCCAACACTCTGCTCTTTCCTCCAGTTGATCAATCAAGTTAATCGAGGAGATAATAAATGTATCAATATCTATAGATATCATATTGTAATATGTGCGTAACTGTGATCAAACCTCGTCCGTCTCTTTGTCATTTCAGGAGTTCTTCCATTACTCCGTCGGGACCGTCCTCATCGTCATCGCCTCCATCGTCGGCGCCGTTAAGAGCGGAGGAGTTTCAGCGCTTGTGGCCGGATCGGTGCGTAAGAACTATAACAACAACGCCCCTCAAAGGTTGTTACTGATTATAAAAGGGACACAAGGATAGCAAAGCAATAAATACATAAAAATAATCATACATCTTCAAAAAAATAAAATGATTCTTTGATGTAAGATGAAGATGGGGCAGCGTAGATACGCTGTGTCGATACGCAGCCAGCAGGTGGCGTGAGTCTGTATTCCTCAGTCAAACTGGATAAACCAGCCTTCAACCTGCGGCGTGTTTGAAGCTGCAGTCTCTCTCCTGACCAGCAGGGGGCGTACCTGTCCTCTGGTTGAATGATACATCCAAATATGCTAACCTGTCTCTGTTGGCTGCAAAAAAACATGGCGACAATGAGACGTTTCAACGATTACAACCGAACTTCTAATTGAAGTTCGTTATATATTTTATTTTATTGTGTCTTTTAAGAAACTTGATTTTCAATGTAAAGTGAACAGTGCTATTTGTGCTCACGTGTTTGTCTGCAGGTGTTTGGCTTCATAGCGACGTTCCTGATGGCCGTTAGCTTGTGGACGTCTTACAGTGTGACCTGCGGTTCCCATCAGACCGGTAAGCCTACATATACACACATATATGTATGTATTTATTATACATGTATTATTATATATGTTGGTTTTAGTGACAAGTGCTATCAATGCTAATTAAAGTTGTTAAAGAGTGAACAGAAAAATATGTCATTTGTTCCAAGAAAGTGATAATTGCACATGTGAGTCAGATTCACATGATGGAAATTATTATTACTTCCATGAAAAGAAGGAAAGTTCTGTGTGTCATCGATCTGATGTTTCTCCTCCCTCCCTTTCTTTTGTGCTTCCTTCCTTTCTGCCACCTCCTTCTCTCCATCCTCCATGCATTCTTTAATCCTTCCCTCATCCCTTCCTTTCTTCATTGTCTGCATCCTTCCTTTGTAAATTCCCTCCATCCTCTCTTCAATCCTTACCTTATCCCTTTCTTTCCTTCCCTCCTCTCTTAATTTCTCCCTTCCCCCTGACCGCCATCCTTCTGTCTTTCCTTGCTTACTTCCATCCTATCCTCATCCCCTCCTCCCATCCTACCTCTCTTCCAACCTTCTTTGTTCCTTCTGTCCATCCTCCCTTCCTTCCTTCATCCCATCCTTCCTCGCTTCCTCCTTCCTTCATGCCTCCCTTCCCCTCTAGGTGCAGCAGAGTAAGAAGTCACCCGTTTGCTGTGTTCTGGTTTCTGCCTAGCAACCACCTTGATAATTACCCTGATGGGATTTATGATAGAGGTAATGGAACAGCTGATCCAGGGCCAGCTGTTGCTTTACATGAGACCCTAGTTATTAGTACAGAATACCTGACTAACATTTAACGTTACGGTGCTCAATTTGACATTCTACCCCTTATCTGCTATCCAGAGACGCTTATCAGACTAAAAGAACAGACTCTTCCCGTTGAGTGCCATAAAAAAAAAAAAAAAACATTGCGAGTCGCCTCTCCGCCTCCGTGTTTACTGGGCCGGCGTTGATTTGCTTGATTTATGATCAAATGTTTCATCCATTCCAACTTGTTATGTTCTTTTCTTAAATGCCCTCTAACAAAGTGACGCACAGCAAAGCCCTGTTAGCCTGCTATGCTACGTTCTGCCAACAAACATTAACTAGTTAATGTTTTGCAGGAAATACCCTGCATGCTCACGGCTTTGTTGAATGCCAAAACATAACTCAGGGGCTAATGTGTGTTAGAAAAACAGTAGCATGCTAAAGGAGTCAACATTAGCATGCCAACAATGCAGCCTCTGTCTTTTTGATTCAAAGATAGGTGTAGTCATAATGTATATTTTTCCTCAAGTGTGGCAGTAATGAAGCTTTACATTAAATAAATTATTCTGTTTATTACTTCGGCGGCCACAAGTTCGGCATCAAAGAACAGAATTTGTCACCACGACCAGCCGGCCGGTGCTTCCACGGACGGGACATGGAAGGATGTCCTTGGTGCTTTTAAAGATTAATAAAGACACAAAGCACATTAGTAGCAGTTGTTATTCATGCCAAGAAAGAGAGGTTCTATTTCAATGGAGCCTGTCAGGGGTCAAATGGTAGAAACAATTACTGGAAGTCTGTTTTTACGGATTAATACATTCAACGCTAACATTCATTCAGCACAGGCATAGATTAACACCAATATTTATAAAGGATGAATTAGTACACATGGCTCAGTGAACATAATTATTATAACCTAGGCATGAGTTATTAACTCACATCTACCAGTTAATAAAACCCCCAACGGATTATTAGATAGTAAATTGATTGATTCATGGATTAATAACAAGAAGAAAGAATCTGGGATTTAGATTAAAATGTAAAATTGTTTTGTGAAAGCTCCATGTAATTCTTATACAGGTGGAAATTTCATCACAATAACCGGCGTCATAAAAATACTGAGAGCCTTTTGAATATCTAGTGTAGAAAAGTTCTCATAGCCTGTATTTGTTTTTTACCACTTGTCTGACTTTGATTGTCAATCTGTGCCTTTTTTAGTGTGCACAGATTTCCCCTTTGTTGTGTCTGAACACAAATACTTAAAAGTTGAGTATTCAAATCCTTTTAGTTCTACAAACATTTGTACCTGCCTGAACATTCGCTGGTTAAGTGACAAAGCGCACCGCTTACCATGACTATAAAATGACGTTCTAACCATGTCACGTTAGCTTTAGCTATCAAGTTAGCTAGTTCGTGAGAGAAAATGGCCGTGTTGGGAGACAATCAGTATTCTGTAACTAAGGCGAGTTGTCGCTGAAATGTTTAGCGTCAAGTGCCTGTACAACACTGACAACAAAAAAGTATTATTTAAAATCCTTTGAGAATCATACAAACTAACCTGGGGAAAAAAGTAGATCTAAAATATATTTATGAACAAAATAAATTACAATAATCTTAATTAGCAAGATAATAATTTACAAGTCACCTTCAAGAAGTTTGATATCTGCCAAAAAAGTAGCTATTTAGTTAACGTTAGCTTGTTTGCTGCTTACGATTGGTTTGCTAACGTGTGTTAGCTCATTAGCTACGTGAAGAAAAAAAAGGTAGCTATTTAGTTAACGTTAGCTTGTTTGCTGCTTACGATTGGTTTGCTAACGTGTGTTAGCTCATTAGCTACGTGAAGAAAAAAAAGGTAGCTATTTAGTTAACGTTAGCTTGTTTGCTGCTTACGATTAGTTTGCTAATGTGTGTTAGCTCATTAGCTACGTGAAGAACACTTAAATAATCTCCGAAGATACGGAATTGTCCCGTATTTGTTTATAAAATAGCGCGTCCACGCGAGAGACGGGTACATGCAGGACTGTAATACAGACAGACAACCATTCACCTCCATTTACACAACTACGAGCAATTTTAGAGCCACCTATTAACCTGTTGTGTGTCTTTGGGCGGTGGGACATAGGGTTGCCAACTCTCCCAACCCCAAATTAGGAACACTTTCGCAGGCTGACAGGAGGGAGGGCGGGCAGGGGGGGGGGTGTGTGCTAGCGGTCGGCGGGCGGGCTGACTCGCGCGCATAAAATCCGCGGAACATTCCGGAACATTCGGTTCTCGTCCGCGGGCCGGGGGGCTGTGATTGGAAAACGGGACTGGAGCTGGAGCAATTTTGATTTGTCCCTTAATAATTTGGGATGTCCCGGGTAACACGGGACGGTTGGCAACCCTAGTGGGACACCAAGCCGTCCTTACTGTTTGTAGGATTAAAAATCATGTTTGAGTTCAAACGTAACGGTTTGTGATTGAGTGGGAAAACATTCCTGCCATTTCTTTTATTACAGCTGTGGACCAGCTAAACTTCAGTCAGAGGCATTCTTCCTCAGATTACTGCCGTATGTGTTCACTCGCCAAAAATATCTTATTTCACTCAATGTGTTACGTTTCCTTTGAAGCAGCTCCAAGCACAGATCGGAACATTTTTGTCTAATCTAATTACAAATGACTGTTTCCCTTTGATTTTTCAACGTGCCGAATTTTAGGGTTGCGTGGCAAATTTTAAACTGGTTTCAATACAGATTATCGTGTTACTTGTGGTGCATATTTTAAATCGGTACACACTGTGTGATAATGGTTGTCCAACACTTTCTCTATGTGTTACACTGAAAACTACGTAGAACGTGATCAAGGTTGGAGCATGTCTGATTAAAGTAGAAAAAAAATCACAATTTTTACCACAAAACGTATAAATCTACCTGAACCCAGAATAAAACAGAAGTAATCCGACATATGGACGAGGACACCAGGCCCTGAATATGTCAAACTGGTGGACATGTCCCACAGTCCGATTTGAAAAAACCCCATCTTTGATCAATGGCCAAAGATTTCCACATGTCTTCTCTGCAGCTTGTCGGCTTTATCTGACAGCCTGCAATCGCACGAGGCTGGTTGACATCTTGTAGTCGCATGTAGTCAACTGTTTTCTACAAAGCATTGCTGCACTCCACTTTCATATTTCCTTTATTTCACAGTCCGAGGTGTTTACTTAATGTGATGTGGTTGTTTGCTGCTTCAATGCAATTCTGCTTAGATTCAGTCAGCGTTCTTTGATTTGTTCCAAGAATCAAGAGATGAACTTTAGATAAACGGAGCTCCATCGATGTCCACCTGGGATCTATTTTCGTTAATGAATTTGTAGAATTTTTATTGTTGCATAATAATTTTTTATTTTTTATTTACTTAGTTTGGGACTTTTATGCTTTAAGTCAAAGATCTCAACTCTGCTGATCGTCTGAAGTAGGACCTGTAATCATGAACATTAGTCTAATAATCCTAGGAGAACATTTACTTGTTCTCACCGTTGCAAAGTGTCACCTGACTGCTTTGTCCACTGGGAGAGGCGGTCGGATTGTAATTGGTCGGTGGTTGCATGGCTAACAAGTATTGATCCAGAGCTGTCGCAAGACACATCTTGGTCTTTGACGGACATTTTAAAACATTTCGCTCGGACATTTCACGAGATCTGCCTAGCAACATTTCAAATAGATTAAAAGCAACAAAAAAGTTGATATCCCAGAGAAGGCATCGGTTAAATTCAATCCAAACCCTTATTTTATGGACAATGCAGCATTTTTCTATTCACCATAATGATGTTGGTACAACCAGAAGTTGTATCAACATCAAAGTGATTAAAACTGAGATTTTAGGTTCTCAATTCTGCTACTTGCTAATGAGCTAAAAGTGAAAAAAGCCTAGAATGATTGTTAAAACAGGAGCAGGCCAGTGGACTGCAATTATTATTATTATTATTATACTTGAGATTATTTTGGGTTTCTCTCCAAAGTGCCTTAATGTTCTGTTGATGTATAAATTGGCCGACAGATTAAACTGCTATTTGCAAGCTATTTGGGCCGCTTAGTTTCAGCAAAGAAATGATCTGAACGGTGAGGAATGTTTTAGGTTTTGGGCTGATTGGGTGGAGAAATGAAGTGATTTTCATGTTTTAGTACTATTATTACTTCACATCACAAAGACCTCACATTGACTTGTGTTGTTTTTGTACATGTTTTTTAAAGTGTGTTTAAACTACAAGTTGTGATCTGTCGCATGTTTTAAATTAAATGCTCATTACACCGTTTCTGTCTCTACTTTTAAGTTTGTGATGAGTGCAAAAGTTGGGTTCTGCCATAAAACAGCGTACAAGTCACACACACAAAAATACACTAAAACTGCAAAATGAATAACAAGAAAGAAATGTACAAACAGTATTTATACACACTGAAATGTACATACATTGACTATCTTACTGTACTTGAATAGCTTGATTTTTATCTTCCCATTTCCATTAATATTAACGTTAGTCAAAACTAGCACTGACTCAGTGAAAAAAATAAATTCAAAATAACTTTAAACAAATTTTAATTAACTATAAAATCAGATCACCGAACAGAAATATGTCCCTGTGGTTAGGGTTTCCATCAAGCAATTTTCAGAAAATAAATAGTCAATAGTCTGTACTAAATATAGTAGTTGGTATGATGTTGAACTTGCTAACAAAGCTCAAGGAGAAACTTCCCAATTTGAAATACTTGGACATTATAGAAAGAGCATAGGGTCCCATGATAGAACCCTGTGGAACTCCACAAGTGACTTTTTCTGGCTCCTTTGACGTCAAATTTCTGTCTTTAAACTAAATATTGAGTCGTCTGGTCCGCAGGAATTGGGTTCTTGGTGGTATGGACTAAAGAGTTACGACATGAAACAGCAGCTGACTTGATGATTTCACCAATGTGGGCGTTGTTTCTTTATGCCCGCACACATATTACGACAATTCCTAACACAATGTTCCTTCTTTAATAATCCTTCTCTTTTAACAGAATCAAATTACCATAAAAACATGCGCTCAAATGAGGAAAATATCCCTATCTTTGCCATATTTTGTTGTGAAACCAGTCTTCAGACTGTCCAGGACCAGCATTAACATGCAAACTACAGAAGATCTGTTCCAGATCCATAAAACCTATCCCAAGGGAAAGATGTTAGATGTGTACATTGGGGAGACCTCATCTGACTGGTAAGGTCTGGCTGTCGACTGGAGTTGTCCAGCAGATGTCACCAGAGTCCTCTGCATGCACTCATGTCTTCATCCATAAAGTTTATGTGTTTACCTGAATGTTCTCACGATCTGTCCTTCCCCTTTTTAATCATGTGTTGGCATTTGTTTTTATTGATTCTAGGAAAAAGGGTAATAAAAAGAGGCCACAATGGGAACGAGGTAATCCTCATAATGCACCAGTGGAAGATAACGGTGCTATAAAATGTGACGCGATGAGGACAAAGGCTGTGAGTGGAACTGTGAGACTGAGGCATACAGTGGAATATTTAGAATGAATTATATACAACATACAATACAAAGTCATAATAACAATAGTTATATAAATTTCAAATAATAGTAATGTAGATAATAATGATTATGATATTGGTAGTAATAATAATATCAGTAGTAATAGCAGTTATAATAATTATATTAATAATAATGGTAAATTGGTAGTGAAACATTAACATACATTAATATAAGGATAGATTTATACTACTTTGTAAAGCACAATAAACAATGGTGGCAAAGAGAAATAGAATCAAGATAAAAACAGTAACAGAATTACCACGCTTGATCCTGATGGTGACAAAACACGCAATATAATTAAAACGTTTCATCAATCTCCTCCAGATACGACCTCCCTCTCCCCTCTCCTTCCTCTCCTCCTTTCCTTTTCTCGTCCCGTCCATTGTTCCTCCTCTTTCCACCTTTCCTGCCCCCCGCCCCCCCCCCCCCTCCCCCTCCCTCCTTCCTTCCAGCTGCCGCCCAGTCAGCCGCAGTCAGTCCGCGCAGCAGCAGCAGCAGCGGCAGCAGCACATCTGGATTCACCTGCGCCCGGATTTTAACCGTCGTCCCCTGCGACCGGAGGACGTTCACCGGGCTTCTACCGGCTGCGCGGCGGCGCGCCGCGTGTTTCTCCCCGGTGGAAGCGCGGCAGCGGCCCGCAGGCGTTTGATTGACGTCCGACGTAACGTTTGATTGACGTCCGACGTAACGTAAGTTTGTGCAGCGACGGACACGCCGAGTCTTTCTGTTCTTTATAAACAATGTTTGAAACTTTAAAACGCGACTTTTCCTGAGAGTTCCTCCACTTAAAGACTAAACCGAACTTTTAATGTTGTTGTTTATGACGTCGGTGGCCGTTGTCGTAGTAACGGCTGTTTTCGCGGGTTTTACGTCCCTTAAAAACCGGTCAGCGAGGACACGTTATGCTAACGCTATACTAATGCTAGCGTTATGTATTTGTAGTATGTCATCTTTTAATGTGCTGTATTTGTAATATGAGGCTAAAAAAAACTTGCAATCAAAATATATTAATACGGTTTCATTATTATAAGATATTCTTATAAAAGAGTCAAATATCATGAATAAATATAAATATACACACATTTTCATGCCTAACTACTAATGAAGTTACTTTGATGAGCAATGCTGGGGCGATGATGAAAAGGCTTTTATTGGGCTATTTGGTAAGGAGCTTATTTTAACACCGTTAAATCACCTGAATACATCACACACAGATCGTTTTACTGGATTAGGACACCGATAATAATATATAAATATATTGTTAAAACAACATTATTTTCTAACTGTAAGATAGCACACATAAGTCTAATACTGTGTAAATATGTTGTTCTCATACTCGTCAAGTGTTGATTGGGCTCCGCTCATTATCAGTGTTATATTAATAACTGTAATATAGTTATAAGAATAATTAGGGCAGTCAAAATAGATCGGTTAATCTATGCAATTAATGGGGCCGAGATAAATGCGATGAAATATTTGAATGCAACTTAACTGCTGTGCGTTGACCACAGAAACCAAACCACCGTGTGCTGCAGTCAGTCAGACACAGAGGGACGTAAAACAAACAGAAGATCTGAGAGATTCCTCCACATGTCCAACAGAAGGGGGGCGAGTGGCAAGGGACACCTTTAGAACTGATAGGCTAAGCTAGCTGCTACGCTAAGATAGCTGCTAGGCTACATCCATCTCAACATCCACCTGCAGCTGAAAGCGTCGTCTGTGTGAGCCGACATGTGGAACCTCTGTAACATCACAACAGGATGCAGGCTGTCATCACTTAGTGTGAAAGTAGCTGTGTGAGGCGTGTGCGTTGTGTGCGTTGTGTGCGCCGTGTGAGGCGGGCAGCGAGGCTCCTGGGAGTTTTTATCCCATATCCTCACAAAGGTCACTCAGGACCGACGCGGACGAAATGCCCACAAAGAATCTGGCCGTGACGGACCTTATCGGCCCGTTATTTCAGTCTTCTAAACCGTGTTTTTAGATCCTGAGAGGAAGAACACGCCTCGTTAACGTGTCCTTGTGTGTGTGTGTGCAGTTAACGGGGTGCATAAATTATTCAGCCGGCGATGGGGGGCGAGATGACCTGCCACGGGGGGGCCGCCGCTCTCCTGCTGGTCCTGTTGGCCTTGCTGGATCCCTCGAGCCAACGCCGCAGCCCGGAGCTCAAGAACGTCACGCTGGCCGTCATCCTGCCGCAGAACAACACGGATTACCCCTGGGCCTGGCCGCGCATCGGGCCCGCCCTGGAGCGGGCCGTCCACGCCGTCAACGCCGACCCCGCCCTGCTGCCCGGCCATCACCTCGCCTACGTCTATAAGAACAGCGAGAACAAGCTGGGCATCTGCTCCGAGTCCATCGCGGCGCTCATGGCTGTGGACCTGAAGCTGGCCAACGACCCGTGGGCCTTCATCGGGCCCGGCTGCTCCTACACCTCCTCCCCGGTCGGCCTCTTCACCACCCACTGGGACGTCCCCATGGTGACGGCCGGCGCCTCGGCCGTGGCCTTCTACGGCGAGGTCTACCCCTCCATCACCAACACGGGGCCCACGCACAAGAAGCTGGGGAGGTTCGCCCTGCGCATCTGCCAGCACTTCGGCTGGCGCCAGCACGTGATGCTGGTGTTCAACGACGACAAGGTGGACGACCGGCCGTGCTACTTCGCCGTGGAGGGTTTGTACACGGAGCTGCAGAGCATCAACATCACCACCGCCAACACGGTGTTCAACGAGAAAGAGCTGCCGATGAACTACTCCAAGATCCTCGGCTACATGCAGAACGACAGCCGAGGTGAGTCCGTCGACACCAGCCCGAAGGTCACCAGAGGCTTTTATTGTGAAGGCTCTGACCTGTGCGCCTTTGTCAAGATTGAAAGTAGCAATAAAGTTTTGACCTCAGCCGGTTCCACAGGGCATTGCTGACTAACAGTACCGCACGTTGTATGAAGTACTAAACGTGGATGAACCACGCCGCACGCAAGCGTGTAAGCGCCTGAAAAGAAGAATGGTTGTTTTCTTTCGTAGGCCCCTAAAAAAGGTGACTCAGGACCAACATGGCCGCCACTTTGCTGTGACTGACTCGGGCACAGTGTTTCCGGTGTTTACAACTGCAGGGGGGTTTTAATAGCCAGGCCGGCCTGCACATTTTATCAGTTATAATGGTTATTGTTATAATGGTAGAGGAAACACTCGAGCAGGTCCATGTTTTTTTTTTTAATTGCGCAACTGTGTTGTTAGATTCTGCGAAGAAGAACGTGTAAAAAAAACGTGGAGCCAGGTTGTGTATCGAAGAAGTGCGTTTAGTTTATAGGTAGTTTATTCAACAGATGTTTTATTTTGTCTCAGTCTAAGGTTACGAAAGCACATCCATTCTTCTTTCACTTGAATGTGTGGCTTACGTGCAGTATTATTCTTACCATTATTGGAAAGAGATTTTTTGCCGTTGTGAGGAACCTTTTCATCGACTAAAGCAGCGCAGTTCAGATCCACTCTTTTTGTCCGACCCTTTCACACTAAAAGCCCCATTTTGACGTCCAATGTCTAAAAGCCTCTGGTGGATTATTATGATCTGCTGATCAGAAGATAGAGAGGAAGGTTTCCTGTTTCCTTTTGTCCGCGTGGACGACGTGTGTCGCCGTCTTATGAAAAATGAAAAGAACAGCTGTTATTAATAATGTTTACAAAAGCAGGACCTGCGGCCAAAGTTAATGTTATTAAAAGCACCTGTTTTCAGAGCCAGGCGCTGCCAAAACCAAGTGCATGATGGGAAACGCCATGATCTGATTGGCTCTTACACTTGGTGTGATTGCCATTTATAACAATATATTGTTAGCTTTTGCACAATGATGGTTTTGGTGATAATAATAATATTAATAGTAATAACAGTAGTACAATAATGACGTTTTCATAATATTATTAGTAATTATAATAACCATTATACTTTATTATGTAATAAAAATAACAATATTGTATTATAATAATAATAATGACGAAAATGCTATTAGCCGCTATAATAATAACCATTATAATAATGATAGTTGTTATAATAGTAATTGAAGTTAAGAGGTATAAGAATAAAGGATACGATGCAGATCCACACAGTGTCGATTAGCAGCTGAGCCTGATGCATGATGGGAAACAGGAGAGACACTAAACCACAACATGAACATATTTTTTGGTGACACCAACATAAGCTTTAACGCTGTAATCAGTAACAACTGCACACGGTTAAGCTGCGCATCCTGCGTGTCTGTGGGTGGCACCTTCAACCCGATCAACCCGATCGATCCGCCGCCCTCTGTGATCGACGCTCTCATGGCCGTGAGGTCGCTGCCTGCGAATGGAATCGATTCGTCCGCTCAGTTTCTTTCATCTCAGCGTCTCCGGTTCCCGGTAATGAAACCCCAAAGTCTAAAAAAAGATTCCGTCAGATACCAGCTGTGTTCCACGAGAGGACGACCGCGACCGCTGACTGACTTCAGCGCTTCCTTTAGGTTCACAAGCCCCAAAGTTACCCGGGCAGCTAGCATAGTGCTGCTAGCGCCAGGCAGCTAGCATAGTGCTGCTAGCGCCAGGCAGATAGCATAGTACCATAGACATGTACACTCTATGTTGCATTCGTTTTTGCTCATTGGCACGCACACGTTAATAGAGCCGCCATCTTACTACGGGGGAGCCGATCCTTTTTAAACGCACCAACGTCAATGAAGGCACCGTAAATAGTCTGAATCTAATGCCATTTTCTAGTTTTTTAGCACCGAAAAATGTTTACTCGCCATGTTTGAGTTAACGGACAAGGAATTTACATTGGCAGGAAGTTCCGGAGCTGAGACAAGGGCTTCGGTGCTGCTAGCATAGTGCTGCTAGCATAGTGCTGCTAGCATAGTACTGCTAGCATAGTACTGCTAGCGCCAGGCAGCTAGCATAGCGCTGCTGTGAGCATATTTGACACTCCTCCTCTTAAAAGGATTAAAACGTGCTGCAATTGGTCAGTGAAACCTGCCTTCTGTTAGTGACGTCAGGTCAGACACAGCAGTTGTTCTCTTTCTCTGTTTTGCAATGCAAAGGAATCCACTACTCCCCCCTGCTCCCCTCTACTCCCCACTACTCCCCCCTGCTCCCCTCTACTCCCCACTACTCCCCCCTGCTCCTGTCTACTTCCGTCTACTCCCCCCTGCTCCCGTCTACTCGCGCCTACTCCCCTCTACTCCCCTCTACTCCCCTCTACTCCCCCCTGCTCCCCTCTACTCCCCTCTACTCCCTCTACTCCCCCCTGCTCCCCTCTACTCCCCTCTACTCCCTCTACTCCCCTCTGCTCCCCTCTACTCCCCTCTACTCCCTCTACTCCCCTCTACTCCCTCTACTCCCCTCTGCTCCCCTCTACTCCCCTCTACTCCTCCCTGCTCCCCCCTGCTCCCCTCTGCTCCCCTCTACTCCCCTCTGCTCCCCTCGACTCCCCTCTACTCCCTCTACTCCCCTCTACTCCCCTCTACTCCCCTCTGCTCCCCTCTACTCCCCTCTACTCACCTCTACTCCCCTCTGCTCCCCTCTACTCCCCTCTACTCCCCTCTACTCCCCCCTGCTCCCCTCTACTCCCCTCTACTCCCTCTACTCCCCCCTGCTCCCCTCTACTCCCCTCTACTCCCTCTACTCCCCTCTGCTCCCCTCTACTCCCCTCTACTCCCCCCTGCTCCCCCCTGCTCCCCTCTACTCCCCTCTGCTCCCCTCGACTCCCCTCTACTCCCTCTACTCCCTCTGCTCCCCTCTACTCCCCTCTACTCCCCTCTACTCCCCTCTACTCCCTCTACTCCCCTCTACTCCCTCTGCTCCCCTCTGCTCCCCTCTGCTCCCCTCTGCTCCCCCCTCTTCCCCACTCGGACACAGCAGGAGTACAGACTTTATCCAAACTGAGGATGAATGAATAAATAAATACAGCCTGAACACACAGACACACACAGACACACACACACACACACACAGCCTGTAACTCCATTGTGACAAGCGCTGTAATAAATCTGCTAGGGTTTGGTTTAATGCTAATCTGACACACGCACGCACACACACACACACACACACACACTGTGATTTCTGGTTGAGTCACTGTGGAAACAGGATCTGGATCGATGTGTCTCCATCACCCGATGCTGCAGCAGATTAGCGCGTCGGAGGAAGGTGCTTCATCACCGCTCCTCTTCATCACCGCTCCTCTGCCTTTGCTCCTGTTACATTTGTCTCCAGTGTGGTTTGGATTTTAACATGCTAACGCGTGTTGACCAGCAGTGAACGGCGTTCTTTTCGGCTCCAATCAATGAATTTGTTAACTCAATTAAAACTACCGTGTTACACTCGGATACCGTAGCCTACAAAATACCGTCGTGTGGATTTCTGGTGTAAATCGCCCACGTTGTTCTGGTCTGTGATCTTCTCCTCCCTGCTCTCTGTTCACTTTGATTCATGGCCTCATAACTTTCATTAAAGGGTTTATAGGAGACACACAAATATTGAGTCAACAGTTAATCCAACGTGCTCTTTGAATGCTCCACTAGCTTAATTAATTAGATGCAGAGATTATTGACTGTCCAGTATGTTTCTGTTTGCTGTGCAGACAGCAGGACGATGCGGCGACGCGTCCGAAGGGACGCTGCACCCGGAGGACAAAAGCTATGTGCGGAGCTTTGGCTTCGAGCCGCGGCTCATAAACCGCCTCATAAATCCACCTTCGGTGCCGAGGTGCGTTTGTTATCCAGCACAAACAAACCCGCCGGCGGTTCCCACGGAGGCCGCGAGCCTCCCGCCCGGCTGCTCATTAACCGAGGTCACCAGCCGAGGCCTCGCACGGGGGCCGGCCTATCGCAGCCGAGGTATTTCCTGACAAACACTCCCCAGCTAATTTTACCTCGTTGCCCTCTGCGTCTGGCTCGTTAATCAAAGGAGACGTTTAACACACACGGGGATCCGACTCAAAGATCCAAATGCACATTTACATGAACGAACACGGATCATTAATAGAGTCTCTCATCAGTAGAGTTCATACGAAACGAAACCACTTAAAGGTTTTATATTAATGCTCTGCTAGTAATAATAATCATATCATAGTGGTATTTCTTTTCTTTATATCTTTGTGATCTGGCTTTTGCTTAGTTAAAGAAAGTATTATTCTTATTTATTTTGAATTGAATGGGATTTAATCGTATTTCTGTCTTTCAGTCAATCAATTATCCTCCCACATTCAGTACCTCCATACAGGGAATGAAGCATCGAGGTATTTGGACTTAACAACAGTCGTATCAGACAGGAAGTGGGTTTTATGGCTGAGCTCATCCGTCTCACCGCGTGTGACACGTCGTGTTCTACTTCCACTCCAGGAACACAGATCATTGGGGTTTTAATCATTCCCTACGTTTTACACGTAATCGTGTGTGTGTGTGTGTGTGTGTGTGTGTGTGTGTGTGTGTGTGTGTGTGTGTGTCTCTTCTGGACGGCTCCATCTCTCCTTTAGAAACAGCAGAGACTGATGTGATACGTTAAGTTCGTTGTGTGTTAACGTCGTCCTTGGGAAATAGCTGAGGGGAACAAATGAGCATCAAGTGTGTTGAGAGCTGTCAATCAGCGCGTAGCCCCGCCTCATTATGTTCTGCCTCGAACTCGCCTATACATAATGGACCATTAAAGCCGTCTGCTCACTTTACTTTATTGGTGTGCAGTCATCAACTCTCGGCATTAGTAATGTAAAAACCAAACTGCCCCGCGTGTGCGGTGCAACCTCCAAATCAGTCCCCCGTGCAACAGCACCCATAAAACAATCCTATTTTTACACCGCCCTAAAGCATTATGGTCTGTTTGACTGACTGAGAGCACCACTGAAACCACAGAATCACCTGGTACTTTACAGACCCAACCAGCCGAGCCTGGACCATCGTGGGCGCTCAAACGTCCCGCTCCTCCTGAACGCGTCTCCTCGCCTCGCGTCGCCGCGGTGGAGGAGCGGGCGGTCGATCGGCCTGAACAAATCTACCCAGGAGGCCGTGCTTCAGCGATCCTTTCCACCTCCCGTCCATCTGTTGGTAGTTAACGATTAATGCGCAGGAAGACGGCCGGTTTGATCTCGCTGATGCTCACCAGGTGCAACCTGTTGCTGTTGGCCTCACCGAGCAGAGCGACGCAACATGTGGCACGTAGGTGACACTGTGCGTTGAGAGAGGAACGTGAGCCGGATCACATGTGCAGGTGGAGCACATGACCAAATAAAGACGTGGAATGAAGCTTCACAGCGAAAGCTCAACGGAAACACGATAACTTTGCATCGCCAAAATCTCCATATTCGGTATGTTTCTGTGGTTCAGCAGCAGACTTTTAAACCTCAATTCACTCACACGTATTTATATTATGTATATATTCATATACACGGCTGCTCCTGTGTGTGACCAGAACGCCTCCCCGCTCCCACCAGGAGCTCCCTCGACCTCTAGGAAACAGCTCCTCGCTCCTCGTGAACTCTCCACACCAACCTTCTCTACACTATGAAGCTGTGGTATGTAACGCCAACATGAGGCTATCGACTGTTAGCATGGGGGCTAGTTGGAGGACGTCCTTCCTTCCTGCCGTCCCCACGCTGCAGGAGATCCCCTCGTATCGTACCAGCGGATCTCTGCAGAGGCCAACGTGCGCATT
>CM037936.1:542500-585000 GCA_021346845.1 Apeltes quadracus
CCGACATTAAACACGACAAAAGGACACGAGGCTCTAAATCAGCCAGCGCGTTGCTCTGCACCGTGAGGACTCAATCAGTCTACCTGTTGGTTTGTGTCCTCCAGGTGTGACTGGACTCGTCCACTTGGACGAGAACGGGGACCGAGAGACGGACTTCGCTCTGTGGGACATGATCGACACCAACGCCAGCGCCTTCCAGGTGACAAGCCCCGCCCCTTCCTGTTATCCATACTGTAGTCTGAAGAGCATCTGAAGTGTCTCACGAAGGCAGCGTCTGGTGTAATCGGCCAATCAGAGACGAGATATAGACGAGACACCCAGCCTAATCTTCTATTTCACCTTCACACATGTGTAATAGAGCAGTCGCACATGATGCTGTCCGTGGAGATAAGCCCCTCCCCCTCTCTCTGACTGCAGGTGGTTCTGGTTTACCACAGTTCGGAGGAGCAGCTGAGCGCCACAGCTGGAGCGGCGCTGCAGTGGCCCGGAGGAGCGGTTCCTCCAGATGTTCCCGTCTGCGGCTTCAAGAACGACAACCCCGTCTGCCTCAGCAGTCAGTAAATAAGGTTTAGGACGACGTCACTGATCATGTGACGTCATCATCAACCAATACGTGTGGAGAAGGAGCTGGTAGCGTTAGCAGCTAACCGCTATCGGCTAGCCGCCGGAGGCTCCCTTGAATGATGTGATGTGTTCAGGTTCATTATAACGTTATGATGATGCGTTCAAAGGTAATCTGTCAAAGGCAGTGTTAGTGATGACTTTGAAGAAGTAAAGTAAAGGAATAACATTCAGTTTACTCGACTCGTGTTGTCTGTGTCCCTCCAACAGAGACGGTCACCATCGGCCAGATGGTTTCCATTGTGGTCTTCTTCATCGTCACCATGACGCTCACCGTCACCATCTTCGTCTACCGGTGAGAGCTCACCTCCGGACTCCGGTTTCATGCGGCTCTGAGGTTTCGTTGAAATTGGACATTGATGTTTAACAACTTTAAAGCGATGCTGATGAAGCCGAGTTGCATTGTGGGACATGTATGATGCAATGAACCTTACTAGAGACTGTCTCTCTGTCTGTCCCTCTTTCTGTCTGTCTCTCTGTGTCTCCACAGGAAGATGAAGCTGGAGAAGGAGCTGGTGGCTCAGCTGTGGAGGATCTCCTGGGACGACGTCCACATGAGCAACCAGGACAAGGTGCTGCGCAGCGGCAGCAGGATGACACTGTCTCTGGTCAGCGCGCACACACACACACAGACACACACGCACACAGACACACACACACACACACACACACACACACACACAGACACACACGCACACAGACACACACACACAGACACACAAACACACACACGCACACAGACAGACACACACACACACACACACTGACCGTGTGTCCGTCTCTCCAGAGAGGCTCAAACTGCGGCTCCCTGATGACTGGAGACGGAAACCTGCAGGTTTTTGCAAAGACCGGCTACTACAAAGTGAGCGTAGAGAGAACTGCTGCTCCTTGCTCCTTCCTCCTTCCTCCTTCCTCCTTCCTCCTTCTTCCTTCCTCCTTCAATCTTCCTCCCTCCTCCTTCCTCCTTCAACCTTCCTCCTTCCTCCTTCCTCCTTCCTCCTTCTTCCTTCCTCCTTCAATCTTCCTCCCTCCTCCTTCCTCCTTCCTCCTTCCTCCTTCCTCCTTCTTCCTTCCTCCTTCAATCTTCCTCCCTCCTCCTTCCTCCTCCCTCCTCCTTCCTCCCTCCTTCTTCCTCCTCCTTCCTCCTTCCTCCTTCCTCCTTCCTCCTCCCTCCTCCCTCCTTCCTCCTTCCTCCTCCTTCCTGTTGGATCTACTAACAGGTGCGTCTGCTCTTGTGTTTGTGTTGAACAGGGAAACATTGTTGCCATTAAACACACCAACAGGAAACGCATCGAGCTGAACAGGAAGGTCCTGTTTGAGCTCAAACATGTGAGTTTCAATATACTTTTCATTCCATTTTATTTGATCGCAGTTCGATTTGGGTTTATTTATTAAGTGTAGAGTCAAGACGAAATGAGCAACAACGTTGTTCAAAAAGAGAAAAGCGTCACGCGTCATGAAATGAAGAAGTGCTTTCATGTTGCATTTGTGGAGATGAGAGACGTTCAGAACGAACACCTGACCAGATTCATCGGCGCCTGCATCGAACCTCCAGACACCTGCATCATCACCGAGTACTGTCCCCGAGGCAGCCTGCAGGTACCCGTCTGCCTCTCTGCACCCGTCTGCCTGCCTGTCTGTCTCCCTGTTCACGCCGAGTCCTTTGTGTCTTCAGGACATCCTGGAGAATGACAGCATCACTCTGGACTGGATGTTCAAATATTCTCTCATCCACGACATCGTTAAGGTCTCTCGTCCGCTCATGTTCATAGTACACGTGCATGTGTGTATCTGTATATATACACACACATGTGTGTGTGTGTGTGTGTCTCTGCAGGGCATGTCGTTCCTCCACAACAGCGTCATCGTGTCTCACGGAAAACTCAAGTCCTCAAACTGCGTTGTGGATAACCGCTTCGTCCTGAAGATCACCGACTACGGTCTGTGCAGCCTGCGGTCCGAGGGCGACTTGGGGAAAGACGCTCACGCCTACTACGCCCGTGAGTCCTGAAAGGCCCCGCCCCTCTTCCGTCATGTGGAGAACGAGCCAATCGCAACCCGTCGTTGTGATGGCCGACGCGTGGCTTCGTAACGTTCAGGGCTTCACTTTCAATCAGGGAGAAGAACCGTTAATGTGACCCTGTTACCACGGTTACCACGGTTACCACGGCCCTGTGGAGTCTCCCAAAGGCCTTTTTCAGAAAACATAAAAGATATTTAGGCGTCAAAGTAGTTTTACTCGATGAGTCCGGCCCGGCCCTCGGGGGACGGAGCAGCGCTTTAGTTGCCGTGGTGACGCAGCCGTTGTCGCCCCGCTGCAGAAAGGTTGTGGATGGCTCCGGAGCTGCTCAGGATGGAGGCTCCTCCTCCTCAGGGCACCCAGAAAGGAGACGTCTACAGCTTCGGCATCGTCCTCCAGGAGGTGGCGCTGCGCCGAGGAGCCTTTTACCTGGAGGGAAGCCCCCTGAGCCCCAAAGGTAGGACACAAGGACACGAGGACACAGGGAGCTGGGTTCTATTATGTTCAACATGTTAATAACCACTGCTGCACCTCAGCCTAACGTCCCGTCCCCCCCCTGCAGAGATCGTGGACCAGGTGGTCCTGGGCGAGTGGCCCTGCTTCAGACCCACCGTGGACCCCCAGAACCACAGCCCGGAGCTGGGTCAGCTGATGCAGCGCTGCTGGGCCGAGGAGCCCACGGAGCGGCCCGAGTTCAGCCACTGTGCGCCTGCTGCTGCGCAAGCAGAACAAGTGAGAGCTTCAGGGGGACAGACGGGGGACACGGGGGGGACAAACGCAGATAAGAGAGGAAGTAAGGTGTGCGTGTGTTCAGGGAACCGAGGACCAACATCCTGGACAACCTCCTGTCCCGGATGGAGCAGTACGCCAACAACCTGGAGGAGCTGGTGGAGGAACGAACCCAAGCGTATCACGAGGAGAAACGCAAGGCCGAAGCTCTGCTCTACCAGATCCTACCTCAGTGGGTGTCACACGCTACACACGCTACACACGCTACGCACACGCAGCGTACACATGCGTGTAAACAAACACTGACACACAAACCCCTCCCCCGCAGCTCGGTGGCGGAGCAGCTGAAGCGGGGGGAGACGGTGCAGGCGGAGGCCTTCGACTCCGTCACCATCTACTTCAGTGACATCGTGGGCTTCACCGCCATCTCGGCAGAGAGCACGCCGATGCAGGCGAGTCACCTGGTCACATGTTCGCCTGCGCCGGCGAGCATCTGCTTCCTAAACTGAGTGCTGTGACCCTGCAGGTGGTGACGCTGCTCAATGACCTCTACACCTGCTTCGACGCCATCATCGACAACTTCGACGTCTACAAGGTGACGAGAAGCATCCGGATCAATGGATCCCATCTTAGGATCTACTGATCAAAGTATTTACTAGCATTTACTCCGCCCAGGTGGAGACCATCGGCGACGCCTACATGGTGGTGTCGGGGCTGCCGGTGAGGAACGGGAAGCTGCACGGCAGAGAGATCGCCCGCATGGCGCTCGCCCTGCTGGACGCCGTGCGCTCCTTCAGGACGCGCCACCGGTCCGAGCCGCTGAAGCTGAGGATCGGCCTCCACAGCGGTGAGTACGCGTACTCGAGTACACGCTGAGGGTACAAGTACACGCTGAGGGTACAAGGACACGCTGAGGGTACAAGGACGTGCTGAGGGTACAAGTACACGCTGAGGGTACAAGTACACACGCTGAGGGTACAAGTACACGCTGAGGGTACAAGTACACACGCTGAGGGTACAAGTACACGCTGAGGGTACAAGTACACACGCGAATATAACACAGTACATGAGCTGTACTGAAGTATAAACAGCTCATTGGTGAATTTACAATATAATTGAATGTATACATAATTTATATGTAATTATTTCCATAAAATTGACGTTCAAATTCACATTTATGAAACAATATATTTATCAATATATTATTTGACATCTGTCGTTGGAACATTGAAAATGATCAAAAACTGGATCCTTGTCCCGTGTCTCCTTGTCTCCTGCTGTCTCTTTGTCTCCTGCTGTCTCCTGTCTTTTTGTCCCGTGTTTCCTGCCGTCTCCTTGTCTCCTGCTGTCTCCTTGTCCCATGTCTCCTGCTGTCTCTTTGTCCTATGTCTCCTGCCGTCTCTTTGTCTCCTTGTCCCGTGTCTCCTGCTGTCTCTTTGTCCTGTGTCTCCTGCTGTCTCTTTGTCTCCTGCTGTCTCCTTGTCCCGTGTTTCCTGCTGTCTCTTTGTCCTGTGTCTCCTTGTCTCCTGCTGTCTCTTTGTCCCGTGTCCCCCTGCAGGTCCGGTGTGTGCTGGTGTCGTGGGGCTGAAGATGCCTCGCTACTGTCTCTTCGGAGACACCGTCAACACGTCGTCTCGGATGGAGTCCAGCGGAGAAGGTCAGAGCTGATCAGAACCTGAAGGATCAATAGACAATAAACGGATCAATAAGTTCCAGACGGATCCCGTCTCTCTTTCAGCGCTGAGGATTCACGTGTCGGCGGCGACCCGCGACGTCCTGCTGGAGTTCAACTGCTTCCAGATGGAGCGCAGAGGGGACGTCGAGCTCAAGGGCAAAGGCAAGATGACCACCTATTGGCTGCTGGGAGAGAGCGGCGGCCAATGAGGGGACGGGACGGAGGGGGCGGGACCTCTGTGGACGTCCGCCTTGCTTTCTCATCGCGTTCAGGAAATAATGTATGAAGCAGCAGTTTGAGAGAACAGGAAGCTGCAGTGGACGACGCACAAACAAACAACGCACAGGGAAACGTTCCCTTTTGTTCCAGGAGGCGGAGTCTCAACAGAACGCCGCTGCACTCAAGCAGGAAATGAGACGCTTGTACTCGCTTGTTATTGTCCACGAACAGCAGAGGGCGCTGCAACTAGATCTATATCCAACTTCAAACACAACGTGTAAAGAAACTTCCCGAGAAGAATTACTGAAATGTACATTTGAGACCTTAAAACAGTTTTAATCTGTTACGTTAATATCAGACCCACTTCACAGAATCGTTACCCACAATTCATAGCGCTGTGACGATAAACACGGATTCAATCAAGGATTAATTAAAAGGTAAAATGAGAGAAAGACTTATTTTACATAAAACGGTTTTTATTCAAGAGTTTTATTCGCTTAAACTCCTCTGTCCCTGCCTCTGAGTCCAGCAGGGACAGAGTCCAGTCCAACAGGGACAGACACAGGTCCTCCAGGGACACAGTCCAATACAGCGCAGCCTTGGACCAGCCGCTCCCGTCTCCTCCTCCAGGAGCAGAGCTCCTCCTCACGGGGGACGGAGGAGCAGGACTGAGACGAGGTTAACGGGACCCGGAGGAGACACGGAATGTTGTTCCTTTTTCTGCTACGTCACTTTAATCGCGATACATTTATTTTATAACCTTAAATTCAAGCTGCAGGTTCAGATTCATTAAAAAGATAAACTAACATTTGTATAACATTACGTCAGCTGTATGTAAAGTGATCTTTATTAGAAAACAAATACTTTTGCTGTAGTTGGAAGAGTATCGCAGTATTTGTACTTCTACTAGTCGTTCTGAAGGAAACTTCCTCACAGATTTAAAACTCAGGAAGTGTTATAAAAACAAACTTTATTCACCAGTTGGTAAACTAATTAGAACACTTTAAAAATAAATGTTTTCAAAGTTAATAAAATAAAGCATCAATCAAAAATAGCTTTTGATAATTAGAAACATATTTACAAATGCAGAAATGTAAATTAAAAACTTCATTCTGCTAACGAACCAAAATTCACACAAGGAACAACTGAAAACAAACATTGACGACAAAAATGAAAAATCTAAAACAATAAAAAGATAAAAAACCTTTGTTCTTCAAATCTTCATGTGATGAGCTGTGAGGAAAGAAATGTGTATATAAATATATAAATAAAATGAACGGCACATTCATGAACGTGTAGTTCATGAATAGTTGGGATGCTGGTTTGACGAGCTTTCAGAATCCTGCTACTAGTTCTTCATATCTGGACGGAGGTCAAGGCCTGTCAATCAGTGTGTAGCCCCGCCCCATTTTGACTCTTAATCAGGAGTGTCAAGCAAGACCATTAAAATCATCCCTCCGGTATGTGTGTGTGTGTGTGTGCGTGTGCGTCCCATCGAGTTATTATCTGCAAGTACTGCTCCTCATTCAAACACGGGTTTGCCGAGTTTCGCATCACGTCCCCATAAACGGTAAATATGAGGTTTCTTCACCTCCATCGCCCCCTGCTGGAGAACTCCATGCATTTACGTGAGCGCTTGTGCTGTTTGTACGCGAGTGTGCATGTGAGCGTGCGTGTGCGCATATGCGTGTGAGAGCGTGTGAGTGCATGTACGTGAGCATGCGTGCATGTAAGCGTGTGCATGTGTGTGTGCATGTAAGCGTGTGCATGTGAGCGTGTGAGTGCATGTACGTGAGCATGCGTGCATGTGAGCGTGTTTGTGCATGTAAGCGTGTGCATGTGAGCGTGTGCATGTGAGCGTGTTTGAGTGTGTGAATGTGAGCGTGTGCATGTGAGCGTGTTTGAGTGTGTGCATGTGAGCGTGTTTGAGTGTGTGCATGTGAGCGTGTGAGTGCATGTACGTGAGCATGCGTGCATGTGAGCGTGTGTGTGTTTATGCATGTAAGCATGTGCATGTGTGTGCATGTGAGCGTGTGTGTTTGTGCATGTAAGCGTGTGCATGTGAGCGTGTGCGTGCATGTGAGCGTGTGCGTGCACTCACAGATTTCACCGTCTGTTTGATGTAATCCTTCTTGCTGCTCAGGTCGTTTTCTGGATACATGTCAAACACCTAAAACACACGATCACATGATCACCCCCCGGTCCAATGGGAGCCAGAGAGGCGGCGTGCGTCTCCTCACCTTCTGACAGATCTGCTTCATGGTCAGCTCCTCCAGGTGCACCTCCTCCAGGAGGCGCTGCACCGTCTCCTTCAGCTTCTCCTCACTGGGCAGCATCGTGATGGCCGAGTCAGCCGAGTCGGAGGAGTCTGCAGGAAGACGACAGAACCATCATCATCATCATCATCATCATCATCCTCCTCATCCTCATCCTCCTCACCTCAGCAGTTCTGTCCGTCTATTTCGACTCCACAGCTGCAACGAAGCGGCCCAGATGTGTCGGGATGGATTCAGTCGATGCATCGTGATGATGTCATGAGATCGAGTACCGAGCCAACTACCAAGACTGAGCGATTGCCAGATTTCCCAAGTTTCCATAGTGATAAGCCCCTCCCCCCCTCACCTGTTGCGTTGGCGTTTCTCCGGCTGCTGCTGTCGGCCTTCTTTCTTCTGGCGGCGGGTTTGGACGCAGCCGCCTTCTTCTTTTTGAGCTGCAACGAAAAGAAGAAAACAAGAGCTTTCATTGGTGGACTGAGGCGCAAGTCTGAGGGGAGGGGAGGGGCTTATTGCCATCCAGAGTGACATCATCATGAGGCGGGTTCACTGAACGCATCACCACACACGTCTGCTGGTCCGAGTTTCAACGTTTAAAAAACCTGAAAACCTGAAGACATTTATAGGAGGATCCCGTTTCTGTTTTTTAAAATAAAAGGATTATGCTTCATAAACATCAGTCTGGGGTCACACGTGGCTCATTGCTTTATATACGATTCTGCGCGAGTAGATTCCAGTGATCCGTTTCAGTGCTCGGACGCGTTTCAACGTTTCGTCATCACCGGCGTCCTGCTGCCTCAGCGTGAAGACACTCTATGAGACAGACAGGTCGTGTTAACTTCCATGGTGGACAGACACCGTTAGAGATAAGCCACGCCCCTTTCTGGGGCCTCTGACGCGAATGAAGCGTGAAAACGCAGCGTTGCGTTCACGTCTGCATTGACGGTGGTTTCACTTTGTATTGAACCACGTCGTTTCATTTCTGTCATGTTGCTTATTTTGTTATTTCTTTTACCTTCACAACAGACTCCGACTCGTCCAACGCCGCCTTCTTCGCCTTCTTTTTAGGAGGACCCATGTCCTCCGTTAGTGACCTTGACCTCTTCGCCGGCGCCGGAACGAATGTCTGTGGATCGTCAAATAGTCAAATAAACCGAACAGCGTATTGATCATTACATGCTACAGATTAGAATCCCAGTTAAAGTTCTTAAAGGATTCAGTTTAACCGCTTATTTTGTGAAACTGAAACACGAGGCCTTCAGGGGCCGTGGGAGAGCGGAAACAGAAATCCCGTCTAATAGTTTCTTTAGAAGTTGTCAATCAACGAGAAGAAGAGGTGACGTGTTCGTGCTGCTCAGCCTGGACAACCTCACCTCCTCCTCCTCCTCCTTCTCCTCCTTGTCCTCAGTGTCCGCCCCCTCGTTCTCCTCTTCGTCGCTGCTGGTTTCCATGACGATGGCTTTGGACTTGCTCCCCGTCCTGGACTTCTTGGGGCTGGAGGAAGAGGAGGAGGAGGAGGAGGAGGAGCTGGGTTTGGGTTGGCTCTTTTTCTTGGCGTTGGACGTCGAGTCTTCGCCTGACAGCTTCTTCTTGGACTTCCTCTTCTTCTTCACGGGGAGCCGCTGCCGATTGAAGAGGAGAAGAAGAATAAACGACCAGGTTCACAAACGGAATCCACTTTAAATCCAAAATCACAAAGGTTTGAGGTTTTAAACGGAGACGTCTCAGATGTCCTCGTTAAATTGTGATGCGTTCAGGCTCTGCTCAGTGAATATAAAGGGAATTCTGATTTGTTTAACTTTGCTTTACGCAGCATTGAATACAACGAGCTCACCTTGCCGCTGTTCCTCGGCGCGATGAGGAAGCTCAGGATCCGATCCACCAGGTCCGAGTGCGTCCCCTTCTTCTCCAGGTCCAGCACGCTGCACACCGCCTTCAGCTTGGCGTTGGTGAAGTTAGAATTCCTGCGTTTGGGGAAACCGGAATGACAGCGAGGGGAGTTGGATGCGGTCCGACAGCCTGATGGATGCCCCTGATGGATGCCCCTGATGGATGCCCCTGATGGATGCCCTGATGCCCCCCAGCAGAAGAAGAAAGGACTCACTTGAGAAGCTTCTCGCGCTTCCTGAGGTACTGCTCGCTGTCGGCGGCGAAAGGAAACCCGTTAAACAGACGCAGGTTCTTCTTCAGCGTGGCCATCTGACAAAAGACCATTCATCATCTCTGGTCACGTGACACAGACAACCAGTCAGGCTTCCGATCAACAGGGGGAGGAGCTACGGGATGACGCGTTCGGGCTCTGCTCAGTGAACATTAGAATGACGCATTCAGGTGTAGTTTGGCGATGAACAAATGCACATGAATATAAAATGTATATTAGAGATCAACTGTGATCAGTTCCACGTTCACTCATTAGAATTATGATCAGGGATGTAAAAGTTCTATTTGTTTCCCTCATTTTAAATGCACCTTTCCCGGCCGGTCGAACAGGATGGCGTGCAGCGGCTTCAGGTCGGCCTGCTTCATCTTGGTGATGTGGTGTCCCGTCCGCGGGATGTCTCCCAGTTTGTCTCCTCTGCCTGCCACACAGACATTTTACTGAAAATCTTTAAACGGTGAAGACGTTAAAAAGACAAAGCTTCAATATTTACCGTCTCCGATCTTGAGCTTCTCCTTCTGCTTCGGGGCCTGAAGGTCGAGCCTGTCGACCGTCTTCTTCGCCCGCTTGCCCTCGACGACGTCCCCGGCAGCTGCAGAGACACGAATCACTCACATCGACTTCTTTGACCCTCTGAACACCAACGCAGTTCTGCTGTTTGCTCCGGTCACACGAGGTCAGGATGTTCTCTTCAAAATAAAAGCCCTGCTCCTCTTTGGAAACGACTGCAAGTGAAGAAACTCGCACGTCTTTAGTGACATTTGTGATTATTCCACAAAAATGGGAAATAAATGGTATCTCTTCGTGTTTATGGTCACATGACTGTTCAATCACTCAGGAGCTCTGAATGTAATGTTTTTTTTACTACCTGATATCTTGGAGGTGCTTTTGTTGGGACTGGCCTGCTCCTGCTCCTCCTCCTGCTCCTCCTGCTCCTCCTCTGAGGCTGCTGAGCTGTCCATCGCTTCCTCCGCCAGTTTGCTCATATCGGCCTCGGTCTGTCCTGTCGGGACAAAAAAGACGTGCACGTCACTGCGATCTGTCCATGCTGGTCTGGTACTGAGACACACACACACACACACACACACACACACACAGACACGCGCGCGCGCGCACGCACGCTGCAGCATCTGTTTTTATTAACCTGTTATAACGTCATTTGCATCTCAGGTCAGCTTTCAAAACGCACAGAAAGGCCTTTAATTTTAGTGTCACTCCTGACAACGATGCTTTGTGGACTCTTGCTAGCCAGCTAGCTAGTCAGCTAGCACCGATAGCTTACGTCACAACAGACCGCGCGCTTTGGAGCGCAGTAACTTAACCAACTTAAACTACCGTCCTTCCCCTTAAACGCGTCCCGCTCACGCAGTGAGTCTGCGGGGAACCGGCACCGCGCTGCGGAGCTTCGCTTATTCACCGCTGTTAACTAACGTGATAGAGGCAAACAAAGCGTAATGTTTAATGGTCTGCACAGCTAGCGTTAGCTACCGCCTGCTAGCTCCCCGGCTAGCGACGCCGATGCTTCGCTCCCGCCAGTTAAAGCGAGACGGACAGAGGCAGCAAACTGCCCACGGAGGCCACGCAGCGTGCACACGCCCACGCAGCGTCAGCTCGTGCGGGACGAGCCGCGGGCAGACGCTCACCTGCTTGCGGAGCAGCGGGCTTCGTGTCATCTGACAGCTCCTGGTTTCATGATGGCGGTTTTCTCAGGGGGCGGGGATAAGTGCGAGACCCACTCCTCTAATTGGACGGAACACTCATGACGTTTTTCTTCTTCGTGTGTATAAATGATGTATCCGACCCACTAATGGCGTATTACCCCACGTCACTGGCTCCCTTCATTTCCATTTCAGCATGAATGGACACACACATATATATTTGTTAGAACATTAAGTACTTTAAACAGCAAACATATCAGTGTCAAACAGCTTGCTGTCAAATACAATTTTGTAGGACAGTGAAAAAAAAGTTAGTACATTTTTAAAAGAAAAATTAATACCCTAGCGGTTGGGCTGATGGGGGGCGGTCTGCGGGCCTTAGTTTGGGGAAATGTAAAGCATAGCTCCTCCTCCTCCTCCTCCTCCTCCTCTCGTGTGACACTAATCAGCTCTCATACATTCCAGCGATGGACTTTAAACCGGCACCGCGAAGCTCAGAGAGCAGCAAAGAGTCCAGGCTCCGGGAGCAGCCTCCTCTTCCTCCTCCTCCTCCTCCTCCTCATCTTCGGGCTGTCTGATACGGAGACTTCTTCCTGATGTTGTTGAGATCATGTGATTTTCATTACTTTCGTTCTATCTGGATTTTACTCTCATACAAAGATCCTCTTCAGCTTCACCAGGTAAGACTCACCTGGTTTGTTCTACCTGCAGGGTCTTTGTGATTATTCGTTATTGGTCAATTGAAGACAACAGTCGGGTTTGTTGGCACAATGCTGGAAAGTCAATGCAGGACATATTCCGTCCCCTGACTTTTAAGTCCAATAAAATTCATCGTGCCGATGATAATGAATCATTTAGATAATGTTATTTATTAATTTGATGCTAAAAAGCCTATGACGTCAGAGACAAAAATCATGAGAAGACCTTAAAATATGGCAAAGGTGAGGCTTGTTTCCTAGAACACGATTAAATAATTAAATAACATTCAATAATAATTAAATGATATTAAAAAACTAAAACTGGAGAAAAAGTTAAAAGCACATTAATAAATTACACTTCAGCTCTGAGCTTTTATCCAGTTTCCCGTTGGAACTGAAGAGGACGTAGAGACGTCATTCACGTCACTCATTGTGTAGCCCCGCCCCAAAGCGTCCCCTGCTTTATGGTCTGTTTGACTCCACATGGACCATAATTCACTAAATGAACATCGTGCTGCTTTGAATAAGACTTGAAACTAGAGACTGAGACCATAAACTCATGTTTACAATGTTTACTGAGGGAACAAATCCAGAGAGAAGTAGAGTCATTTCCTCATAGACGTCTATGGGAGCAGAGGAGTCGCCCCCTGCTGGTCACTACAGAGAAGTAGAGTCATTTCCTCATAGACGTCTATGGGAGCAGAGGAGTCGCCCCCTGCTGGTCACTACAGAGAAGTAGAGTCATTTCCTCATAGACGTCTATGGGAGCAGAGGAGTCGCCCCCTGCTGGTCACTACAGAGAAGTAGAGTCATTTCCTCATAGACGTCTATGGGAGCAGAGGAGTCGCCCCCTGCTGGTCACTGCACAGAATGCAGCTATAAGACTTGAAGCGTTGACTTCACTTACAGAACCGGACGTGGCTTAATAAAACAAAAATCGCCTTGTGGGCTACATTTGAATTGGGCGATTGTGTAAAATGCTTGTTGCTTTTTTCAGTGGTCAGAACCTTTAGCTCACTTCACATGAACGGTTGAGATGTTGACATTTCACTCACATTTGAATGGGGAATTTGTGTCAGGAAAATCTCTAATTCTCAAACTGTGAGAGTGATGTTTCGTTTGACTTTGGTTTAGTCATCGTCATTGCAGGTTTTGCTCGCTGTGCGACTCCGCCTCCGACCCCCCCCACTATGAGCCCTCCCTACGGCCTGGCGGCGGGGGCGGAGCCGTACGAGGACAGAACCTCCCCAGTGTCTCTGGACTCCAGTGTCTCCTTCAGTAAGACAACTTCCAGCGTCAGCGACCCGTTCGACTTCTTCGTCGCCAACGTTGGGGGAAGTCGCTTCGTGCTGCCGCGCGAGCTTCTGGCGCCGCACCCGGAGACCCGGCTGGGGAAGCTGGCCCGCTGCGGCCGAGGCTCGGCGCTGGAGCTCTGCGACGACGCCGACCTCACGGAGAACGAGTTCTTCTTCGACCGAAACTCACAGACCTTCCAGTAGGTGGCGCCCCGTTGTCTAAGCATGAATTAGCAGTGGTGCTTCTTGTGTAGACTGATGGAGAACGTCCACTCATAGGGGCCAGTCCTTCTGTAAACCTGTGATTCTGTTCTGACAGACCACTTCCTGTTTGGCCCGATAGGCATGTGATGAACTTTTACCAGACGGGTGACCTGCACGTCAGTGAGGAGCTGTGTGAGATCTCCTTCCTGCAGGAGATCGAGTACTGGGGCATCGATGAGCTCTGCATCGCCCCCTGCTGCCGCGAGCGCTACTTTCGCCGCAAGGAGCAGAAGGAAAACCTCGACGTGCGGCCGGCGTTTGAGCCCGAGGTCGGCGATGAGGACTTCGCGGGCGCCTCGTGTCCGGCTCTCCGTCGGCGCCTGTGGGACCTGCTGGAGAAACCCGAATCGTCCCGCGCTGCTCGCACCTTCGTCTGTCTCTCCGTCTTCTTTGTGGTTGTGTCCGTTGTCAACATGGTGCTCATCTCGTTGGACCTGGGGGAGGATTTCCTGTTCGATGCCCTGGAGTATGTGTGCGTGGTGTGGTTCACCGGCGAGCTGGCGCTTCGGTTCCTCTGCGTGAGGGACAAGTGCCACTTCGGTCGCAGTGTTCCCAACGTGATCGACCTGCTGGCCATCCTGCCGTTCTACGTGACGCTGGCGGTGGAGAAGCTGCGCGGAGGATCCACGGACCTGGAGAACGTGGGCCGCGTGGTGCAGGTCCTCCGGCTCCTGCGGTCGCTCCGTCTGCTGAAGCTGGGAAGACACTCGACAGGTGAACAGACGGCGACGCCCAAATCTGATCGAGTCAGCTGGTGTTGACGGTGTTCCACCCAGGATGAATAATAACTTTAATAATAAAAATAAGTCCAGGAAACTAACTCAAAGAACAATAAAACAAGAAAGTGCTGCAATGTGTCTCTAGTGGAGGGAGAGTCTGAAGAGTTGTGTCTCTAGTCTGAAGATGTAGAGGCTCTCTGCGCTCCTGATGTCATCACAGAGCTCCTTCCACACAGCAAAGAGTGCTGATCTGCTCTCAGTGAGGAGCAACAAGCAGATGTTGGGATGGAGGCTTTGACCAGGTCCTGGATGGAGACTGGACCCCATCCATCCACACTGGCACCAGTGAGGAGAGCGGAGGAAGGTTAGGAAGGCTAGAGAGCAGGCGAGCTGCTGCATTCTGGGTAAGCTGCAGAGGTGGAACCTGCCAGGAGAGAGTTACAATAGTCCAGATCATGACGAGAGCCTGAATCAGTAGCTGCGTTGGTACCGAGTTGGCTGTCAAACGTCACACGAGGTTCTTGGCAGTCAAAGTCACCGTTAACAGTCAGGTCCTGGTAGGACAGTCGTTTCCTGGAAAGAGAAGCAGTCTTGTGCGGGTTGATCTTCAGATGGTGAGCAGACATCCACTGCGTTATACTTAACATTCCACCTGATGAATATAATTTATCTGTTCTTTCTGTCCACTGAAACAAATAGGAGGTCAGAACCCTTCGGTTGCATTTGGTCATCGACCTCCAGCAGGTTTCATCCAGACGGAATATGTGATCAAATGTTCTCCTGTCCTCGTTTCCGTCAGGCCTCAAGTCCCTGGGTTGGACCATCGCTCAGTGCTACGAGGAGGTCGGCCTCCTGCTCCTCTTCCTCGGTGTTGGCATCTCCATATTCGCCACGGCGGCCTTCACTCTGGAGTGCGACCATCCGGGCACCACCTTCCACAGCGTGCCGGCCGCCTGGTGGTGGGCGACCACGTCCATGACCACGGTGGGCTACGGGGACATCCGGCCCGACACGATGGCGGGGAAAGTGCTCGCCTCCCTCTGCATCCTCTCCGGGATCCTGATCCTGTCGCTCCCCATCGCCATCATCAACGAGCGCTTCTCCGCCTGCTACGTCACGCTGAAGGCGAAGGAGGCGGCGGCGGCGCAGCTCAGCGGGACAGGCGGCTGAGGGAGGAGTCAACGGGAACGCCCACGGCGTCCTGGAGATGTTGGAGTTTCGCAGGCGACAGAGAACACGAAGCGGAAGCACTGTGGTGGAGACACGTGACCACTGACCCCTTTTCTTTGCCCCGGATGCAGTTGGGGGTCGGGGGTCCTGCTCAGGGACACGGAGCAGCCAACCCCCCCAGACCTTCTCAGTACGCAGATTGGTGAAGACTAGTCGATAATGTGAATATTGAAAACAACTCGTTGTTTATTTACTTATTATTTTGTGACACCAACGAGTGTTTTGAGACTTTCTGTTTTCTCGCTGAAAAGCTGTGTTTCCATTCATTTTATTTTGTAGCACATAGCCCAAAATCCCAAATCCCAAATTACAATTACAAATGACATCCTGCGTTCCGAAACCCTCACATGAAACAGGAAAAACTCACCAAAAAATGAAAAAACCTTCCGTAGGGAAAAAGGAAATAAACCTCAGTGAGAGTCAGAGGAGGATCCGTCTGTCAGGGCGGACAGAAAACGTAAACAGATGTAGAATACATTCAATTCATAGAAAAGAAATGATTCAAAGAATTGTGATTCAAAAAGTATTACTGCAGGTGTACGGCAGGACCACTGCAGGGGCAACCACCATCAGATAGAACCACCATCAGGTAGAACCACCATCAGGTAGAACCACCATCAGGTAGAACCTCCATCAGATAGAACCACCATCAGGTAGAACCTCCATCCACAGAAGCACGTGGATGGAGAGAAAGCACAAAAACTTAAGGAAAGGATCATGTTGGTTTATGATGACAGTGATAGCAATATGATTCATATTTAAAATATTAACATGTATAATAATGATAATAATGATAATAGCAGCAGCAGGTGTCAGGAACAGGGTCCACATAGAACCACGATCAACTGGAGACCTGCTGGGCAAGAAATAAAAACCTCCTGGGAAGCAGCTGAGTTAGTGATGCATTAATTCCCACATCTTGTTGTATCTTCGTGCCTCTGGCTTCTTCTCAGAATGTTAACATGGGTCAGTAAGTGCTGTTAAGAAGTCGACCTCAAACACCACAGGCGACGCCTTCAGAACTCTCTGGTCTGTTCCCGTTATCACTCCGTGACTCGTCGTGCCATGCAGAAGCACCTCCTGAGGGCCGGCGTGGTATTTTTAAATAGCACAGTGAAGGACTGAATCCTACACAGGATTAAAAAAGCAGTGCAGCATAAAAATTGTTGCTGACTCGTTTGTGAAGGTCGTAGGGAGGACTGTCTGAACGGGCCTTTTGCTTTCTGTTATTTAAATAACTATTAGACATTATTATTATTATTAGACACTTGAGATTAGAAGTTTTTGAAGCATTGCATCAAATAATTAAAATGAACATGACAGCAACATATTGACAAAGTAAGCTTGTGTGTTTGATCAAAGTGCTTCCAACTTGTCATCCATGTCCAAACACCAGAGGCGTGACATTCTGATGGCTTTGTACCTCAAGAACCGCCAACACACATGGGACCACTTGAGCGTCTCATTCTAGACCTAAATGAGTTGCACCGTGAAGTTAACCTAACCGTACCTAAACTTAACTGTATCCGTACTTCAAACAAAGACCTATAAAGCAAATAAGTGAAAAACCCAGAGCTGAGTCCCCAAACCGTCACTATGTTATCAGATTCATGTCCCCACATGAGCACCCACACGAACATTCATGTGTGTGTGTGCCAGCGGAGGTGAGATTATCTCGTTAAGCCTCTTCAGCATCGATTTATCTCACCGTTTTACACGTTCCTTTGTGTTGTGTGACGAGGACACAAAGGACTGATCAGCCACGTCCACGTGAGACGTTAGTTAAAATGTTTAATTATACAACACAACCTTTTCCTTTCGTACTGACAGGAAGCTCTGAGGTCCTCATCTTCTCTGCTAGGCTTTGAATCATTTACACTTTTATTTTGGTCTTTCATAGAATCTCTCCGGTGAGGTAAAGAAGGGACTTTTTTTATATCATATTTGTTAGGCTGGTCTAGAGATGAGGTACAACAAAGCTGCACTTATAAACTAATGTTGGCCAGTTATGTAGACTAATAGTGAAATACAGAACGTCAACAACAAAAGTTATTAAACGTAGTAAAGTCTTATAACTCATAATTGTCCTCTTCCCGATGGATTTAGGCTCCTTTTGCTTTTCTCTAAACGACTAAAATGCAAATGTGACATTCCAGTTGTTTTTTGTGTTTCATCCGAAGGGCTTCGAGTGCTGAATTGAGGTCAGTCGTGAAGGCAGGAAGTCATCAAAAATAAATAAGGAGGGAGACCAGAGGTGTACCAGCTGATCGGCACGAATCCACCTGAAGTAACAGTTAGAAAGGACAGCTGGCAACAAACCAGTGCTTCATAAGGTGCGAAGGATGCTTTCGGCTGCTACTTAAAACATAATATTCAGATTACTCATACTTCCATAACGTAGAATCCCCCATCAGCAAAGAGTTAAATAAATGAATATCAGGAAAAAACAAGGCCATATTATATAACCAAATCATATGTTAAATAATCAAAAATATTCTAACTTCAAACTCTGCTCTGAATAAATTAAAGGAGCTTCACGGGAGCATCCTCCTTTGTGCCACCTCTTAAAGATGCTTACTAGGAGGAGGAGGAGGAGGGAGGAAGAGGAGGAGGAGGAGGAGGGGGAGGAGGAGGAGGAGCGGAGTGGCTTGTGAGCGCCGTGGAACATGTCGGGTCGAAATTCTCAATTACTCAAATAAATGCCCCGCCAGGTATCAAAACAGGGAACTGATGAAAGTCATTTTTATTCTTAAATGTTTTTCTCTATCTATGCATTAGAATCACACACAGCAGTAACTGATTTACTTCATTCAAAGCTTTAAAAACGCCAT
Source organism: Apeltes quadracus (assembly GCA_021346845.1). Classification (NCBI taxonomy): domain Eukaryota; kingdom Metazoa; phylum Chordata; class Actinopteri; order Perciformes; family Gasterosteidae; genus Apeltes; species Apeltes quadracus. The sequence continues at coordinate 560,891 of CM037936.1, forward strand.
GGTGTCATTACAATCACTTCCTGTCTTGCATTTGTTGTCCACTAGATGGCGCCGAGGAAAATGAAGCTTCAGCCCAGAAGGGAACCAGTGGACAGAAGCCTCAAAGCTTCATGTTTTAAGCTTCATTCAGTGGATTCAGCTTCTATCGGTACTTTGACATTAGACAACGCTCAGGTCCCCACACTGCACATATATACACATACTGCATTATGGTGATTAGCAGAGGTAATAGAAGTGATCAATAGATCAATGATCAATACCGGCAGCATCTCGTGTCCTTGTAGCTTCATGGTTGGGTTTCTTCCCTTTGTGTCTGGAACATTCTAATGTAAAGTACCTACAGTAGGTTTTCAATGACAATGAATGGATAGAGCTTTAGAAGGCCTCCGTGACATAGCGTCTCCCCCCCAGATGATGAGGATGATGATGATGATGATGATGTCACACTCCCGGTATCCCAGCAGCAGAGGGAGCCGTCACAAAGTGCAGGACCTCGGCCGCTGGAGCAAAAACATGTTTTTCACGCTGGTGTCATGTTGTGAACGGGAGGGGGGGGTATTTATAGGCAGATAATGATCACGTGTTCTTCAAGAGCACCACACACACACACACGAGGCCACACGTGCTCCCGGCGGAATAACAAAACCACTATGGAGATTTTGGAAAAACAAGAATGAGTTTATTAGAACAAAAAAAACAAAGAAGCCTGAATATTCAGGAACGTTATCGGAAACTTCGTTACGAAGCAGTCGTGCTGATTTTTCTTTTACACAGAGAAGAAACAAATACAAAAACAAACCCTCAGTTCCAAAGGGAGGGTGAGCACCAAAAACAACATTACACCCCCTCCCCCGTGTTTCAGACACATACATATAATCCAAGAGTGAAACATGGGGCGTGTGTTGTCCCCAATACGTCTGAAGTTAAAGGACAAACCAGGAAACCAACTGGAATTAAATGAGTGTACGGAAGTACTTCCTCCCTTCTCTGTGCAGCAGCATGAGATTATAAAATAAATGGTTTACTTCCCCCCCATCCCCCATCCGAGACAAAGTGGTACATAAGAAATGAATAAGGTTCCACTTCCGGTCTCAGTTCATTCATTCATCAGCCCCATTGTTCACAGAACTCACGTTACACAAACATACTCCCGCTGGATGCTTAAACCACGCGAGATTATCTTTAGCTTAGAAATACTTCTATTTGTTCGTCAATGAAACGGCCGGTTGAAGGTCGGCGGTTTAAACCCCCCACTTCCTCCCCCCACCAGCAGGCGTTCAAACATTGACAACACGGCCCTTTAGCCAGACGGCTAGCTGCTAAGCTAACCGCTAGCAAAACAACACCGCTCATTCAGCCGGGTGGCTACTAGCCAGCTAGCCAAATAACCGCTAGCCGCCGTCGAGTGACAAACCAAATGGGAAATTAACATGGCTGCTAGTGAAATTCTAAAACAGTGTGTGTGTCCTCACGGGGGGACGTGGACCCCCCCCGCTCCCGACCCCGGCTCGTCCGTTACGGCATCAGCTCTGCACGCTGTCCACCGCCTTGGGGAACTCTCCACACTCCGCGGCGGAGAACTGCAGCCTCCTCACGGCTTCTTTGATCAGGTTGCCTGATAGAATGAGCTCCTGCAGCAGCCGGTGCGGGTCGTCCTCCTCCGCGTCGATCCTCTTCTTGTGCCACGGTTTGATTTGGTCCCACGCCCGGTCGCCGTTGGAGCCGGGCACGCCGTACGGGCTCGCCCTGCTGCTGCTGTTCCCCCGGTGGTTCCGGAGCCTCATGCAGCAGCCATGACGCCTTTGAGCCGGAGCTCCTACACCACCTCCTCCTCCTCCTCCTGCGCTGTTTGCAGCCGCCGGGTTCCCGCCGCCGGTGAGCCCGTGCAGGCAGGACACGGACACGGACACCGTCTTCTGGATCCCGCCGCCGCTGTTATTGTTGTGGAGCTGCAGCGCCTCGCCGATCTTCGTCACCAGCGCGTCCACCTCTTTGGAGTCGACGGTGACGGACTGCTCCAGGAAGATGTAGTTCTCCTTCCGACACGGCATGACGGCGGGCCGCGGGGTTCGGTGAGTGGTTTCGGGCGGTGCTTTTCTTCTGGTCGTCGGTCTGACTGAGAGCCGCCGGGCCGCTCCTCTCTCTCTCAGCACGCCGCTCAGCAGTTGCCAACAAGCAGAGTTGATTTGTAAACAATGGATGACGCGATCTGGACTGTACCATCTTCGCCCCGAGGGGAGTAAAGGGCCTTTTGAACCCAAATAACCTACGGCTTTCACATGTTCATAGAATATATTATCAGGTTATAATGACGAAACATGGAAGTATTGACTTCAAAGGACTCGCAACAGCAGAAACATTTAAAAACCATTTAATTTGCTTTAGTCGGTGAAGTGGTTCCCCGCCTGTAACCCGGGCGGGGTTGGACCGCTCCCTTGAAAACGGCCTTACATAACTCCTAACTGTCTGCTGCTGTCTGTCTGGCAAAACAAACAAAGCGCCGGTTTGTTTATGAGTCCCAATTCATGCCGAACGTCCACAAAACATCTCGTGTTCCTCTTAAAGCGTCTTAACGTGCACAGGCTGAAGCTAGGTGATCAAACACAGCGCAGCACGTAAACTATACACAGAATACGGTATGGATTACAGGGCGATGATCGAGCCGTAAATACACATATATAAATGCTCATCTATTTACATATTTGAGTGACCGTATATTCTGCAGTTATGTACGCTTTGCATGTGTGCAAACAGTTACTAAAAATCAGGGATAACGTGAAAAGAGACTATTTGCACTCACAGGATGTGAAAGGTAAAGGCTACATGATTTCTTAGTTTACACAAATGCATCTATTCGAATCAGATTAAAATAATCGAAATTAAAATACCGAAATCTGCATACCGAATAACCTGTGATGTAATATCATAAACAGAAATATATAGAGACACACAAAGTAGTCCGTAAACACACTGCAGCTGAAAATAGCCGGCCGTGAGCGTGGTGTGTAAACGTGTGGGGAAGTGTGTGCGTGCGTGTGTGTGCGTGCGTGCGTGCGTGCACGCGTGGGAGAACAACAATCTACGTTCCTGTTAGGAGCAAAACGTGACCGCGCTGAACCCGATGCTCCAGCCAGACAGAGCGCGCCTCCGTGCCCATACAAGGAGCTACTATCACCTGCACCACGTGGCCCGTCGGCCAATCACAGAGCTCCCAGGCTCCGGCTCCCTGAATGAATGATGTCCCCACGTGAGAGAGAAACGGCCCCCACTTCCTGCAGCAGGAACTCAACATCCTGCGTGTGAGGTATGGTTAGCGTGCACGGCGCGTGCACGGCGCGTGCACCTGAGATTAAATTAATTCAAACATGTGACGCCGCACAACGTAAATAAAAAGGTTTTAATGACTCAAACCTCCATTTAAAAAGGCTGTTTTATTCTGTGTTGCTGCAGTTTATTGTTATTATTATTATTGAAGTTGGATTATCGCCTGAGGAGGTTTTCTTGTCTTTGTTGAAGCGTTGGACGCTGAACGGAATGTGTGAATAAGTGATGACGTAGCGGATGTCCAGGTCACATGACTGATTGGATGGTTCTGCTGGTGTCCTCTTCATTCACCTTCACATTTTTACTGTGTCCAGACAGAATGTCACATGACCAGAACAGAAGTTCCCTCTCTTTTCTGGTCCAGATGTATTTCGAGCTCTACGTCTTCCTCTGCTCAGTTCGGACCAAACTACCGCTACTTTCCTCAAAAAGGCATTTCAAATCCGCCTCTCTCCACGTCAAGCTTCATTCTGAAGCACGTTTCAGTGTCATGTGACGTGGTGCAGGTGGATTCAGGTGTTCCTGCCCCGGCGTCCACGCCCTCTGCTGTGTGTCAACATTCAACATGTCTTCAATAAGGACAACAAAGCATGTACATGCACATCGTGTGGGTCAAATCGTGGATGTGTCTTCGGACCACAGCGGCAGGAAGTGAGCCGGCGGTGAAGCAGGTCAAACACGTCTTCATGCTTTCCTGTTTTCCTGTAAGTGAGTCAGCACAGCTCACAAATACCACTCCTGTTAGCGTGCTCAGCCAGGTTCCCTGAACGCAGCACCACAACAGGAACGCCAAGGCGGTGACCTCATCCTCTTCCTTCGGTCGTGTCGACGTGTGCGAGTCCTTCTGTGCTGTGAGGTAAACAGGCCCGACTCGGCTCCCTCACAGCTGCCCGACCAACAATAGTCCTCCACTCGCCAAGCAGGAAGTCCCAAAGCTCCGGCGAGAGACGTCTCTCATAACTAGAGCTTTTATGGGCAGCAGAGCTGCATTCTCTGTAGTGACCAGCAGGGGGCGTTTCCTCTGCTCCCATAGACGTCTATGAGGAAATGACTCTGCTTCTCTCTGGATTTATTCCCTAAACATTGTGAACATGAGTTTGTGGTATTTCATGATACTCTGAAGACAGACGTTTATCTTGAAAAGACTATTTCCCTGTAAGAAGCGTCTCACCGGCTCTCGTCTGCTTGAACTTCATTTCTTCTGCAAAACTTTGTCAAACATGAAAGCCGTTTTAAAGATTAGCGTCTGCGACGGGAGCCAATGGGCTCGCAGCGCAGCGCAGCGCCTCCTGCAGGAGGTTGAGAAGGTGCCGGCTGGTTTCCTGCAGTCAGCATGAAGCAGGAGAACCTCTGGCAGCAGTTGGAGGGAAGCCAGCCGCTCCGGGTTCACCGAGTTGGTTCCCCCCATGCAGAGAGCGAGGACACGCCCCCCTCGTCCCCTCCTCCCCTCGTCCCCTCGCCCCCTCCTCCCCTCCTCCCCTCCTCCCCTCCCAGGAATGTGAGGAGGTTGCACATGGCAGGAAGTGCTATCTGACCGTTGGACCTCAGGAATGAGTCTTTACATTAAAGGGGAAACATGTAACATGTACACAACACAACATGTACACAACACGACACCAAACGTTTGTGTTTCTACTCTGAAACCAGTGAGCCGGTTCAATTAAAGACGCAGTTCACCATCTTCTTTATGTCAAAGTAGTTATGAGAGTGTTAGTCATTGTTATTGAAGAAGTGTGCGCTGTTAGCTAACGGTGCTAACGATGCTAAGAGGCGCCATGTTGGTTTCACTCCCTTAAGTCCCTGAGTTAGAAATCCTTCACTCGCGGCCACAAAGAGGAAAGGACACCAAGTTAACATGTTGTTTATGTGACGGATGAAGAGTCTTTGTTTTGTTGTTTTGCAGTAAAACGTCAGTGTTGTTAATCATATTCAAGATGGCTGTAAAAAACAACATTTACACACAATCAGTTTGACAGACTTGAGGTGAACAAGTCTGCAACAAGCTGTTGTCTCTGGGTTGAACACCACTAGATACAAAGACACACTACAGACACACACACACACACACACACACACACACACTACAAACACTACAGACACACACACACACACTACACAAATTGCTCTACTTTCATCATATTTCCTGGCTGCACTATGATAACACAACACGCACACACTGATTAGCAGGTACGACCGGTTCACCTGAGCTGTCACATGTTTTCTTTCAGTTCCTGATGTGCTCGCTCTGCTGTTGAACGTGTGTGTGTGTGTGTGTGTGTGTGTGTGTGTGTGTGTGTGTGTGTGTGTGTGTGTCAGAGATCAGGGTCACAGCAGGGTGCGCCTGTTACCAAGAAAGGACAACGGAGAGCCTGAAAAGCAGCTGCTGGCTCAGCCAATCAGCTGCTCAGGCTGAGCCTTTGTTTACATACATATTTATGTGCGTACAAACGTACATATTCACATATGTATGTACACATGTATGTACACGCACCAAGCAGGAGCACATCTAGAGTGTTGCATTGTGTGACGGGCGGCACAACCGGCCCTGATTTCAGGTCTCAACTGACTCGTGGACAGGAAGTGAATCCAACTACCTACAACGCCATCGACCCGTCTCGTCTATTTCTGTGCCCAGGACGCGCCGTTTGGACTCTGGACATTTCCCAATGGGACGCCACAAAGGTCTCAGGTGAGTTTGGTGTCTCTATTCTGTCGCTTCAGGACAGAATAGAATAGAATTTCTTCAAATTAAAAATTTGTTATTGATATTATTATTACAAGATGTTTCTTTCGATTAGAAAAATTGAGCATAAAAAACGATGAGGAGTCGCCCCCTGGTGGCCAGTAGACAGAACGCAGAGCTGCACACAAACACACATTCTGTCATAAACAAGCTTTACTGCTGCTGTGAGAATAAGTCACTACATTTATATGTACAAGGAAAGACACCTAATGATAGTGGCAATGATGATACAAATATCAAGATGATTGTTATTATACTTAGAATAATAATGACAATAATAGCAAATCATATTCACAAACATTTGCATTCAATTATTTTTGTATGAGATTTGTGCATTGATTTGTTGTCTTATTATCTGTAAATGATTAACTAATGAAGATAGAATGTGGATGAAACAGAAGTACCGCCTGCTGCCACCAGAGGGCAGCACATGGCCGTGCAAACTGCGTCTGCTATTTTCTTCTCTACTTCTTGTCAAAGGTAAATATTCATCTTTAGTATACATTACTGCTCTAAAATCAATAAAATGCAACGTCATATATCATCAATAGTTGATGTTCTCGGTTTTACTCAATAGAACTCAATCTTCAGTTGGTTATTGAAAAAAATACGGTTATTGCATCAAGATGGTGGTATGTTTCCCCCTAGGGGCAGAACCTAGAACTACACAAAACACTCACCTCATTCTCTCCTCCTTTCTTCCCCTCATTCCTTCTCCTCCTCCACTCCTCATCTCCTCCTTCCTTCTCCTCCTCCGCTTACAAATAAATACACAATAAGTGTATTGTGCATTTCTAAAAAGTTAAGAGATAGTTCAAACGTTTTGTTGAAGTTGGCAATGTTTAATAAAGATGGTTTATCAGGCTGAATCATTTAAAAGTTGCTTTAACTGTAAAAATGATGATAAACTCATATTCAATGAATTGACCATTTACCTTTCACAATAAAAGCCCTCGACAGACACACTTGCAGGCAAGTAGTTCGTAAGTACATATCTTTACATTTTATACAGAGGAGGAAGAGGAGGAAGACGATGCTGTAAATCCTCGTCTGCTTCAGCTCTTCAGCCGGCTCCCTGAGATTAGACTGCACAGGGGGGTGTGTGTCTGTGTGTGTGTGTGTGTGTAATAATAATCTCCTTTTGTATGTCTGACATGTGTGAATATGGTTGTGTGTTAAATGCATGTCTATGTGTCTGCGGCTGTACGTGTGTGTGTGTGTGTGTGGGGGGGTTGGGGGGGCTACAGAGTAAAAAGCGCCAGACAGCTGCTGCAGGTTCAAATCCACGAAGCAACGAGCGCAATTCTGCCGAGTCCACGTGGAGTCAGCTTTTTACCCACAAGCCCCGGCTCAGGTCTGTGTGAGTGTCTGGGTGAGTGTGTGTGTGTGTGTGTGTGTGTGTGAGAGTCTGTGTGTGTGTGTGTGTGTGTGTGTGTGTGAGAGTCTGTGTGTGTGTGTGTGTGTGTGTGTGTGTGAGAGTCTGTGTGTGTGTGTGTGTGAGAGTCTGTGTGTGTGTGTGTGTGTGAGTCTGTGTGTGTGTGTGTGTGTGTGTGTGTGTGTGTGTGTGTGTGTGAGCTGTCATGCATTTACTCGTTGAGGTAATCTGAGCGTCGGATTCTCTGAAGGTTTGAGAGACACACACAGGAGTGTGTAAGAAACACTGCAGCTGACCCCATTTCCACCACGCACACACACACACACACACACACACACCTCATTCACTTGTCTTTATTTCCGTGTGTGTAGGTGTGTGTCTGTGAGGAAAAAGACCCCAAACATTTCATTCTAATCCACCATCAACACACTTCCTGAGGATCTTTGTGTATCGATGACAATCAATGGAAGCGTCATCATAACGTATTCAGCTCATTGGGAAACGATGATGATGATGAACAGCTTTCCTTTGGTTTCTGCAGAAACATCTGTCAGCCAGATGTTGTGACGTCTCCCTTCAGAACAAGTAACAATGAAACATCCAAATAATATTATTGGTGTCAATTGATCCTTTTTTCACCCACTTCAGAATAAAAGCAGCTTTGCTCGGTGCGTCGTGAAGATGAACTGCATCAGTTTACACGGTTATGAAATGTGCATGCAGATAACACAACAACAACAACAACAACAAGAACAACACTACCCGACAATGTCGCTCGTTACCGTGACTCCATCATCCACGTCAGCGTTTCCAGCTCATAAACATCTGGCCTCCTGAAGAGATGAAGATGCTTCTGACCGGGACGAACCGTCTCAGTCTGGTCCTGATCCTCCATGTGAACCGTCTCAGTCTGGTCCTGATCCTCCATGTGAACCGTCTCAGTCTGGTCCTGATCCTCCATGTGAACCGTCTCAGTCTGGTCCTGATCCTCCATGTGAACCGTCTCAGTCTGGTCCTGATCCTCCATGTGAACCGTCTCAGTCTGGTCCTGATCCTCCTTGTGAGCCGTCTCAGTCTGGTCCTGATCCTCCATGTGAACCGTCTCAGTCTGGTCCTGATCCTCCATGTGAGCCGTCTCAGTCTGGTCCTGATCCTCCTTGTGAGCCGTCTCAGTCTGGTCCTGATCCTCCATGTGAACCGTCTCAGTCTGGTCCTGATCCTCCATGTGAACCGTCTCAGTCTGGTCCTGATCCTCCTTGTGAAACAAACACAGTCGGAGTCAATCATTTGTCTGATTACTAAAGTTTCATTTATTTACTTTAAGACGTTTTGTCTCCGTTATCAGATGTTCATCATTCTGTACGTCTGCAACGTCAAACATGGAGACGTTCTGCTGATGAAGGGATGTCATGTCGTGGCTGCACACAGTGTGTGTGTGTGTAACTGGGGGGGTTTCACTATAAATACATATATATATATATTTTGATATGTGAAAACAATCCTGCTCACATTGAATTTCAGGCCTGACCGAGCCTCCGTGTGCAGATGATGTGTTGGTGAACCGCTGCATGGGGGGGGATAAACGCCGGCGGTCCGGTCCATCGCCGTGACAACAGGTATTAGGGCTTTAATTTGAGCACGGGGCCAAATGGAGCTCGAGTAACGAGGCCCACAGGCCTGTCGCTCCCTTCACGTCACATGGAAGCAGCTCTGCACCTGCACGCCTCACAAGGGGGCGTGTCCTTAAGAGGGGGCGTGTCCTTAAGAGGAAGCGGTTTCACGTGAGAGGGAGGAAGCAGAGGAGGAAACGACCGTTTGAAAAGCGGAATGTGTTGCTTTTTGAGGCGATCCTGCAAAACCTCAAATGACTGAAGGAATGAACTTCATTCTTATTCTTCTGTTGTGCAAAGAAAGTAAACGAGGATTTCTGTGGACGCTTGATCATTTGAAAACATTGAAGAACAACAGTGTGTTGAAGAAATACGACCAGGAAGTGAAAAAAAGATTTGAAACTTAAAATATTAAATCTGCAACTGAAAAAAACGGTCAAAAAATATACATAAGGGTAGAATGAAGTGTATAAAAAAAAACACTTATATATATATATGAAAAAACTATATTCAACCCCAAAACATGTTGGGCTCCTCGTTCCTGTTTCTCCTCGTTTACTTTGGTTCTGATCCGGATTCTTCTCGCCCCTCAGAGGAGCCTGATATGTATGTTTTAAATGTGTGTGTATGTGTTTTAAGTGTGTGTGTGCAAAAATGCTAATCACACAGTTTGTGTCTGTCACAAGCGAGCTGTGTGATTCAGCTTTGTTCTTGAAAGGAAATACCACCAAATACTATTTCCTACCATCAGTAAGAACATGTGGTTCTCACTCGTAGCTTGATGGTTCTCAGATTGCTGCGTGACATTTTGGACAGATGAAGGTTGAAGGCTCCCCCCCCCTGCCCCTCCTCGTTCATTCAAACCATCTGGATCTCTGGATGCCGGTCGGAGGGCGCCCCCCCTCCCCTGACCTTGGGTTAGAGGAGAGTTCACAAGGAGCTAAGAGACGACAGTGTTGGTGTCTGTAGAGTTTGACGTGGAAGCAGGAGCCCATAGAAGCTCCTCACAGACCCCTTTTCCAAAGCAGAGCCGGTGCTGGTTCGGAGCCAGAGCCTAGTTCCAAATCGGTTCTTTCCACCGGCAAAGCACCAGCTTTGTGGTTCTTAAGTAGCACCATATCCTTGCTGGGCTAGAAGTAATAACCGCTTACGTCAGCGGCTGGAGGCGGGGTTACCGTGGGACGAGAGAAACTTGTGACCGCCATTTTTAAAAATATCCGTCTACGAATAAAGACGCGTCACGCGAACACGTTGGATCCGCCGTGTTTGGATGTCCACAAAGCCACGAACATCAGTAGAAAAGCAACGTCTGCCGTTGTTGATGATGTGTTTGTGTTTGGCGCCGCCGCGCTGACGCTGCGGAGAAAGATGAGGCGTAACAGCAGCGGTGAAAGTAAGCCGGTACTGTGCGCTACGGAAAGGAAACTGTACGGTCTCAACTGCTATTTAACTGCTAACGGTGCGTATATGCCCGGTCAGCCCGGCCCGCACCACCAGAAAATAAAAACTACTCCCCCCCACTTCCTATTATATATTAGATACTTCCTCGTCTTAGATGCTTCCTCCTCTTAGATACTTCCTATTATATATTAGGTACTTCCTCCTCCTAGATACTTCCTCCTCTTAGATGCTTCCTCCTCTTAGATACTTCCTATTATATATTAGATACTTCCTCCTCTTAGATGCTTCCTCCTCTTAAAATACTTCCTATTATATATTAGATACTTCCTCCTCCTAGATACTTCCTCCTCCTAGATACTTCCTCCTCTTAGATACTTCCTATTATATATTAGATACTTCCTCCTCTTAGATGCTTCCTCCTCTTAGATACTTCCTATTATATATTAGATACTTCCTCCTCTTAGATGCTTCCTCCTCTTAGATACTTCCTATTATATATTAGATACTTCCTCCTCTTAGATGCTTCCTCCTCTTAAAATACTTCCTATTGTATATTAGATACTTCCTCCTCCTAGATACTTCCTCCACTTAGACACTTCCTCCTCTTGGATACTTCCTGTGTTCTGCGTCTCAAACATGACGCAGATTAAGTTTGACTTCCTGTGTAGATGAAAGAAGGAATATCAAAGACAAGCAGAGGGAGTTTCTCATAGAACAAAGCTTCTGAACTGTCAACTTCCATCATGTACAAGTTGTGACCACGTTTACTCTCATCATCTCAGTCTGTCCTCTGTGTCACGTCAAATGATGCCGCCGCCAGGCATTGTGGGAAGGATGATCTGCTTTGTACCGCATGTTTATTCTTTTTGTGCGGTTAACATTCCATTTGTGGTAAATATATTGAATGTACTACTGTCAATGAAGTAATATACAGTGTATTATAAATGTTCCTGTTTTAAGTCCAGGATTTGAACCAGCGACCTTCTGACCCCTCAACATTTTCATGAGAGAGAGAGGAGGAGGAAGAGGAGGAGGAGGAGGAGGAGTATCTCTGTATTTATCTGGATCTTTTTCTTCACACAACGGATCCATCTGGAAACCATCCGGATGTTTTTATATTGTAAATAAAGTTCCGTTTTCCTTACAAAGGGCCCAACGGGTGTTTTTGAAAACGGAAATAATTGGGCGAATAAACTTTTATTTCAAACATATTTCTTTTCACTTTTCATTGCTTTTGTTTTTTCATTCGATTTGGGTTTTGGAGGATCAATGAGGAAGCTGCAGACAGGAAACAGGAAGTGAGCTGCAGGCCGAGGCTCTGACAGGCAGGTGTGAGGAAAATGTCCCTAAATCATCAATCCGATGTGTCAGATTATCATTGCTCATATTAATGTCCACTGTGTGTCAGAGGTTAAAGGTGAAACATGACAGATATGTTTCATTGTTTCCACTGACGAATTCATCTTTATGTTCATATCTACCATTTTAGGTTTTATTTTCATATATATATGTGTTGATTAAAAAAACGTAAAGATATAAAGATTAATTAATTAAAGATGTATTTATATTTGTTTATGTATGTTTAATGCACTTACAAGAAAATGATTTAAACAGGAACATCTGGAAACCTCTGTCTCTCCATCAGTTGACGAAGCTTCGCAGTGGGCGGGTCTTCCGACCCCGTCACTCAGACTCATGGCCGCTACCTGATTGGGCCCTTTCCTCTTTGGTGGGCGGAGCCCTCGGAGCCACATGGAGTCCGCGGGGCGCCTCGGTGCGCGTCAGTCCGCCCTGAAACACGCTGCAGAGAACATCTGAACTCAACTGTGGAGAAAAGATGGTGTTTTATCAGCGCTTCTGTTTGTGCATCGATCTGCAGCACCGAAACGGATTCAGGAGTTAATTAGATTCCTTCTGGATCGATCACACAGCTTCCGCTAATTGACTTTTTACGCGTGAAATCCTTTGACTCCTGTTGCTGTCTTTGATGGAAACATGACCAGAGCTGAAACCTGGACCGGTTCTCCGTCACAGCCTCCTCCTCCACCTCCTCCTGCTGCTGCTTCAGCGCCCCCCCGAAGGGTCTGTCCGCGCGGCCGCGACCTCCAGCGCGCTACTACGGACAAATAACCGAGAACTCCCCGGCCGGGACGCCGGTGCTGGGGGTGCTGCTGCCGGCCGGAGCCGGAGGCTGCCCCGGCGCGGACCTCAACGCCAGCCTGACGGGGGACTTACGCGTCGGACTTCAGGCTCATTCGCCACCGCGGGGACCGCCTGGGGCATCTGGGGCATCCGGGGCATCTGGGGTTGGTCTCCGCCAAAGCGCTGGACCGGGAGTTCATAGCGATGTACGAGCTGACGGTGGAGCTTCCGCCGCGGTGTCACAGGCGACCGGCCGCCGTCCAGGTCGAAGTGTCGGACCGGAACGACAACGTGCCCCGGTTCACCGGCGGGAACCAGACGGTGGAGGCGGACGAGCTGACCCCGCTCGGCACCGAGCTGGCCCGCTTTGACGCGAGGGACGGGGACGCGCAGAGGAACGGACGCGTCACATTTTACGCGGCGCCGGAGTCCCATCTGCTCCACGTGGTCCCGCAGACCGGCCAGGTGAGGCTGCTCGGGTCCCTGCTGGGTCTCAGCCGGGTGACTCTGCGCCTCCTCGCGCGCGACGGCGGCAAAGTGGCGCGCGTGAGCGAGCCGGCGTCCCTGCGCATCGAGGTCCGCCGGTCCGGTGCCGCTGCGCCGCGGCGCGCGCGCGCTCTGACCGAGGAGCTCACCTACACCGTGACCGTACCGGACCACGTCGGAGCCCGGGACCTGGTCTTCACGGTGCCGGACCAGAAGTTCGAGCGGCGCTGGTTCGAGTTGGTGTCCGAGGCCGAGCCGCCGGTCCGGATCGAGCGGGACTCGGGGCGTGTGTACCTGGCGCGCGGGCTGCCGGAGCCCGCTGAGGTCCTGGTGAAGGTCCACAACGCGCGAGGTAAGCGGAGCGGTTTGTGTTCCGGTTCCGTGCTGCTGAGCGTCTGATTTGGTTCACGGTGTCGTTACCCGTTACCTGTTACCGGAACTAAATACCGATATTATGCAATATTTATTACGATAAGAAGTCACATTTCACTCGAGATGTTTAAACGTGTGCAGGGCTCCAACAGCAGTTCCCCCCCCCCCCCCCCCCCTTAGGGTCAAAGGTCAGCGGTGCGTGGGCTCCTTTGAATGGACCTCAACGTCACCAGTCTGCTTTTCTCTTCATGATGTACTGAAGAAGACTTAATGTGGTGTCTGAGGTCGGGTTAAGTGTACGGCCTGTTTGACTAATGAGCGGACACACACACACACACACACACACACACACACACACACACACACACACACACACACACACACTTGTACTGACAGGTATGTTCGGGTTTCGCTAAACGATACCTGAACTGGTGCTTCATAAAAAGCGACGTCTCATCACAGAGTTCATAGTTTCCTTTTATTGGCATCGGTTCTGTTTCCATCCGTTCTCACAGTAAACCGTCAAACCGTCGTTTAAATACACACAACGTGTTCGTAGCTTATGGTGATGTGTCATCAATAAAACACGAGGTTGGTTCATAAGTCAGTGAGAATAACACAAAGAAACCAACTGGATGTCACTGCAGCGGTTTGACCGGTCGACCCCCCCACATCTGGAGCGCAGCGCGTCACGGTGGTCACATGTCCTCATCAATTTGGACGTGAAACAAACCTTTCTGGTACGAAAATCTGAAATAATGACTTTTCCCTTTACGCTTGTAAAGTTTCTTTTGAATTATATCAATCTAATCACTTATATTATATAATATAGAAGATAGTTTCTAGTTCTACTGTGTGTGTGTGTTTTAAATGAGGAGTTCAAAGTCACAAACACAAAGAGGCAAACATTTAAATCAGTAGATTAAATTGTAATTGATTGATCATTTTATTAATTTTGCATAATTTCTGTCCCTTTATTGTGATTACAAAAATCAATTAATGCAGGCAAACAACTCATTGTTCTTCACCTCGACCCTTCAACAATACGATGGCCTGGTGTGCATTTACACACACACCCACACACACACACACACACACACACACACACACACAGGACTGACGACCAATCAGACAGGACGTGTGCCAAAGGAAAAGTGCCTTGAGCCCTTTTCTAAAAGCTGAATATAAATATAATGTATTAATATTAATCACAAGAATCGGACGTAACAGAATAAAACACAAACACAAACACAAACACAAAGCGCCTGTTAACCAAAATAAACAAGCTGGATTTGCATATTTAAATGAGGAAAATGAATGCAGCCGGCTGCTCCTTCATTAAATCGCAGCTTCGCTCCCAACTATTATTTATTGTTCTGCTCACAGACACACACACACACACACACACACACACACACACACACACACACACACACACACACACACTATCACACCAACTTGGCTGTGATGTGTCATTTGTTCCTCCAGATATTGTGCGCTTAGCAGCCTCGAGGTGACAAACAGTGTTTCCCCTCCTGTTTATTCTATTGTCTTTATTTCTGGATGCAGCCTCAAGCGACCTGCCATCGCACCACAGCTATGTGTGTGTGTGTGTGTGTGTGTGTGTGTGTGTGTGTGCACGTGTGTGTGTGTGAGACGGACAATAAACACTCGAGGCTGCTTGGTGTGGCAGTGTTTGTGTGTTTGTTCAGTGTAGCATATTCATTGATCACCATTGTCAGTGTGCACGTTTATTTGTTGATACTTTAGTGTGTGTGTGTGTGTGTGTGTCTGTGTGCACGTGTGTGGGGCCGCAGGATAAATTATTGGGACCACTCCCTGAATATCCCCCAGAATTGCCTTTTCAAAAGGCAACGCACACAGACACACAAACATTGTTGCATATTCATCAGATTTGGCATCAACGTGTTGAACCCTGCAGCGCGTTAAAATGTGAATAGGTCAGCCGGTGAACCACGCCGTTACATTAGCGTTAGGATTAGCTTAGCACGATGCTTAGCACGATGACGTCTGCCATTCATTTCCACTGAGCTGTGCTAATAGTAGCTATCACAGTTTAATACTTTCATTCTTTAAAGATTGTGATCTCAACACGGTTCAACTCGTGTCTAACCCCTAAAACGAGCTAACATGTGTTAGCTCCGAACTATTTGCTGGTGGTTGGGGTGGTGTGCCCTTTGACTAAGCTAGGCTAATTGTTTCCCACTGTTACCTGTCTTTATGCTAAGCTAGCCCTGAGCTTTGTACTTCATACGTTGCTTCTAACTGTCTGAAAGGAAGCAAATGATGGAAACCAGATCTATAAACTCTTCCCACCACCCTCCCGTTTCTGTATCTGCTGAACTAATAGCTTATTGACAGCCAATCAGCTGTTTGTTGCGTCAGGCGACAACACTCACCAAGTAGGACAAGGTCATCCAGACTGTAGCCATCGTGCTGCGTGCGTCAACACATCACATGCTACGTGCTACATGCTACGTACCATGTATTTGTATTTTAGGCTGCCAGTATGATTTCCAGTGATCAGCTATGAAGCAGTGCTCATCTGGACTGGCTAACAAGTCACAGCTGTGAAGCTGTTTTCAAATGATTATTTTTTAGCCAAAGTCCAAAAATAAACCTCAAAAGCTCAGCAATGAAAAGGTTTTGATCTTCTGAGTTTGTGGCTTTCGAGTTTTATTTTGAAAAGCCTGCATTCATGTAACCACTGGACTCGGACACGGCGAGTAACTTGACGTGTTTTTGTCTCATACGTTTCCACTTTAGCAAAAGTTTCAGATATATTTGTTGCGTAAGATAACGTTACTGTCTGGCCCACTAGGACATTACTGTCCCCTGTCTCTGTCCCTGTGTCTGTTCCTGTCTCTGTCCCTCTGTCTCAATCAATCAGACCTCTCCTCCAGCAACGTTTGCTTCCACAGACTTAAACCTTCCTCCTGCCGATTAACACACAAACAAACCTCATCTGTGTTTGTTAACATGCATCTGCTTACTACATGCCCTCCTCCTCCCTAGAACACACACACACACACACACACACACAGCCTCGGGCTGTTGCCCATCATGGTGTCTGTTCATGTGTGTTGACGTGTCCTCTCTAATTGTCTCCCATCACACTCTGTTGCTCTTTTACAGCTTTACTCAATGCGTCTGTGAGCACCTCAGCATTTGCTCTTCAAAATAAAAGTCCTGCTTCTCTGTGGACATGGATCCATCGGCAGTAGAAGTAGAGAGAAACTGTCAGCTTCGTCCAGACGGGATCAGGACGCAAACGCAGACGCGTTACTCGAGTAACGCAGTAACAGTTCAGGCAGACTAACCGATCGTACGCGTCGCAGGACTCGAAGTTTCTACAATTGTGCTTAAGACTCAAGTAAAGTTAAAAGCCATTTGAGACAACCGTATCTTGATTTAGTGCTTCAACCTTGAAGGAGAGAAGATGTTTTGTAACTGAAACATGCAGACATGATCAGCTTAGAAGGGTTCACTTATGCAGCTACGGTAGTTAAGTCTCTGGATTTTAGTTTTTAAATACATATCAAATGTAGATTATTGAAGCATTTGTGTGTTTTTGTTTGGTGGAAGTCAAGTTAAAATGTTTAAATTGGTTCTCAGTCCCTCAGTTTTTACAATTTTGCTTCTTTCATTGTGACAACATACGTTAGTGGAATGATAAGAAATAAAATAATATCTTTAGTTGTGGTCCAATTGATATTTTGCTTTTTTTTAAGTATGGACAAACGTTGGGGGTTTTATGGCCAAACAACCTTTGAATATATATTCAGCGAGTAAATGTTTTAATATTCTAACCATCGGATTTTTTTTAAAGCAGATGATGCTTCAAAATAGACGTAAACCTAAACAAGCTGTTTTATGGTCTGTTTAATCGACAGGTCACCTACAAGTTAACGTGTGTAGCAAACAGCAGATAACACTATCATCTGTGTGAGTAAGTGTGTGTATCATGGTGGTCACACCAGAAGGCCTCTGATGTTCCAGTCTGACCAGTCCATCTGCCCACAGACACACAAACACACACACACACACACACACACACACACACACACTCAGCCAGCTGTCACGCAGTGGCCCCAGGGTACCTGACCCATATGCCTCCCTCGACACATGGACACATGTTCATGCACACATGTACAGTGGCGTGAGATCGTACTCTAATCGACGAAAACGTAAACAAGGATTTATGTAATTTTGGTTTTGTTGCATAAACATGTTTGTTGTGGCGCATGAAGCTAACGTTGTTCAGCGTGTTTGATGTGTCATAATGTTCCTGCACTCAACAAACAATAGATCACATCATGTGTCTCTTCATCTGCAGTGAGACTGTTAAAATACCAGAACCATACAAACAGCCAGGCTGCCTCCTTTGGCTGAAAGGCGTACTGCTCATTCAAACATGAAATAAACTTATATGGAAGAGATGGATTTGAATCGTGTACATAATCTCCTGAAAGCTCACTGAGACTTTTGTCATGACAGACATAGTGTGTCCTCGCTTCCGACCAACCGTTTCAAAAGGAGTCCAAAAGACCTGGTCCTCACAAGGATAGGAAGGGTGAAACACAGACACACGCATTTATGACCTAATGCTACGACAAGTGAAACTCCACCAATTTAAAGCTCAAATGCAAATACAAACACACACAGAGCGCAGTAGTTATTAAAAAACTAAACTGATAGTTTCACTGCGCTTTAGGGACAACAGAAGTGTACATGTCTATCACACACACACACCTCTTTCCGGTAATCCAACATGAAGCAGGTTCTGTTTGGCCTCAAATCAGCTCTGACAGCCCGGCCTCCCCCAGCTCGGTCCCCCCGAGGGTTTACTGTGAGTGTGTGTGTGTGTGTGTGTGTCCACCGGTCTAGAGGACACATTCTGCTAACACTGGTATAGCTGGTATATTTATTTGTGTGTGTGTCTGTTTGTGTGTCCAAAACCCCCTGTGGGGTTTTGTTCGTTTTTGAACTCTTACAAAATCACAGCCGCGTTGAATTCCACATGTACAAAATGATAAACAATAAAACAAGCATGTGTTTGTGTTTTTGTGCTAAACAGCTGTTCTTCCATCACCACATTCTCAACAAGCTCATCCTCAGATTTTCTTGTTTTTAATTACTTTAGTAAATTATTTTCCTTTAAAGAAGCGTTGTGTTCTCCGGACGCGTCCTGAACCTCTCAGGAGCCAAACAGCGTGTTTCTGTTCATATTTGAACATTTCACAGTATTTTTGTTAAACTTCTTTCGTTGCGTAAAACTAAACTTGAAAATAAGCTGCTACGTGTTGATAAAGATGTGACGTGTACCTGCACGCTGTATATGAATAAAACTGCGGAGGGAAGAACTATGAACACACACACACACACACACACACACACACACACACACACACGCACTCCCTGTTGTGGAGGTGTGAGGACATTTCTCTCTACATGCCTGCTGACTTATTGATGCCGCTTGTCAAATATAAATGCGTCGCTGTGAGACGCGGGACAACAGGAGGGAGGACGTTCTTCGTGGTTCTTCCCTCTGGAGCAGGTTGGTATTTCTGTCCGTGCTCAGGAACGAGGAGGATGAAGACGAGGAAGAGGAGGATTTCAAAGTGGCTTCCAGGCTGCAGTGTTTTATCAAAGATATGTGGCGGCCATTTTGTTGTCTTCTTTGCTGTTGTTTTATAGGCCGGAGACGCTGCTCTACCTGGTCAAACAGGGGGACGCAGGGGGGGACAGACGTGCCTTTGGGGGGGGGGGGGTCTTATGGGGGGGGGGTCTCATGAACACCTCCGTGCGACTTGAAACCAGAGTGTCTGAAGCTTTTCTGCCTTTTCTCTCTTAAAGGTTTTTTTAATAACAGAACTTAAAATGTAAAACAAACATTCAGAAAAACACTTTTCCCCACAGATTAAAAAACAACCACACATACACGCACACATTGTCGCACACACAGACACACATACCTGACCCCGCATGGTGTCTCATTGAGCCCAAAACAACCTTCATCAAGTAAAGCTGAGCATACAGCAGGCCTCCTCCTCCTCCTCCTCCTCCCCTCCTCCTGGAGGAGGGAACACCTACTCTTCTTTTTTTAACTTCTCTTCTTCGCCACCTTGTCGTCTTTCACCTCCTCTTTTGCTTCCTTCTGCTTTTTATCCTCCTTCTCCTCCCTGTCTTGTTCCTTCTGTTCCTCCTCTTCACTTGTCCAATCACCTCCCTTCCTTCCTCCCTCTCTTTTTACTCCTCTCCATCCTTTATTGCTTCATTTCGTCCCTCTGGTGTTTACCTTTGAAATCTTCCTTTCTCTTAGTTTCTCCTCATCTCTCCTTCCTCCCCTCTTTATTTCCCTCCTCTTCTCGTATTCATTCCTTCTCCTGCTTTCCTTCCTTTGCTTCTGTTCTCGTCTCTTTCTCTTCCTCCCTGTCGCTCCTTTCTTCTTCCCTCACCAACAAACACAGTCTGCTGCAGACCCACCAGCACCTCCTGCTGCCACACACACACGCACACACACACACGCACACACACACACACACACACACACACACACACACACACACACACGCACACATACACACACGCACACGGTGTCTGGAGGTGACGGCACCAGAGGTCAGAGGTCGCCTGTTAAAGGAGGGGGCTGATCAAACACACATGAGTGTTTGTGACGATGGAGATGAAACTCCTCCTTCCTCCTCTCGTTTCTCCTTCTCTCCTTTGTTCCTTTCTCATTATTTCTTCTTCTTCTTCTTCTTCTTCTTCTTCTATGCCCTCATTCTACATCTCCCTCTCTCTCGCTCTCTCTCTCTCTCTGTCTCACTGCCTCGGGTGTATCCCCAGATGTGTGAGGCTACTGTGGACCTTTGAGAGAGTGTGTGTGAGTGTGTGTGTGTGTGTGTGTGTGTGTGTGTGTGTGTGTGTGTGTGTGTGTGTGTGCGCGCCAGCTGGCGGTGTGTTCAGAGCTGGTTCCGCAGGGCTCCACAGCCTGCGACTGGGGGAGATAAGGCACTAGACACGCACACACACACACACACACACACACACACACACACACACGCACGCACACACAGAGATGAACCCTCTCTGACGCCCACACATCAGCTCGGATCAGTTGTTCAGGCTGAAAAAACTAAACTAGGCAAATTTTTTCCTCTAAATGTTTCATAGAGGAGATTAAAGAGGAGGCCCGAATACGCTTTCTGAGATCACACAGAAGAGCTTAGAGATGCAACACAACATGGCGCAACAACGTCACGCAACAACGTCACGCTACAACGTCACGCAACAACATAACTCAACAACGTCACGCAACAACGTAACGCAACAAGGCAACCAATAACGTAACGCAGAACAACAATGTAACGCAACAACAGAGCAAAACACCGCAACGAAAACAACGTAACGCAACAACGTAACCAATGAGAAGATGAAAGCCGTGATGCTCGGAAGGCGTTGTACCCCGGGGGGCGAACATGTCTAATAAATGTTTTACCAGCCAAACAGTCTTGTGATCTCGTTACCGGGTGAAGTCCAGCGAGTCCATCGGGGTCTTGAAGAAGAAAAAGCCTCTGGATTATAAACCCCCCCACACAAGGTCACTGCCGCCTCTTTCACACCAGCAGCATCCAAATCTAACGGCTGTTTAGCTTCACGTTCGGCTTAGGGTTTTTTTAGCTACATGCTACGTGACGCGATGCTACACGTGCAGACAGAGAAAAGGGAGCCAATATATATATTTCTCTTGATTTAGTTTTCCTTTGATCCCAGAAGCCCTTTTGACCGTAAAAGTAAAGGACACACTCTAAAAATGTGTGTGTGTGTGTGTGTGTGTATGTGTGTGTGTGTCACACAGCAGCAGCGCGACACTCTTAAAACCCAAACTGTCTCCATCAAGTTCAAAGATCAGAAGAAACGGAATAAAAGGAAAAAACAGGAATAAAAATGCAGATCTGACAGGAACAGGAAGCGTCGCCGTGGCTACCAACCAAATAATAATAAATAAAATCAGTCAAATTTTCTTCCATGTTTTCTTCTTTCTTCCATCCCCTCCCTTCATCCCTGACATCTTTCCACCATCCTCTCTCCTCCACCCTCGTGCTGCGCCCTGCTAACAGGATTAGTGCTAACCGAGCGGAGGAAATAATTAGCCCTGTCACTGATAACATTTTCACGCCTCATTAGAAGGCCACAAGTCTCTGACTCTGACCTCATCTCCATCCTCTGCTCTGAGCTTGTCCTCCACCCATCCTCCCTCCTTCTGTCCTCCTTCTACCCGCCCTTTCTTCTTCCGACATAGCTCCTATCCATCCTCCCTCGCATCCGTCTCTCCTTCGTCCTCGTTGAAACCAGAGTGAAAAGAAGCTTTAGTTCTGGCTCTTACTAAATGAGTGTAATAAACTTATCCTGACCCCAGTGCATTCTGGGATATGCTTAGACTGAGTTTGTGAAAAAGAAAGACGACTGTAAATGATCCTCCTGATAAACGCAGATGAAACAGCGTTAACTTGAGGCTCACCTGCGTCCTTCTTCTGGAGTCTTCATCAGCTCACAAGAAGAATTTTCTGTTTTCGCTCATTGACTTAAAAGTTGTAAGTAGAGTCAGGACAAAAAGAGTCAGGACAAAAAGAGTCAGAACAAAAAGAGTCAGAACAAAAAGAGTCAGAACAAAAAGAGTCACGACTAAAAGAGTCACGACAAAAAGAGTCACGACAAATACAGGTCACATATGTGGTGTCTGCTCGTAGTAAACAAACACGAGAAGAGAGGAAAAAGAAGATGGCCGAGAGCAGCGAGTCTGATGAAGCCAATCTTCTGATGCTCCGCCACCAGAAGAGTCGTTCTTTCAGGAAAGAAAGAGGGGCCGATAGAAACAAAATGAAGATGAAGACAACAAAGAGGAGGAGCAAGAGATAAGAAGACATCAGGAAACGAGGAGGTGAAGAACCAAATAACTCAACATGGTGAAAGAATGAAGAAAGATCCAGAATAAGAAGTGTGTCTGTGTGTGTGTCTGTGTGTGTGTGTGTTTCACACATCAAACCCTCCAGTGTTGCTGCAACTTTTAGCCCCGATGTCCATCCGACCTCGATTACAGCAGAGCCCAGCAGGCTTGCATCACACACAGTAACACACAGTAACACACACACACACACACACTCAGTAACACACACATAGAAATACACACACACACACAATAACACACACTCAGTAACACACACATAGAAATACACACACACACACACAGTAACACACACTCAGTAACACACACATAGTAATACACACACACACACACACACACACACACAGTAACACACACTCAGTAACACACATAGTAATACACACACACACACACACACACAGTAATACACACTCAGTAACACACACATAGTAACACACACACACACACACATAGTAATACACACACACACACACACACACACACAGTAACACACACTCAGTAACACACATAGTAATACACACACACACACACACACAGTAATACACACTAAGTAACACACACATAGTAATACACACACACACACACACACAGCCTCTCATGGAAAGAGGTTTCACAACATGTAGCGCTTCATGTCCTTCTGTCCTTTCCTCTTCTCCTCCCCTCGTCTCTCGTCCTGTCATCTCCTCTTTCTGTCCTCTTGGTCTCTCTTGTCTTGTAAAATCTATTTTACCTTCTAGTTTCCTTTTTTCTCCTCCTGTCACATCCTCTCTTTGTCTCCTTGTCATATTGTCCTCTCCTCGTCCTCTTCTCCTGACCATCATTTCCTCCTTGTCGTATACTGTCCACTCATATCCTGCTGACATCTCCATCCTTTCCTCCTGATCCTCCCTTTTAAAGGAGAGTGTTGTGGAGGAGCAGAAAATGGAAGCAGACGTCTTTTCCTCATTTGATTTCCTGAAATGAGGCGAGAGGGAGAAAGGAGACAAATGTTCGGCACGAGGAGGACAAAGATGAGGAGGACAGAGACATTTCTGTTGTGATGTTCTGATGTTTTCTCCTCTCTGACCTCTTTATTGTCTCCTTGTTCTGTCGTCTTCCGTCCTCTCCTTGTCTCCTCCTTGTCGTCGGGTCTCTGTGGGCGGGGCCTCCTGTGGGAGGGGCCTCATGTGGGCGGGGCCTCCTGCGGCGTCCTCCTACTGTTGAGTCTGTTTTTACATGACTGGATATGAGAGCAAAGAGCGCACCTGCACGCGCACACACACACACACACACAGACACACACACGCACGCGCACGCACACACACACAGACACACACACACACGCACACACACACACAGACACACACACGCACACACAGACACACACACGCACACACACACAGACACGCACACAGACACACACGCACGCACGCGCACACACACGCACATACACACAGACACACACACGCACGCACACAGACACACACATACACACACAGACACACAGACACACAGACACACACACACACACAGACACACACACACACACACACACACAGATACACACATACACACACAGACACACAGACACACACACACACACACACACACACACACACAGAGACACACAGACACACACACACACGTTGTCATGTTCGCTCCATCAGGAACAAAGAGAAGATCAATTGA
>CM037936.1:590000-610000 GCA_021346845.1 Apeltes quadracus
ATGTCTCCTCATCTTAGCTCCGTGTTCCTCCTTCCACCTCCTTCAACTTTGTCTTCTCTCACTGTTTTTCCATCTTCATCTCTAGCCCCCCTCGTCCTGTTCCTCCTCCTCTTGCTCCTCTAATCTACTGCTTCTGTTGACAGACCTTCCGAGACAATATAAAAAGACAGACACAGACGTGTTTTCACCTCCTCTTCATCTTCTCTCTCTCTGATGTGAAGTTCTGCCTCTTGTTCCTCGCTGTTGTTTTGAAGAGGAACACATGTGTATTTCTGACAGGGCGAATGGGATTTACCTGTGATCCTCTGGAAGTTTTGTTGTTTTATTTTGGAGGGGGTCCTCTCTCTTTCCCCTGTCACTCGGCCCAGATCAAACAAGCAGAAAACACCACAGAAGAAGTCCCCTTCCCGCCGAGAGCGGCTTGACAGGCAGCTCGCTAGCTTAGCTAACGAGCTGCGTTGCTACCAAGAGGAGGCGGAGCTTCACAGGATAAACACCTTGGTGAGATGCTCCAGTCACACGCAACGCCATTCGCTGGACTGGGTGGACTGGGTTTGTGGGTTTGTGGGTTGGTTTGTGGGTTTGTGGGTTGGTTTGTGGGTTGGTTTGTGGGTTGGTTTGTGAGTTTGTGGGTTGGTTTGTGGGTTTGTGAGTTTGTGGGTTGGTTTGTGGGTTGGTTTGTGGGTTTGTGGGTTGGTTTGTGGGTTGGTTTGTGGGTTTGTGGGTTTGTTTGTGGGTTGGTTTGTGGGTTTGTGGGTTGGTTTGTGGGTTGGTTTGTGGGTTGGTGGGTCAATCTATGTGTCTGGTTCACTGCTATATCGCGGTTCACCTTTCACGGTCTCGCTGCTTCGCGAAAAAAAATAAAGGTTTCTACTTCACGGATTTCGCCTATCACGGGTTCTTTTTGGAACGTAACCCTCGCGAAAAACGAGGGTTCACTGTGTACTGATAATTGATGTGTCTCGTGTCTCGCAGGTCTTTGAACTTCCTCCGTTTGGGTTTTGTTACTTTAACGTTTTCTCCTCCTCCTCCTCCTTCTCCTCCTCTTCCTCCTCCTCCTCCTCCTCCTCCAGGCAACGAGTGGTACCGGTGCAGGTTGACTCTGAGCACGTCCAGTCAGGCCCACCTGCAGTGGGCCATGTTTCCGTCGCCCTACCTGTGCGCCGTGGGGCCCGACGCCGCGCCCGGCTCTGTGGTCTACCGCCTGTCGGTACGGCAACGGGACGGCCAGCATGGACAGGCCCAGTTCCTCCTACTGGCCGGTGAGCAGACTCTATTCTTTATTTTCTACTTTTCTGATGTGTAAGAAGCAGAGGCTGCGTACGAGAAGTGGACGCAGACACGGTAACGTCCACCTGACAGCGAACAGGAAGCGACCATATATGGACCGAGGGGGCCGTAGAAACTCCAAAAACAATAACCATGCCAAGCGTATTGTGTGACATTATGTGGCCAAAACTATGTGGACGCCTCTGAGTTCAAAGGGAAAGAGGAAACTTGATTGTTTCAAAGGGTTTAGAGCTGCAGACTCAGCGCTCTAATGGTACGTGCACTAAATATCTCTCTCCTGTATGTGTAACCTGTTCAGTACAAAGGAGCGATTCAAAACATGACTTATTGATTTGCAATTATCGTCAAGTGTGAGAAGGAGAGAGAGGGAGGAATAAGTAAGGAGGCGTAGAGCTGCACTGTTAATCGCCGCCTGGGGCCAACAAAGCTCTGGGATTGGGGAATAATAGGGACGTCTGTGGAGAGGCGGCGAGTGGGCGGGTCGGCGCCGGTGGCTGTGCATCTCTTATTTTTATAATATTATTCCAGCGGAGGAGAGGAAAAGGGAAGGAGGGATATTTTGAGAGCTAATTTCCAAAGCTTTCACATTAAAAGCATCTGACTTCCCTTTGGCGTAATGTGACTACGTGTGTGCCCGCGAATAATCCAATAATTTACATTGAAAGTATTTTTAATATCATGCCAATATGAAAATATATTCCTGCCGTTGCCTGTGTGAATCGAATTAGTAGATTTAATAGGATTTCACAGTGCTTCTTTTTTTAAAGTTTGTGTATTCATGAGTTTGTTGAGTATTTCTATTAGACTCTATTAATAAATACTAAAGCTGTTTTTATGCAGCGGTCAATTGAGAGGATTAGAGTCTATTCTTCCTCTAGAAATCGTGGTATTATTTGACTTCCTTCCGTTTGTTTGCTTCATAAAAACAACATTTCGGTACCGGTGAAGTGTCGTGTTGGTATCTGCTCTCTCTATTCTATTCTATTCTCGACCATAAAGCAGGGGCTGTTTTAGGGCGGGGCTACACGTTGATTGACAGGTCTACATGTGGCGATGGCCTTAATCCAAAATGGCTGCAATGTAATCCCCTTCTTAAAAAAAAAACAATGGCGTCACCATCAACTTTTTTCCCCGTCCAGGTGGGGAGGGGTGCTTCGAGGTGGACCACCGCTCCGGCGACATCGTGACCACGGGACGACCCTTGACCCCCAGCAAGGAGTACCTGCTGCGGGTGCAGGCCAGGGAGGGGGGCCGCGGGGGCCCGCCGGTCACGGTGTCCGTGCTCGCCAGGCTTCCGGCCGCCGCAAGTTCACCAACGCCACCTACAGCCTGAACGTCCCCGAGAACACGGCCGTCGGCCCGCCGTGAGTTCGCCTGCTGGTTTAAAAAAAAATAAAATAACCAAATGAATCCACTTTACAAAAGTAAGCTGCGTGGAATGTGGAAATGTATTAAAACAAACATTTCATCATTATCTGATTGGTAGAAAAAGGATGAAATAATTCCAATTCCATTTATTTAAATTAAGAAAAGGATTGCATTTCAATAAACACAATTCACTACATATAATCTATATTTACAATTGATAAAATATTCTATCAATGTAATTAAATTAATTAAATAAAGTTTAGCTAATTCATAATAATAAAACATAATAAAATGTAGCTCATAAAATAAGAATTAGCCAAACTGATTGTTGATGAAAGATTATTTTATCAACAAAAACAACAATTTGGTCAAAACTGTTTCTGCTTCTTTTCAAAAAGAATCCGACAGCACAAAATGTGCATTAATTGTTACGTTTACGCTGCACTCTTATGAGTCTTTGCAGTGATGTGAGCGTGTAAGTGACCTGCAGAGCTTCTTCCAGTAGCTTCTAACTGCAGCTTTCTCTCCTTCGTCCTCCGTGTTCACAGAAACCTCATTTACATCCACCGACTCTCAGTGTGAAAATGCCGTGTGTGTGTGTGTGTGTGTGTGTGTGTGTGTGTGTGTGTGTGTGTGTGTGTGTGTGTGTGGTGTGTGTGTGTGGGTGTGTGTGTGTGTGTGTGTGTGTGGGTGTGGGTGTGGGTGTGTGCGTGTGCGTGTGCGGGTGTGTGTGTGTGTGTGTGTGTGAGTGTGTGTGTGTGTGTGTGTGTGTGTGTGTGTGTGTGTGTGTGGGTGTGTGTGTGTGTGTGTGTGTGTGTGTGTGTGTGTGTGTGTGTGTGTGTGTGTGGGTGTGTGCGTGTGCGTGTGCGGGTGTGTGTGTGTGTGTGTGTGGGTGTGTGGGTGTGCGTGTGGGTGTGTGTGTGTGGGTGTGCGTGTGGGTGTGTGTGTGTGGGTGTGGGTGTGGGTGTGTGCGTGTGCGTGTGCGGGTGTGTGTGTGGGTGTGTGTGTGTGTGTGTGTGTGTGTGTGCGTGTGCGTGTGCGGGTGTGTGTGTGTGTGTGTGTGTGTGTGTGTGTGTGTGTGTGTTTCCACGGCGAGCTCCTTGGCTTTGCATGTCATGTGATGCATGAAAAGATGAGCCCTGTAGAGCGAGACAAAAGAAGAAGGAGAGGGCAGGGAGGAGGAGATGAGGAGAGGAGGGGCGGAAGAAGAGGAAGAGGAGATGAGGAGAGGAGGTGGAGGATGGATGGATAGATGAAGATGCATGAGTGTGGCCTGAGGCGAAGAATTTGCAAGTGTTGCAAATTCAAATATTTATTAAAAGCGAGGTCTGGTTAAACACGAAGGCGAGTGTGCGTGTCTGTGTGTGTGTGTGCGGATCCCTCGGGGCTGCTGGCGCAAAGCGCACTGTATTAATATCCAAGTATCAGCGGCACCCTGTCAGCAGCTTGTGTGTGTGATTAAGCAGGTCATGTGATGAGTGCACAGTAATCCGTGAAGCAGCAGACTCCTCTCCTCCTCCAGGAGTCGTGTGGAGGTGCTCTGTGTCTACCTGCAGTCAGTTAGTTCCTGGTCCTCTGCTGCTCCCATGAGCCTCGCCTTACAGCCATCCCACAACTTTCATTACTGAGGGGTTTTAACACATTTAGATTTCTATGTTGGATGGATGTCGACTAGAAAAATAAGCATTGTGGGGCTGCCAAGGCGTCACCTGGGGAGACGCTACAGAATTCATGCTCTCCAGAGATTTAACAAGTTCAACAAAAGTTAACATTACATAATGCCTCATTTACATATTTAACCCTTAACATTTGAGAGAACTCTTAATGAAGTGATGAAGTGGTAAGGTTTCATGGTGATAATTACTTGTTTTATTTAAGGACAAGAAAAATACACCTCTTCAATAAATGTCTGTCATCGCAACACAACCTCACCTGTTTCTATACGTGTGTCCCTGCAGCTTTTCGGTGGTCCAGGCTGTCTCCTTCCAGAAGAAGAACCTGTCTTACATGCTGCTGGTGAATCCTGGGAATCTATTCAGCATCAACCAGGAGAACGGAGCGCTCAGCCTCACGAGGGCCGTGGACTACGAGAGCGGACACAACCTCCACAGCCTGCAGGTCCGCGCAGCCGAACCCGGCACCGGCCTCAGCAGCCTGGCAGAGGTAAACCTTAATATACATGTTGCTGATGAGGTAAACCTTAATATACATGTTGCTGATGAGGTAAACCTTAATATACATGTTGCTGACGAGGTAAACCTTTGGATACATGTTACTGATGAGGTAAACCTTTGGATACATGTTGCTGATGAGGTAAACCTTTGGATACATGTTGCTGATGAGGTAAACCTTTGGGTACATGTTGCTGACGAGATAAACCTTTAGATACATGTTACTGATGAGGTAAACCTTTGGATACATGTTGTTGATGAGGTAAACCTTTAGATACATGTTACTGACAAGGTCAAAGGTTGCTGACGAGGTAAACCTTAATATACATGTTGCTGATGAGGTAAACCTTAATATACATGTTGCTGATGAGGTAAACCTCTGGATACATGTTGCTGATAAGGTAAACCTTAATATACATGTTGCTAATGAGGTAAACCTTTGGATACATGTTGCTGATGAGGTAAACCTTTGGGTACATGTTGCTGACGAGGTAAACCTCTGGATACATGTTGCTGATGAAGTAAACCTTTGGGTACATGTTGCTGATGAGGTAAACCTCTGGATACATGTTGCTGACGAGGTAAACCTTTAGATACATGTTGCTGACGAGGTAAACCTTTAGATACATGTTGCTGATGAGGTAAACCTTAATATACATGTTGCTAATGAGGTAAACCTTAATATACATGTTGCTGATGAGGTAAACCTTTGGGTACATGTTGCTGACGAGGTAAACCTCTGGATACATGTTGTTGATGAGGTAAACCTTTAGATACATGTTGCTGATGAGGTAAACCTCTGGATACATGTTGCTGACGAGGTAAACCTTTAGATACATGTTGCTGATGAGGTAAACCTTTAGATACATGTTGCTGATGAGGTAAACCTTAATATACATGTTGCTGATGAGGTAAACCTCTGGATACATGTTGCTGATGAGGTAAACCTCTGGATACATGTTGCTGACGAGGTAAACCTTTAGATACATGTTGCTGATGAGGTAAACCTCTGGATACATGTTGCTGATGAGGTAAACCTCTGGATACATGTTGCTGATGAGGTAAACCTCTGGATACATGTTGCTGATGAGGTAAACCTTTGGGTACATGTTACTGATGAGGTTAACCTTTAGATACATGTTGCTGATGAGGTAACCTTTGGATACATGATGCCAACACTAGGATACTACATTTCTTCTACATATGCAGGCAGCCTGCCAGCGGTGTAGGTTTGGCTGCCACTAAAACACAATAAATATTTCAATGACTATAAATATCGAGAGATCGTGGGGTCATTAAGTGTAAAATAAATAAAAATAAGACTGATCAAAGCTGTGTTCAAACCCTCTACGGCACGCTGGGGCACCCAGTGCGTCCCTACGCATGCGCGGTCTTTTTCTAATATCGATTCGCTTTGCACTGTCAGCGCCGCCCCTCCCTGTGATTTCAACGGTCAGACCTGCGCCCGATCAAAGTGGGCACTATACACTACAGAGAATCACACAACATGAAGATAAATGCAGAAACTTGACTTGTGAACACCAAAGACTTCATACAGCTGATGATTACAACTGTTCACATTAACACCCACCCACACACCGAGGCACACACACACACACACACACACACACACATTATTACCTGCTCTCAGCTTCCAGATGGTGGGAACAGGCAGAAAATAGCTGCTAAACTACCAGCTCCTCCCAAAGGCCTCTTCTGCTATTTAAGCTTGGCTGGCTAATTCGCTCTAAAGGCCTTGTGTGTTTGTTTGTGTGTATGTGTGTGTGTCTAGCTGTGTCTGTGTTTGTGTGTACGTGTGTGTGTGTGTGTGTTGGCCAGGTGTGATGAAAACCTCTGTATCATCTGCAACTTGTGTTTCCTGGAGCTTTCACAGACATTTGAAGCAGCGAGGAAAGAAAGGAGCCTTTTCTCCTCTTTTTCACCACATTAAAAGCCCAGATTATTGTCCTGCCTCATGTGGTTTTGTTTTTCTCAGGCAGCCGAGAGAAAGAGCTTGACATTAAAGCACAAGCTCAGCACACGCTGAACTGTTTACCTCACTCATTCAGAAGGTATATAGTATAATAAATGAATAGATAATAATATAATACATAAAACAAAGTAAGTTACGTGTCTTGTGGCATTTTCATGAGGGGTTTTATTTTGAAAAGAAGCTTGAATGCAGCCCCTTAACTTAAGTATCACTACAGCTTATCAGGTTGATGTGCTGCTAGAAGCCGAAGCTCTGCATCAAACCGACTTTACCTCAAGCAGACGACAAAAAGTGTGCAATTAATTAAAACTAATTACTTTTTTAACAAAATGTTTTTTCAATGTCACACTCAATGACACAAATTGAAATTGAGCGAGAGGCGGGACTTCCCGTTACGGGGCCGATAGTTGTGGGAGGAGCTGTTGATAATTGCGTATTTTTAGTACGATGACCTGTTTAACCCGCTGGGTCACATGATCAATAACCGTGAGTCTGAATCCTGCAGGTGGTCGTCAGCGTGACGGATGAGAACGACTGCACGCCGGAGTTCCTCCACTCCATCTACACCCGAGACAACGTGCCGGAGAGCATCGCACCGGGGAGCTCCCTGCTGCAGGGTAACACACACACACACACACACACCTGCTACAGTGAACGCACCACCAGCAACTACACCTGTGTGTGTGTGTGTGTGTGTGCGTGTGTGTGTGTGTGTGCGTCATCCATCTGCTGGAGCTGCTGGTTGAGATCAAACAGTCACACATTCAAAAGTGTACGGACTATTGTGTTTATAAAATCCTTCTTCTCTCTCTGATCACTCTTCTTCAATCTGTTGTCCCTGTTTTCTCCTCCTCCTCCTCCTCCTCCTCCTCCTCCTCCTCCTCCTCCTCTTCCTCCTCCTCCTCCTCAGTTCTGGCCCGTGACTGTGACTCCGGTATAAACTCGGAGCTCTCTTATTTTGTTCACGGTGAGGACTTTGACATCACATCACGGGGCGTGGTCAGCCCTGCCCGTCGCCTTGACTACGAGCGACCCAATCACATCTACGAGTTTGTGGTGGTCGCCGTGGACGCGGGGACGCCCCCCCGCACGGGCACGGCCTCCATCCGAATCCGAGTCACCAACAGCAACGACGAGGCGCCCGTCTTCTCCCAGAACGTGTACGATTATTATTATTATCATCATGATTATTCATCATTCATAATTATCTATTTACTTTACAACAAACAGTCGTTACATAAATACACGATTTTCAAAATAAAAGTCCTCAAGAAATGACATGTCAGTGTTTTCTAGTGTTATTTTAAATCTTCTTTTTCCTGCTCCTTTTATAACACTTCCCCCCCTCAGATATAAGACCTTCCTCAGTGAGGACGCCGGTCCGGATACGCTGGTCGCCATTGTTCACGCCAACGACCCCGACGGAGACGCCGTCTCTTACGCGATCACCGGGGGCAACGAGGACAGTAACTTCCTGTTGGACAACCAGAAGGGTGAGACAACATCCTCCACACACACACACACAAACGTCAACAAAGTGGTTGTTGCCGTGGTAACAGTGAAGCTTTAACATGTGAATACACACACACACACACGTGTGCACGAATACATAAATAATGACACATTTTATAATCCCCACAGACACACACATGTGTGTAAGAGTGTGTGTGTCTGATGATGTGTGATTCGCAGTCATGTTTTGTATGTGTATCTCTCTACGTGTGTGTGTGTGTGTGTGTGTGCGCTCCTCTAAGCCTCTGTGTCACCTTATCACCCAGCATGCACTGCTCTGCCACACACACACAAACACACACAGTCACGTACACTAACACACACTCTCACACACACAGACCCACACAGGAGGCAGGTGGCCTTTGGCTCGCTCTGCTTTGTCACTTTCATGTTGCCACCAAAGCTGCTTGTTTGTTTGTTTGTTTGTTTGCTGCTCTGTTTCATGCTAATGTGGACATTTGTTTGTGTATCGAGGCATCTACAGTGTGTCTCACGTTGTGTGTCTTTATGCTGTTGTTATTGGGGAAACAATTCATCCATTCATGAATTTAAATAAAGGAAAGAAATGATTAGCCTCTAAATGAGATGTGTTTTCTTCTTCCTGGTCTACGTTTCTGGTGAAGACCTGTCAAT
Organism: Apeltes quadracus; assembly: GCA_021346845.1. Classification (NCBI taxonomy): domain Eukaryota; kingdom Metazoa; phylum Chordata; class Actinopteri; order Perciformes; family Gasterosteidae; genus Apeltes; species Apeltes quadracus. Next base: position 598,968 of record CM037936.1, read on the forward strand.
CAACATGTATGTAGCCCCGCCCTAAAGGACCCCCCTGTCTGTGTGTTCTCAGGCATCATCAAGCTGCGGCGGAGCCCCCCCCCGAGGCTCAGGGGGCCGCGCTACGTCCTCAACATCACGGCCACCGACGACAACGCATCGGGGGGGGCGTTCCCGCTCAGCAGCTCCGCCCAGGTCGACGTGGGGATCAACGACATCAACAACAACAAGCCGCTGTTCCACGAGGTGACGTCTGTAACTCATCAATAACGATTGGTTTTACCTGACGACATTGTGAGAGGAAGCATGAAGACAATCAATCATTTCTATTTTGACCTTTTATGCCAACAAATATTGGTGGTTGAGCTGGTTAGACTCTTCATTCTCCTCCAATTCTGGAATTCATTCAACTTCATATCGTCCAAAATCACAAATGACCAATTTACCTCAGAGGAGCTTCACATGAGACCTCCTTTGACCTTTGACCTTTGACCGTCTCATCTGCACAGCAAGGTTGAAGGTTCCTCACAGGTTCCTCACAGGTTCCTCTTTCCTCAGTGTCAGAACTACAGTCTTCACGCCGTGGTTCTGGAGAACCAGCCCCCAGGTTCCTTCGTGCTGCGCGTCCAGGCCCACGATGCCGACATAGGGGTCAACGGGGAGGTCAAGTACGGCATCGTGCAGCGGGACGGGGTGTCCTCCGGGTTCGTCATCGACCCCGACACCGGTAGGGTTTCCATGACGACGGGAAGAGTTGCCATTTATTCTCTCACTGTTTTAAAGAGTAATGTCCCCCCCAGGCGTCATCACCACCGCGGTGAGCTTCGACCGGGAGCGCCGGAGGGAGTGCACGCTGTCGGTGACGGCCACGGATCAGGCCGAGGAGCCGCTCATCGGCATCTGTCAGGTGACCGTTGTCATCGGCGACCAGAACGACAACGACCCCAAGTTTGAAAACAGCCGCTACCAGTGTGAGTTTATACTGCTAAGAGTACTACTACTACTACTACTACTACCACCAGTGTGGGTTTATACTGCTAAGAGTACTACTGCTACTACCACCAGTGTGAGTTTATACTGCTAAGAGTACTACTACTACTTGCATGAGCGATCTGGACGCCATTGGTCGGTATTTGGTCACATGGCGTTTGGTCCCTGCAGACTTCCTGCGTGAGGACACGGCGGTGGGAACCAGCTTCCTGCGGGCGGCGGCGCACGACGCCGACCAGGGGAGCAACGCGGCCATCACGTACGCTCTGTCCAATCAGGAGCCGGCCTACCTGCGCATCCACCCCAGCACCGGCTGGATCTACGTCAGCCACCCCATCTCCCAGGTGAGTCCACATGTGCTGCACATCGGCTCAACGCGGGACTCAAGCCTAGTTTACGCCCCTTGCGTGTCCCTTGCGTAGAGTCCCGCCCCCCCTTGTGTCCTTGCGGGTGTCGACCAATTTTTCCAACCCTTGCGTCTACGGATACGCAAGCTCCGCAAGGAAACACAAGCCGCAGGGCTGTGATTGGTCTGCTTACTACATCCTTGCCAGAGTCTCGGATTTCCGGTTTATAGCGTAATTCCGCCATTATTAAAACGGATATATTTTACGAGAGAATGAATCAGATCTAAGAGCGTTTGTCTGAAGAAATCCGTGAATATGACCACTTAGAAACACACGCGTCATTGGCGGACTATAAAGACGCGCGGATGGGCTCCAATTCATGGACGTAGATCTCTGCAAACGCCGGATTTGCCGGTCGAGGGGCGTTAAAGTTGTGGAGGAAATACGGGACAAAGATGTCCACGAAAAAAGACAAAGAAAAGCAGCAGTGTTGATGCACGGGGCAAAAAAGTCTCTGATAAATTAATAAACAAACCAACGACTTCCACTCGCAGAGACGTCACTCTCCAGGTCGTCTTCGATAATAAACGTGACTCCGCCTGGTGGTCTGGCGGTGAATTGCTTTGCAACACACACAAGACTTTAGAACCATGAAGTGAAACGAGTCCGTCAACGCAACACGCAAACGCAACGGAGACGCCGACGCAGAAGCATACTAACGGCGTCTCCGTGGAAACCGCTGATCAATAACTCGCCCGCAGACGGCGAGGATCAGCCGGCAGATCGTGGCGTCTGACGGAGGTGGGCGGAGCAGCTGGGTGGAGCTCAGCGTCGTCATCACCAACGTCCACAACCAGCCGCCGGTGTGGGAGCGACCAGAGTACCACGTGACGCTGCCGGAGAACACGGCGCGGGACGCCACGGCGCTGGTGAGTGGGAGGAGCCTAACGGCGCACAACGCGATCCACCGCACAAAAACACACGTGTGTGTGTTTGTGTTTCTCCTCCTCCGACTAGAAGCTTTAATGAGGTTTGTTAATTGCATTGTTAACGAGGGGGGGGGGAAGGGGGGGGTGAGTCATCAAGGCGCTTTATGTCATGAAGACTCATTCATTATTGTAGATGTGTGTCCAAAATGTGTGTGTGTGTCTCTGTGTCTGTGTGTGTGTGCGTCTGTGTGTGTGTGCGTGTGCGTGTGTGTGTGTGTGTTTGTGTGTGTATGTGTGTGTGTGCGTGTGCGTGTGCGTGTGTGTGTGTGTGTTTGTGTGTGTATGTGTGCGTGTGTGTGTGCGTGTGTCTGTGTGTGTGTGTGTTTGTGTGTGTGAGTGTGTGTGTGTGTGTGTGTGTGAGTGTGTGTGTGTGTGTGTGTGAGTGTGTGTGTTGTGTGTTTGTGTGTGTGAGTCGAGGAGGCTGAGAGGCTTTCTGTGTTTCGGAGGATGAGACATCGTTTCTCACTCAGCGTGAGGAGGACATACGACAAACATCGAGGAGTGAAGGCGGTTGTGGGAAGGAGAGGGGGGGGTCTAAAGGGGGCGGGGGGTTAAGGGGGGTCGTTGGGGGGTTAATGTGACAAAAAATCGTTTCAGCAGAAAGAGACTCTGAGGTCAGAAGGTCCACACAAGGCTTCAGAGGTTCTTCTCCCCGTGGACACACACACACACACACACACACACGCACACTAACCAGACACACTCTCATATTAACAACTCGTGGACACGGAAAGCCTTTTTAGCCGCGTGCTAACGTGGCGGCTGCTGAGGACACACATGTGGAGACATCCGGCCGAGAGGATCGTTCAGGTTGAAGGTCGAGTTCCTGCAGATGTGCAGCTCCAGGAACAACAGCGTTCCATAACGACGTCCTGATACTAAGAAGCACCTTCGGTAAACCCTCTTCCAGACCGTCAAGGCGACGTCGCCCCTCGGCGACCCCCGGGTGACCTACGACCTGGAGGAGGGCCAGGTGCCGGAGACCAACATGCCGGTGCGCTTCTACGTCAAAGCCAACCGGGCGGACGGATCGGCGTCCCTGCTGGTGGCCGAGAACCTGGACTACGAGACCACGGCTCGCTTCGCCCTGCGGGTCCGCGTCCAGAACGTGGCCGCTGTGCCGCTGGCGTCCTTCACCACCGTCTACGTCAACGTGACAGGTGAGGAGGGGGAGGAGCTTAAAGACTGATGTATATGCGGCGTATACCTGCGTGCCGCATTTCACACGTCGTATTCAAACACTCGCCACGTAGGGAAGCAGATGATGAACGCCGTCATTGCGCTTCATACTTTCACTGCTTACCAACACAAATCTCGACGTCGCGGCTTCCCTTGACGCCATCCTGAGCAAACGGAAGGGAGCAGTGACGTCACAGCGGCCTCACCTGATTGGTTCATCGCTGGCTTGGCTTTCTGACGGACAACCGAGTGCAGCAGCATGTTTTCAACGCTCATTCGCCACGTGACCTTTAGAGGATTTTACGCGTCATTCCCTCGCCCTCTGCAAGAAAACGCCACTGACTGCTCCTCTCCTCCTCCTCTCCTCCTCCCCTCCTTTTCGTCCTCCAGACGTCAACGACAACGTGCCTTTCTTCCTGTCCTCCACCTACGAGGCGACGGTGCCGGAAGGCGCCGCGGTCGGCACCTCGGTGCTTCAGGTGTCGGCCATGGATCTGGACTCTGGTCTGCACGGGATGGTGAGGGACACCTCCTCCTGCTCCTCTTCTCCTCTCCTATGGAGACACAGAGGGTGACTCCTCTCCTTCCGCCTCCTCCAGGTCCACTATGTGATCCTGAAGGACGAGAGCGGCGACTCTCAGTTCTTCAGCATCGAGCCGCTGAGCGGCGTCATCGTGACGCGCGCCTCCTTCGACCGCGAGCAGAAGGCCTCCTACCTCATCGAGGTGCAGTCCCAGGACGGCTCCCCGTCGGCCCGACCGGGACAGCAGGGACAACCCAACACCGGTAAGACCCCCCATGTCCAACATCTGGGTGCAAGACGAACATCTGGAATCCCAGAACAAAAGCCTAGTGAAGGGAATAAGAGCTGACAACTTACAACATCTAAGTCCTGTCCTCATTCCTGCATGTCTCCCTGTCCTCATGTCCTCACCTCCTCATGTTCTGTCCCCATTCCTGCATGTCTCCCTGTCCTCATGTCCTCACCTCCTCAAGTCCCGTCCTCCTTCCTGCATGTCCCCCTGTCCTCATGTCCTGATGATGATGATGATGATGAATACTTTTCTCAGACACGGCGTATGTCAGGATCTTCGTCACCGACGTCAACGACAACGGTCCGGCGTTCTCCCGGCCGGCCTACGAGGTGAGCGTTGAGGAAGATGAGGAGGTCGGCTTCGTCCTCATCACCGTCACCGCCAACGACGAGGACGAAGGTGAGCTGCAGCGTGTCTCTCCCATTCTCCTCCCTCGTCTTCATCTCTCCATCATATCCTCTCATCCTCTTCCTCATTTCCCCCTCTCGTATTCCTCCTCCTCTCCCCAGCCCCTCCTCTTCCTCTCTTCTTCCTCCCGTCACAGCTCGTTAGCGGCTGCTGAAGCTCCCTTGAGGTCGTCGTTGTTGATGTTTGTCTCTTTGTTTGTCTTCGTACCCGACTCCTCTTCCTCCTCCGCTCCAACCAATAAGCAGCGGGAGGCAAAAAATACATTTGAGAACAACAAAACAAGCGCGCCCCTGTCTCCCCCTCTTTCCTGTCTCCGTCTCTCTTAATGACGCCTCCGAGCCTTCGGGGCTTTTTCTTCTTCTCTGTAAGCAAAGGAGAGAAGAAGAGTGACGTCTGACTATTTGCTCCCGTTATTTTAACTTCTTACACCTTTTTATTGGGTCATTTATTGTTTTGTTCTCTTGGATTTTTTCACGTTCTACTGTTCGTGTCCAAAATAGAAACTGTTTTTTTTTTCGGGTCCACACTAACTACAAGACGGGAGTTTGGTGGGAGGAGTTTAAAAGTTCCTGCGTGAGTCACAGGCGCGTCATGTGACTCGTGGAGATCATGTGATGTCCAGTCCGTGTCAGAATGCATGCTGGGTAGATTCCTGGGTAACCCCACCAGCTGCTCTCCGTTGACTGCATGACGCAGTGCATGATGGGAAAGAAACCTGTCTGATTGGCTCTGAGGTTTTGTTATTCTATTCAATGGCAAAACATGATGATGATGATGATAATAGTAATAATGAAGCCTATTTATACAAAATGCATCATAGCGAGCAGAAAAGGGTTCCACAGATATTCCAATGTGAGAGGATCGTGGTGATGAAATACATATTTATATAAGTCTGTTTTGGCTCCGCCCCCCTCCTCTTTTCTCTCCAGTCTATAAGTGTGTTTCCTTTTCGTGGAGCAGCCTGAATTCACGTTGCATCTTGTATTGGTGCTGGTGAGGCCATCAGAGGATGAAGCAGGTGTGTGTTCGGTTCTCTAACGTGGCTGTAGATGCTGAAGGGAGTCGTGGAAGGTTCACCTGAGGACGACTCCCCCCTCCGGGCCTCCTCACGCGCGCCGCACACCTGACCTCTCACAACTTTTTGGGCCTCCTGCTTGGTTTTCAATTAAATCAGCCCTATCCCCCTGTGTGTGTGTGTGTGTGCGTGTGTGTGTGTGCGTGCGTGCGTGCGTGCGTGTGTGTGTGTGTGTGTGTGTGTGTGTGCGTGTGTGTGTGTGTGTGTGTGTAGGGTGGCACCATATGGCCGGTCTGATCATTAGAAAAGCTGCCGGAGGCACCAAACCGCTGGAGCTGCTCACCTCACACACACACTGAGTGTCACGACGCATCGTGTTCAGAGGGCAGTGACGGACCGCTGCACTTAAGCCTCTCTCACACACACACACACACACACACACGCACACACACACACACACACACACACACACACGCACACACACACACACACACTCCGGAGTGGTGATGAAGGTCCTCCACGTCCCTACAGATGGTGTTTGTCTCCTTGGTGCCGGTAAACAGCGAGCCGGCCGGAGCCTGACAGACCTCCCTCTGGGCTCAGAACCCCCAACTGCGTGTGTGTGTGTGTGTGTGTGTGTGTGTGTGTGTGTGTGTGTGAGAGGAATTGAGGTCTAAGGAAAGGGGAGAGGAGAGAAGGGAAGATAAGAGGAGAACCAGGCGGGGGGGGGGGGCTGCAGTAAAAGGAGAGGTTTCCTAAAGGGACCCTGGTGCTCAGCGACTCGACCACCTGCGTCCACAGGGGGCGCCAGAGTTGTTCTGAATTCAATTCAATTCACTTAATTTCATTTTTATTTTTTTTAGGTGCCAACGCCAAGCTGCGGTACCAGATCACATCTGGAAACCACATGGGGGCCTTCGGCGTGGAGCCCGAGGTCGGCGCCGTCTTCGTGGCGCGGCCGCTGGACTACGAGACGGAGCGGCGCTACGAGCTCCGCCTGGTGGCCTCCGACGGGAAGTGGGAGAACGAGACGCTGGTGACGGTGCAGGTGGGGAACCGCAACGACGAGGCGCCCGTCTTCAGCCGGACGGAGTACCGCGCCGCCGTGAGCGAGGAGCTCAGCCAGCTGCCCGTGGAGGTGCTGCAGGTCGGTGGTCTCAGTCCGGTTCTGCTTTCACTTTCGATGATGGCCGACCTGCATTGCGTTGCCAGGGAGCCGAGGAGGCGCTGTGGGGAGTCGGGGGGGACAAACGGGACAAAGTGAAGACAGAGAAATGTTTTTCCTGTCTGCAGGAAGGTGTCCCTGAGCAGGATACCTGACCTGCTACCAAAGGGTTAAAAAGGCAATGTAAGTCGCTTTGGATAAAAGCGTCAGCTAAATGACATGTAATGTAATTTCATTCTGTTTTTTAATCTTCTAATCGTTGATGTTTTATAGTTTTGAGAAGGGGAATAGTTCCATTTCAATCATAAAAGCAGGTACGCAAGTGGATGAAGTAAATATAGCTTTGGAGATTCAACATATTAAACTATTTAGATTAGAAAGTCTAAATGAAACTTTACAAAGGTCGGCCTGATTTTTTTTTTATCCAGATTAAACTGCCTCCACTCTGCGCTCAACATTGCGTTGGTTGAAATTGGGCGTTATGGACCATCGAAGCGGACCTCTACACCAGGGGGTTTGTGTGGTGGAACACAGAGACTCAGGTCTTTTGTGTTGGTCGTTTGCAGGTGTCGGCTGTGGACCCGGACCAGGAGGCCGACCAGACCGCCCTCCGCTACTCCCTCCATGGCCAGGGCGCCGGCGGCGAGTTCACTATTGACGAACGCACTGGAAGAATCTTCGCTCATCGTCGGCTGGACCGCGAGGAGCGCCCGGCCTGGAGGTTCCTCGTTCTTGCCACGGACGAAGGAGGGGCGGGACTCACGGGGTTTGCCGACGTGCTGTTGGAGGTCACGGACGTCAACGACAACGCGCCCTTCTTCCCGTGCCCGGCGCTGGAGGCAGATGGGTGTTTTGTTGGCCGGGTGCCCGAGAACTCTCCCCGCCGACGCATCCGTCATGGACATGCGCGCCATGGACCTGGACGACCCCAACGAGGGCGAGAACGCTGCACTGACCTACAGCATCATCAAGAACGTCCGCAACGAGATCAACCTCAATCTGTTCTCCATCAACGCCACCACGGGCACCATCCACACGGTGCTGCGGTCGCTGGACAGGGAGGCGGAGGAGCGCTATCTGGTCGTAGTGGAGGCTCGGGATGGAGGCGGTCTGGCGGGAACGGGGACGGCCACCATCACGGTTTCAGACGTCAACGATCACCCACCCGTCTTCACCCAGAGGCTCTACAGCGCTCAGGTGAGTCGAGGCGATCCGTCACACCTTTGGCCGACAAACTCTTATTTGTACCAGACAATGTGTCCTGTAAACCATGAAATAGTGTTGATGGGGCAGCTACAATGTTAGCAAAGGCTAGCACCGATTCCAGACTCCATCTACCAAAGAAGCTTTTATGAAGTTGCTTGCTTGTCGTCTTCAAACCATTATGCAGTTGTTTTAGCATTTAAGTAAAATTGTGTATGTTCGGTTCACAGCAGATAGTGAACACTCCACCAGGTAAGAAACAAAAGCCTGAGGTGTGAAAGTCATCATTTGGATTTTCTTCTCTGGTGTTCAGGTGACGGAGGACCTGGAAGTGAACAGCGAGGTCCTAGTAGTGTCCGCCACGGACGGAGACGAGGGAGAGAACGCCGTGGTGACTTTCAGCATCGTTGGCGGCGACGAGGACCGGAAGTTCTTTGTGGAAACAGACAAAGTGAACCGTCGCGGTGTGATAAAACTCAAGAAGAGGGTGGACTTCGAGAAGCCCCGCGAGAGGACTTTCAATCTCACGCTAAAGGCCGAAGACGCCGATTTCTTCAGCCTGGCCCACTGTCTCGTTCAGGTGGAGGACACCAACGACCACGCGCCTGTCTTTCTGCCGCAGTTCTATGAGTCAGCGGCCATGTCGGAGGACGTTCCCGTGGGGACAATTGTTGCTCAGGTTACGGCTTCTGATCTGGACTCTGGCCAGAATGGACGCTTTTCCTACAGCATTTCCAAAGAGTCGGACCCCTACGGTCAGTTCCTGGTGGACCAGTCCGGTTGGGTGGTAGTGGCCAAGTCCCTTGACAGAGAGGAAACCTCACAGCACCGGATTGTGGTCCTCGCCACAGACGCCGGGGGCCCACCCACGACCGGCACAGCCATCGTCATGGTAACTGTACTGGACGTAAACGATAACGGGCCGGAGTTCGAGGTCCCCTACAGGCCGGTCGTTTGGGAGAACGCGCCGGCGCCGCAGTCGGTCCGAATGAATAAGACCTCGCTGCTCATCCACGCCACGGACCGGGACACCTCCGCCAACGGCGCACCGATCTCCATACGGCTCCTCGTGCTCACCTCGGACGCCACTAACTTCAACCTGACGGACTATCGGAACGGCAGCGCGGCCGTCACCGCCCTGCGGACCTTCGACCGCGAGCGGCAGAAGGAGTACCGCCTCCCCATCCTCATGATTGACAGCGGCTCTCCTCCAATGAGCTCCACCAGCACGCTGACTGTCGTCATTGGCGATAGGAACGACCACCCTCACTCGCCAGGACACACCAACTTCATCGTCTACAGTTATGAGGGTGTGTGGGAACTCGTGAGAGCCTAGAACCTGGTCTGACAAGTTCCTTCCTTTGTGGCATAATATCGGTCACGATAAGAAGTCAGAAAGTTTATTAACCTTTTTCTGCCCACTTTACCAAAGCCATCAAAGAGTTACTTGGCATGAACTTATATATCGCTAAAGCAGCAAGTATTTCATCTATATCCACTCCGTATACCCTCAAAGTGAAAGTGGTTGCAACTTGGCCTCCTGTTGACTCGTGACAGTCGACTGCTCACCGCCTCCCCTCCATCACTTGTTTACCTGTCAGCCTTCCTTACAAGTCTTCCTGCCGTGATGATGTTCCGGATTTAATCTTAAACTCTCAACTTATTCCACTTCCTTCCCAACAGGCGTCCTCCCGACAACGGCGCTCGGGCGAGTTCGATCCCTCGACCTCGACGACTGGAGCGAGAAGGTGTACCGCTTCGAAGGAAAACCCTCCAGGTACTCTGGACCCAAGTAGGTCCAAACTGTGACAGATGCTAGAGTAGCGTGGGTGAGGAGGTGGAGTAAAGGTGGAGATAATAACCGAGTGAAGGAGGAAGAGGAGTCCTTTACTCTGAGGAAGGTGTCAGTGTCCTTCATGATGAGAGCTTTGAGTCATCTAAATGAAGGTTCTCACACTCTACTGGTCCACTGTACTAGTACACATATGTAAAACAGTACACATATATTAATTTTTTGACCTTTGACCCACCCTCCCCCTCAGGTGGTTCAGCCTGAACCAGACCTCGGGTCAGCTCAGCGTGAGGGAGGGGGCTCCTCCCGGCTCGTACCGCCTGCAGGTGCGCGTGTCGGACCACACCTGGCCCTCCGTCACCTCCTCGGCGCAGGTGGAGGTGCGGGAGCTGCAGCCAGCGGCGCTGAGGAACGCCGTCTCTCTGCGCCTCCTCAGTGAGTGCCTCCGCTTCTCCCTCGTTCTCTCACTCCTCCGGTGGTTGCCACGGTAACGACGGGGTTAGCGGTGCCGATGGTTTTTCGGGGGTGTCGGGATCCCCTGAGGGAGAGATGCATGATGGGAGGAAAAACTGCAACTGTCTTGTTTCGTCTTTTCAGAATCCTCCTCCTTTCATCCTTTGATTCCTTCTTCCCTTTACTACTTTGTTCTTCCCGTCTTCCTTCCTGCTTCTGTCTTTCCTTCACTTGTTCCCTTCCTTTTCATTCTTCCTCATATATTATCCTTAGTATCTCATAGTTTGGGTTCTCTCGTCTCCTGCAGATGTGTCGGTGGAGGAGTTCTTCGGGGGGGGGGGAGCTGAGGAGAGCCTCTTCTCTCGCCTCGCACGCTCTTTGGCTGAACTCCTTCAGACTTCGCCGGCCAACGTGCAGATCTTCTCTGTGGGCGCCGGCCGGACGGCGAGGTGGGGGGGAGGCGCTGGCCGTGTGGTTCTCGGCACGTGGCCCCGCCCCCTACAGGAAGGAGAAGCTGCTTGGCTACGTGGCGGCGAGCAGAGCGCAGGTGAGGAGTTTCTCTCATGAATTCACAGATTCAACTTTAAATGGTGGATTTTCTCTTTTATTTGAACAAAAACACTCAAACTCAACAATGAGCACGAATAGAAGTCGTAACAGTTAAATTATAGCCACAATAAACGTATGTGGTTTTCTGC
>CM037936.1:617500-690000 GCA_021346845.1 Apeltes quadracus
GGAGGAGGAAAAGGTCTCAACTTGAGTCTTTGATGGAAGAAAAGGAATAAAGTGGATTTGTAGTCCGACGTGTTTCAACGTGAAAATGTCTCTTATTTCATTTCATACGTTTCTTTCTTTCTACAAAGAGACATTAATGTGTAAAAAGGCCTCGTGGACTTAATGTGTCATAAGATGATGAACACTATGAAGGTGTTGGGATCAGAACGGCTGGAAGTATTAACTTCATGAATAAAATAATAAACGTATGAGATCAGTGAAACTAAACAATAAATCTATCACATTAAATCAATAATATTATTTTTGAAGTTCAAGTTCTTAAATGTCGTATTCAAATATGCAAATGAGGCGTTATTTAATGGTAACTTTGTAGATTTCTCCTAAATTCACCAACACAAATAAAGTAGTAAAGTTATGAAAGAAAACTAGATTATTGATTATAAATGAAAAGCTTCATTTGGGTGAAAGTGTTTTAAATAAAAACATAAAATCTACTTAAACACTATTTGAGGCTGGAGGGGTTTGAACCCAGAACCTTCTTCAAAGCAGCGTGCTGAGCACCACGTCGCCATGACGACCGTTAACCAGTTTAACATGAAAACAATGATGTTCCTGTGAAACCAAAGTAATATATGAAGTGACTCAACGTTGTGCGATTATGTAAACGTTAATAAAACACAAGCACCTGATATTATCTGTTCATTTATTAATAGTTTCTTTGTTCAGGACAAACCTGATTATGTCAAATTACATTTGAACACATTTAGAAAGATTTAAAGTTAAAATTTATCACACAGACATTTATCTCATATGGGGGGGGGGGGGCAGATGACAGAGCGTTCCATAAAATGTCCTCTTGAACATTGCGACACATAAAGATGAATCTATCATTAATAATCTATTGATTCTTCCACAGAGGCAACGAGCACAGCAGCATTCAAACACACGTCCATCTGAGGCCCAGAGAGCTGTGGACCCCCCAGAGTCCAGACCAGCTCAGGTACCCCTCACCTGCTCCACCTGCATCTCCACCCACATGAACCTCCACCAGCTGCACAGACTGAACTATGTGGTGAGCAGAGAGGAAGGTTCTCCACCAGGAGGAGACTCTCCCTCCCAAAGACGACACAGAGACACTGAGGCACCAGAACCAGACCAGAGAAAGAACCCAGGATAAAGAGGTTCAGTGAATGTGGTGCTGAAGGTGTGGAGGTGGATCAGTGTGTCAGAGGAGACTCTGTAGAAGGACAGAGAGCCAGCAGGACAGTCCACATACACTGCTACTCTACCAGAGGAGGAGGAGGAGGAGGAGGGATGTGTGTTCTGTCTTATTGTGCCAGACAGAGTAACCTCCATCAGAGCATTCCAGACTCCAGGACTGATCATTGTATCCAAACAAACAGTCATCACTGTCTCCTTTCCTCCTGATTCCTCTGTAACTCACTGATACATGAACGTCTCCGCTCCACTCGACCTCCCAGTAACAGCGACCAGTCAGACCAGTTCTACACAGCAGCTGAGGCCAGTAGTCAAATCTGTCTGGATGATCAGGATACGACTGATCCTCCTCCACACGTGTCACCTTCCTGTTGTTGTCAGACAGTTTGAGTTCTCTGTTTACTGTGTTTGTGTCGATTGTGAGTTCACAGGAATCTGATGAGAGAACAAGACACAATACAGCTGCAGTTATTAATCATGTGTTCATCTACTGACACGCTGATGATGACATCACAGAGGTGAATGAGTGATGTCACAGTGTGATGAATCACTTACACTTCCTCAGACCTGGTGTCATCCATCGGCCTCCATCAGGCTCCACCCTGAAAGGAGGAGGGGGGGTCAGAGCAGCATGGAGACATGGACATTACATCACTCTCACACACACAGCTTTGTCCTTCATGTCCACATGGACCAGCTCTTCTTCTTGTGATTGGCCGATGACCACAGCTCATCATGTTCACTCATTCATCATGTGTTATTAGCAGTGTTACACTGAGCAGCAAATGCTTCTTTTTAAACGCTTTGTTTAGTTATTGTCTTCAGTTCCACTGAACAGATAATGCATCAAAACATAGTAAATGACAGGAAGAAGAGAACAAGAATAATAACAGTAATAATGATAGACATTAAATGAAGAGGGGGTCTGTTGTGTACTTGTGTTCATTTCCACCAGCGTGCTTCATCTGCTTTCATCCTCACAGAGAAAATCAAATGATCCATTAAGTAGATTTCCTCTACAACGTCCAGCCACTGTCCTCGGCTGGGGGGGTAGGATGTCCTCCAGAGACTCTGTCCCAGGAGGATTGTCCCGAAGGTGTGAATGATTCCCTCCGTCTTGTAGAAGTTGTGCAGGTTTGTTGCGTTCTACATCTTCAGTTCTACCTCCCATTGTGATTCTACGTATCCGCTGTTTCTCCTGTACAGTTTGTATGAATCAGTCAGCACCTCCATCACTTCACTTCCTGCTGCTGATATTTGTGTCTCAGCTGTAAATATGTGTACAGGTCTCCGTTGTCTAAGTGTACAAAGGTTTTCTCCACCTGTCCAGGTGTGAACTCGGGGGATTGAGAGGACTCCTTCCAGAATGGGATGCTCTGCCTTCTGCTCGCTGTGATCTTCCCACCTGGCTTGGACGGCGGCTGAGATCGTCCCAGATTCACTTCATGTGTTTCCATCCAGCTGGATACTCGGAAGCACCAACAAACTATCAATCTCTTGGTATTCTCTTAGATTTGGTGCTGCTGGGCCTCCGTTCTCTTTGTCGTGTTTTACGTGACACACACACACACACACACACACACACACACACTTCAGTCTTTATTTCTGCCTGGTTGCTTTACTTGTGTGGAGTTAAGAGAGTAATCGTGTCGGTGGTGTTTCGTTTGTATCCAGTCAGCCGGGATTCTCAGAAGTTTTGGGATTGAAGAGTTGGAATTTTGGAAATTGGTGATGATGTCATCTGCAAAAAGTCCTATTGTGCTCCTCGTTTGCTACAGTGGACCTTTGACCTCTTTGTCTCGTCTAACAGCTGGGGCCAGAGGTTCTATGAACATTGCGAAAGGGGAGGAGCTAAAGGCAGCGAGCCTGGCGAGTGACTGGAGACAACCTAAAGCCTCCTGGGTCTGTATGAGGATTCTATGCAGCTGATGAACTGATGATGGAGACGCAGCCCTTCTGGCACTCTGCATAGAAACGACCAGCCGACTCGCAGACTGAGCACAGCTGTTTATTAGCCTGTTAATAACATGTAGGCTTCATCCACTGTCATCCTGTTTGTATCCCATTTATCGCTTTTACATTTACTAATCGACAAAATCGTATTCTGTTTTTGTGATGGGCGGCTAATTTCTCATTTTGTATTTTAGATGATTTTTCCGATGGAAGGAAGATCTAATGACAAATATGTATATTATATATATATTTGAAATAACTTTCTTCATGATTTATTAGATTCACCTGAGGAGGATCAGCGGATAAGAGGAAGGGGTGGAACGAGTCACGAGTCTGGCTTTTGTATTGGACATCGGCACAGTCTGTTGACCTCACGTTGATCTCTCCATCTCGTCAGCACCTTCCTCCCTGTTTGGGCTCATCCTGCCTACTCTTCCTCACCGGTTGAGGTCAGCTTGGTGCATCAGGCTCTTATTAACCAGGCTCACAGTGGGACAGAGAAACGGTTTCCAGCTCTACCTGATGTCTCTTCATACCTGAGAGTCTCCAGTCTGCAGTGAGGATCCTCCAGTGCAGCAGAGAAGAGCTTCACTCCTGCGTCTCCTGGATGGTTGTAGCTCAGGTCCAGCTCTCTCAGGTGGGAGGGGTTGGAGCTCAGAGCTGAGGCCAGAGAAGCACAGCCTTCCTCTGTGATCAGACAGCCTGACAGCCTGCAGACACACAAAACAACACACGTCACATGATCTGAGGGAGCTGTGAGGGCTGGAAGGCCACTGCCACGACCCGGCAGAACACAGGACACAGATGCAGGGTTTTCAAGCGAGTTATAGTCTTTATTGACAAGACCATCTCCAAGGCAGAGGAATAAATACGAGCCGTCAGCCTCATCTAGAATACACCTCCAATAAATAGTTGGGGAAGAGGTGTGGCTACAAAATGATCAAACTAAGGTCACTCCACTCGAGGAGCAAAACAAAAGGACTATGAAGACTTTAACCATACGACTAAACCTATAATACAAAACCTCACAAAGTCAGAATCACTCTCTTGGAGGAAACCAACGGAGCAGAACACAACCACCTGGTTTTCCAGGCTTGGTAACAACGGTGTGGCTTTAGTGAACGCACGAACACAAGGACAGAAACGAACACGCTGGCACAGGACAAAGGGAGGCCAGACTATTAGTACACATGGAGGGGAACAGAGAGCAGGTGGACACCATCGGGAATCAGGGGAGACAATGGCCCTTTCTCAAGATGCCTTCTTGTGTGGACTTTTGTTCTCGTGGACTCGTGAAACGTCATCAGTCGCAGCCTGAGTACCGTTCCAGATCTAAAGTCCGCATCTGGCCGAGAACGGTCGTAATACCCGGATGTGACTCGCCCGCCCATTTCACCGGGCATGCATCGGAGCAGGCTCGTCTGTTCTAGTGAGAGCCAAGTATCCCAGAATGCATTTCACCTCAGCAACAACGACAACTGTAAGTATATATGTATATACAGGGTGCGATTTGACAAAAAAGCAGAGGGGGGATGTTTTTTTTTTAGACAAGAACATGTGACTTTTATCTTGCATAACTAGGGAGAAGAACACAAAGGGTAGACAGGCCCTTTTTGGGTCCGTGGATTAGTCCCCATCACAACATGCAGTGTTGGGCAAGTTACTTCAAAAACGTAATACATTATGTATTACTTGTTACTGTAATTTCAAAGTAATTTGTTACATTATAATATTACTGTCTCTGAATTGCAAGTCAGCTGCTGTTCCAATCGTGGAAATGGCCGTTCTCCGTTCTCTCGTACCCGTGAGTCAGGACTCCTGAGTCTATTCTTGCGGGAGCACAAGTCCGTTCTCGCCGTCTAAGGCATTAAGAAAGGGCCCTTAGACTGGTGACACATGAGGAGGGTAAGTGACCTGAACGAGTGCAGAGTTACTATTTCAAAGTAAAACAGGAAATGACAAGACAAAAGGACCAGACACAATAAAACAATCCCAACACCTTCACAAAGACTTGAAAAATACATATTTGATTTAAACTATGCAAGCAGAAACAATCTGATGAAGTCAGAAATACCATTGATGTGAATAAAGACACAGAGGGGACATTGATTGGATCCTGACCTGAGGGTCTCCAGGTCACAGTGTGGACTCTCCAGTCCAGCACACAGAAGCTTCACTCCTGAATCCTGCAGGTCGTTGTTACTCAGATCCAGCTCTCTCAGACTAGAGGACGGGGAGCTGAGGACTGAGGACAGAGCTTCACAGCTTCTCTCTGAGAGGTGACAGACACTCAGTCTGAAGAGACAACAACAAACAAAAACAAAAATAACATTTCTATTCACGTAAAATCCTCTGATGAGGAGTTTGGACTAAATTACGATCAGTAATAATAAAAAAAAATCATGTTCAGTGAAAGTTTTGCAATTATTTTTGTTCTACTTTAAACAATGAGGTTTATTGTGCTCTCCTGTTTGCAGGAATTACTGTGTTATCAAGATCAGGATGAGGCAGGGATATTTTATATTGTTCATTAGTTAAATACAAAGTTAGGCTTCTCTATCATCTATCTGACTCCTTCTAAAGAAAGATAGAGAACAAAGTGAACGTAAATGAGCAATGAATCTTCATCAAATCAGAAATAATCAGCCATCACTCTCAGCAGATCATCACTGTAGAGACACACATTAAAATCTTCTCTTTCCCACCTCTGCTTTCATTCATTATTTATATAAAACAAGACATCACAAAGCCGAAATAACAGGAACAACAGGATAAACATGTGATGTTCTATCGTGTTTCAGACCGTCTATCATCAAGCTGCTGTGTGCTAAATAGTTCTCGTCTACAAGCTTGTTGTGATTTCATGGAAAGAGACTTTAATTCACAAAAAGGGCTTTTAACCCCAAGTTTTGTCTCTAAGATGAGTTCCTCTGGTTCAACAGTTCCATAGACACGTCATTGAAGACAAACTAACAATCTGACCTGAGGGTCTCCAGGTCACAGTGTGGACTCTCCAGTCCAGCACACAGAAGCTTCACTCCTGAATCCTGCAGGTCGTTGTTACTCAGATCCAGCTCTCTCAGACTAGAGGACGGGGAGCTGAGGACTGAGGACAGAGCTTCACAGCTTCTCTCTGAGAGGTGACAGCCGTCCAGCCTGAAGAGACAACAATGAAGAAAATATGAACAATAAGTAGCAAAGATGGCAGCATGTTTAAGTCCTGATGTATGAATCTAACTCTCTCTGTACTTACAGAGCTTTGCTGGAGGCTTTGACCACTGGCAGCAGCCTCAGAAGAGCCTCCTCTGAAGCAGAGTATTTCTTCAGGTCAAACACCTCCAGATCTTCTTCTGATGACAGTAAGATGAAGACCAGAGCTGACCACTGAGCAGGAGACAGTCTATCTGTGGAGAGAAGTCCTGATCTAAGGTACCATTGGATCTCCTCCACTAGAGAACCATCATTCAGTTCATTCAGGCAGTGGAACAGATTGATGCTTTTCTCTGGAGACACATTCTCATTCATCTTCTCCTTGATGTACTGACTGTCTCCTGATTGGTCTGTGAGCGACTTCCTGTCTGTGTCAGCAGACCTCGTAGGAGAGTCTGATTGGTGTCCAGGGAAAGACCCAGGAGGAAGCGGAGGAACAAGTCCAGGTGTCCATTAGGACTCTGTAAGGCCTCGTCCACAGCACTCTGGTAGAGACTGCTTTGGTTCAGGTTTGGGTTTAGAGGCTTTAGACTCCAGGGAGGTTGTTGGTTCTCCGGACAGCAGATTGACACCAGAGCTGAAGAAGGTCAGATGGACATGAAGAGCAGCCAGAAACTCCTGAACACTCAGATGGACGAAGCTGAACACCTTCTCCTGGTACAGTCCGCTCTCCTCTCTGAAGATCTGAGTGAACACTCCTGAGCACACTGAGGCTGCTCTGATATCGATGCCACACTCTGTCAGGTCGGACTCATAGAAGATCAGGTTGCCTTTCTGCAGCTGATCAAAGGCCAGTTTCCCCAGAGACTCGATCATCTTCCTGCTCTCTGGACTCCAGTGTGGATCCGTCTCAGCTCCTCCATCGTACTTGACCTTCTTCACTTTGGACTGAACCACCAGGAAGTGGATGTACATCTCAGTCAGGCTCTTGGGCAGCTCTCCTCCCTCTCTGGTCTTCAACACCTCCTCCTAGAACTGTAGCAGTGATCCAGCAGAAGACTGGGATGTGGCACATGATGTGGAGGCTTCGTGAGGTCTTGATGTGAGAGATGATCCTGCTGGCCTGCTCCTCATCTCTGAACCTCTTCCTGAAGTACTCCTCCTTCTGGGGGTCAGTGAACCCTCTGACCTCTGTCACCACGCCGACGCACTCAGGAGGGATCTGATTGGCTGCTGCAGGTCGTGTGGTTATCCAGAGGCGAGCAGAGGGGAGCAGCTTCCCCCTGATGAGGTTTGTGAGGAGCACATCCACTGAGGCCGACTCTGTGACATCAGTCAGGATCTCATTGTTGTGGAAGTCCAGAGGAAGTCGACACTCATCCAGACCGTCAAAGATGAACACGACCTGGAACTCTTCAAACCTGCAGATTCCTGCTGCTCTGGTTTCACTGAAGAAGTGATGAACAAGTCCCACCAAGCTGAACTTCTTCTCTCTCAGCACATTCAGCTCTCTGAAGGTGAATGGAAATGTGAACTGTAGGTCCTGGTGGTCTTTGTCTTCAGCCCAGTCCAGAGTGAACTTCTGTGTTAAGACTGTTTTCCCGATGCCAGCCACTCCCTTAGTCATCACTGTTCTGATTGGTTGCTCTCCTCCAGCGGAGGCTTTGAAGAGGTCTCCTTGTCTGATGGTTGTTTCTGGTCTGGCTGGTTTCCTGGATGCTGCTTCAATCTGTCTGACCTCATGTTCTTCATTGACCTCTGCAGTCCCTCCCTCTGTGATGTAGAGCTCTGTGTAGATCTCATTCAGAAGGGTTGGGTTTCCTGCTTTAGCGATCCCCTCAAACACACACTGGAACTTCTTCTTCAGGTTGGATTTGAGTTCACGCTGACAAACTGCAGCAGGAAGTCCTGAATGAAGACAACAGAGAAGATCAATGAGTCACAGAGTAGATTTCAACATGTCCTTTGCTCAGAGAATGACTCCATGAATATATTCTGTCCATCTCTTGAGACATCAGTGAAGGTCTCATTCATCAGCATGGTGAGTCTTTAGAGGAATCCTCTTACTGCTCTGCAGACGCTCAGCCAGCTCCTCCTGCTTCATTCTCCTCAGGAAGTGCACTGAGATCTTCACAAACGCCTCTCTGCTCCTCCTCTGCTCTTCATCCAGCACCTCCTCATCCTCCTTCTCTAAGCATTCTGGGTAACCTGAACTCAAAACCTTCTGGATCTTCTTCAGCTCGTTCTTCACAAAAGTGAGGATGTTCTCCTCCAGCAGCTGGAACAGAACATTCTATGAATGACACCAACTAGAACCATGGAAGCAACCATCAGGTCCATGTTGGACAGACTGAAGATCCACTGGTCTACAAAGTGCAGCATGGAGATGATGGTGAACTGAGAGATGTTAAAGTAGTTGTTCATGTACACACCATGAAGATGGAGTCCAGGTGTGTTTGATGCTGCTGGGCAGACGGACCTGTGGGAACCTCTGAGCTCTCCTGGTCCTCTCTGTGGAGGAACATGAACCATCAGCTCACATGGTGCTTGGACCATCAACACCAAGACAACATTAGGTAAAGATATCGGCTTCTGTCATGATTGATCACCATGGAAACAACACTTTAAACAAGCACGACCATTTCAGTGATTCATAACCTGTTGGGAACGTTACTTTAAACAAGTAATTAGTTATAGTTACTCACTACTTGTTCCAAAAAGTAACTGCGTTAGTAACTGAGTTACTCTACAATAAAAGTAACTTGTTACCAGGGAAAGTAACTATTTGCGTTACTGTTAAAAAATTAGAGTTGCTTACAACGGATGTCGACAACGTTTTTGCTCCTGCACATAACGTGCACATTAGTTGCTCGTTCTGTGGAGTTTCTAAGTTCGATTGGTCGACGGTGCAGAGCAGCCGTCTTGGGACGTGTCGTTATTTTCCTCCACAGGGTTCGAATCCAGGTCGTGGCCATCTTTTATTCAATATATTTTTAAAATCGTAATCGATTCAATGAAAATGTGATGCATTGTGAACATTTTCAGCAACATGTTTGCGAATGTGGGACGAATCACGTGACCAAGGCAGACAACATCTGCCGCTGCACAAACACTCGCGCAGGCAAACCAGTAGGACGTAACACCGGAAAGAAAACTGTACTGCCTCTGAAACATGTTGCACTTTCAGCGTGACAGCACAGCTGCTAACGTCGCGCGAGGTTCGACACCGCCGCCGACCTGCATCCATCAATGCAGAGTAACGCACCGCATTTAACGTCCAGTAACGGTAACGGCGTCGTAACGACGGAAAAAGTCATTAGTTAGATTACCCCGTTACTGAAACACTAACGCCGTTATTTTAAACGGCGTTATTCCAAACACTGTTCATAACTGAGGATCAGAACAGTTCTTCACCTGTTTAAGAACTTACTCTGGGTCATAAGAACGGCCTCCATCTTTGAAGCTTATAGGATGACCATAGACGCGTCACTCTTCATGGACACACATCTGGGTTCAGGAGACTTTCCTCTCTGCTGATGTGACCTGAAAGAAACACTGAGATTACATCTTCATCTAATCATGAAGCATCAGGTCACATGGTGTCCGTCCTCACAGAGACCAAAACAAGGTAAAGGTCCATGACGTGAGGTCTGGATGTGGACCACATGACTCCCTGTAGTGGTTCAGGTCTACTGGTCCTGCTGGTGTTTAGTCCCATCAGGTCTCACCAAGTCCTCCATGGAGCTGTCCCTCCCTCACTGGACACTGCTGAAGGGCCCTGGAGCAAGAACCCCAGAACCTCCACCAGAGAGTCTGATGGAAACACCTCATCATCAGCCTGAGAGCCTCACCTTGCACCAGCAGAGGGACGGCCATCTTTGAAGCATAGAGGAGGACTCATAGACCGGTTACTCTTCATGGACACACAGCTGGGTCCAGGTCCAGGTCCTGGTCTCTGATGGGTCCTGGTCACACATGTAGAACCAGAGTCAGTGAGTCACAGACGTTGGGACATGGAGACGAGTGGAGGACAGCTGGAGATGGTCCTCTCACCTCTGAGCTTTGGTCTGGCTGTCATGTTCCCCACACAGAGGGTCTTCAGAGGGACGGACTCCGTCCTCTGGGTCCTCAGCCTGATTCATAGCAGAGTCCCACCTTCACACCTTCACCACCACCTGCTGGGAGAGCTCACACGTTATCATCTTCATCAGGACAAACACACAGAGCTCCTTCACCTCAACACTAAAACGCTCATGGGACACTTTGTGTTGTCTTCTGTTAAAGTTTAGACTTCTGGAGGAAGACAAACTTTCTTTTTCCTTCTTTAAACCCTGTTAACATGTGAAGAGACGTCATTTTAAATGCTCCTCCTGTACTGAGGGTTAAAGGCTGAAGGACATGTGACCACAGTGGTGCGTCCATCAGAATGCAGATGTGAGTCCATCTCCTTCATTACGCATTATTGTGTTCGTGTAATAATTGTGTGTGAAATCAGAAAAACAGAAATATCAGCACACTGTGAATACTGAACAGCAATATCTTCAACAGCTCTTCCCTCCATAAAGGACAGATACGTGGAGGACACGCTGCACGTCGTCCTGTGGACAGATTGTCCCCCTCAGCTCCTCCAGAGTCACATGAGCCTCCTGGTTGCTGCTCTACTGAGGACACACAGTGAACTCTGGGTAAATGTGACCTTTGACCTTGGTGATGGAGGAACTAGAGGACACAAATATAGTATTTCAAGATGAAGACGTCTCTCTGTCACCAGAGACAACGTGTCCAAACATTCTTTCCTCCTGTATTAAATCTCTATTTCACTAAACTAGCATCTCGTCTACATTTTGAGGGACAGTTTTAAAAAGTCTTCCTCTCAGAGCAGCTTCAGCAGACCAGTGTTATCTGGTGGTAAATACATGTTGTGTATCCGACATAAAGAGCAGCTGGTCTGCTGTTTATTGCTTCATGTTCACTCTTCCATGAGATACAAATACACCATTTATGCAACTAAGGTTTCAAATTAACGATAGATAGCAAATTAAATAACCATGTGCATTAAATGCATCTGCCTCAGTAACCGAGATAATTAACACACAACTGAAGTCTTTCTATGAGCATATACTGCCACCTACTGGTAGAGATGAACATGTCCTCCTGTCATGTTACAAGTCCTACTGACGTGTTTCAAAGTGTCACAATCAACTTATCAAGGCAGATTATTATTATTATTATTATTATTATTATTAAGTGCTTTTCCTGAAGGAAACTTCTGCTTGCCTCCATTAGTGTGATCAACATAAAAAGAAATGGTTAAGGCAAATAATCATGTATGTGCATAGTTTGTATAATACAGATGATTATAAACCACCTTTACATTAGTGTTTCATGGAGCAGCAGGAAGCATCCAGCTGAAGGAGAACGATGTGTGTGGTGACATTCAGCTTCTGTAGCGTGGACACGTTCTGTAACATCTAAAGTTACAGTTACATCAGCTCGTATCCTACGCACGAAACAAAGAGAAAGTCCTTGCGTTCAAGTTAATAAATGGGTTTGCTGTTATTTGTGACAGTATGGATGGAATCTCCTCGGCCTTGACATTGCATTATTACTTTTAGCTGAAAGTGCTTAATTGATTTAAAATAACCGGAAAATGTTCTTTTCTCAGCCTGAAATAAATCAAAGTCCAGAGGAGAAGCGCATCTTCCTAAATTAAATAAGATTATCTTCTCTATCTGCACTTTAAACGTGTTGGGGGTTTTAAGGTTGCTGGGCAACGGGAGCAGTGGAGGTAAAGCTGATGACGCAAGCAGGACGTCCCACGTAGGACAGACCGTCCCGTTTCCGGCCCCATCGGTTCAGCCTGTGCGGTTGTTTTAAAACCAGAAAAACAAGACAAACTGCGCACTTTCACTTTGGAAAATCCCTTTTGTTTTTTTCTTATAAAACGAAAACACGAAGCGTAATACGAACCCTAAACAACACATGAAATAAACAGCATTAAATACATATGTAATAACCTGTATAGAAAACATGAACAGTTAAATACAATTATGTCTGTGGTTTAAATTCACGTATTGCGCCACCTGCTGGTAGAGATGTGAACACTTTACTCTGCGTCTCATTGAACAGCTCAATACGCGGAAAATAAATATCAGAGCCAAGAACGAAACCCCTTTGATTAAACTATTCTTTATACTAGGACCCCACCTGCAGATCTGGGCTCCTTGGCACCGTATATTAGGCCTGGTATCACAAAAATAGGAATTAAAGACCCTGAGCTTAAATTTGACTGCCAGATTAAAGCTGTTGTCAAATCAAGCTTCTTTCATCTGCGGCAGCTCGCCAAAATAAAGCCAATTTTGTCACAACAACATTTTGAAACTGTAGTCCACGCTTTTGGGACCACACGGCTGGACTACTGTAACTCATTGATGTGGGTTAGTGGGTCCTCCATCACGCGTCTCCCGATGGTACAGAATGCAGCAGCGCGTCGTTTAGCGTAAACATGAGCACATCACACTGGCTGCCCATTCAATTTAGGATCCGTTTTTAAATTCTTTTATTTGTTGTTAAGTCACTAAATGGTCTCGCGCTGAGCTCTTACACTCGTATAAACCCGTCCGCTCTCTCAGGTCAGATGATCAGCTGCTCCTGTGAGCTCAGAGGGGACGAGCCTTTGCTGGGTCTGAATGCTCTGCCTCTGCATGTTAAGCAGGCCTCCTCTTTAAAACCCATCTGTTCTCTTTGGCTTTTAACACCTAGTATGATTCTGGCCTTTTAAAATGAATTTCTTACTTTGCATGTTTTTATTATTTTATTGTGTGGTTATGGATTGTATTAATGTGTATGCTATTTTTCTGTACAGCACTTTGGTTGTTGTAAAGTGAAAACAAATAAAAGTTGGTATGGTATGGTATTTGTGATGTACTGGTAATAGCATGGCCAGTCCTCGCCAGCAGGGGGCGCTGTGCTATCCTATGTGCTACATGTACGCAGTAAGAAATAAACTAGTGTGGAACTGGAACTAAATGTGGTCGGTCGTCATTCCGAATGGTCTCACATACTGATGCGATCCAAGTGAGTAAAAAGCCTCTAGTGACGAAGAAAGTCGCGACATGATTAACTAGATTAGTTCTCCTCTTACGACCCGACGGGCCGGAAAATCCCCTCCGGCTGCGTGGCTGACGGAACCGAGAGAGAGAAATGAAACTAAACTAGACCCCCCGATGACCTGACTGCGTTCACACCTCTTATCTCCTCTTTATCTGCTGCCAAAAACAGAATTTAGTCCTCATTTTCTAACACCAAGAAACTATTTTCTATCTTCTCCGACCTCCTCGAACATCGAAGGAAACATACAGACCGTCTCTCCTCTTCCCTTGTGTCCAGAACGTCCAGCGCGAACTTTAACCTCCTTTAACCACCTTTAACTTACTTTAATCACCTTTAACTTACTTTAATCACCTTTAACCTCCTTTAACTTACTTTAATCACCTTTAACATCCTCCTTCCGGCGCGGATGAAGCGGAATAACTACAAATAGTCGGGCGGATAAACTCGCTCGAGTGGTGTGAACGCAGAATGAAGTCGAGTTGATGCTTCCGCGTTTTCAGAGACGCGGAAGGAGACGCAGACACGTGACCCGCTTGCGCGCCTTCCCGCCTCCTCTTGCGTGTTCGCGTGTGATTGGTCTGCT
Source organism: Apeltes quadracus (assembly GCA_021346845.1). Classification (NCBI taxonomy): domain Eukaryota; kingdom Metazoa; phylum Chordata; class Actinopteri; order Perciformes; family Gasterosteidae; genus Apeltes; species Apeltes quadracus. The sequence continues at coordinate 631,518 of CM037936.1, forward strand.
AACTGCATCTTTCTTCTTCTTCTTCTTTAAGGTTTTCCGGCAGCTTGCATCCTTTTGTGTCGCATTACCGCCATCTTCCGGGTTCACTTCTCACTTCATATTCTTTTCCACAGTCCTGTTCTCACTAAAAAAATAAAAATATTTCCCCTACATTTTTCATTCTCCCCACTCTGCAGTATTTCCTTCACTCCTGCCCCTCTTACTCCAACTTTCACTAGTTCTTCCATCATCCCCTTCCTATGCTGCTCATATTGCCCACACCTCAATAACACATGTTCTACTGTTTCTGCCACCTGACAAAAACCACAAAAACCCGTTGGGTGCCTCTTTATAATATATTGTGTGCCCTTCAAATTACTGTGTCCTATCCTTAGTCTGCTCATAATTACGTCTTTTCTATTCCCTCCCCTTTTCTTTACAACCCCAACTTTATTCTGAATACCATACAAATGCCTTCCTCTAGTTTCCCAATCCCGCTGGTGTTGCCATTTCCTAATTGTTTCTTTCCATGTTATACTCTTTCCTTCTGCCTTTGACAGCTTAATATTTGCTTCCGCCTGCTCTTTTAACTGCATCTTTCAGTCTCACGTTTCTGGTTTAATAGCACGATTCCGCCATTATGAAAACGAAGATATTTAACGAGAGAACGAATCAGATTGAGGAGCGTTTGTCCGTAAATAAGACCACTTATACAACGCGTCATCGGCGGACTACAAGGACGCGCGATGGGCTCCGACTCATGGACGCACATCTGCCAAACGGCGGTTTGCCGGTCGAGAGGGACAAAGTTGTGGAGCAAAATACGGGACAAAATATCAATTGGAATTAAACATTTTTGAAAAATCAGAACAGTTTCCGGAATATTGTACCAAACTGTATCTTTGCAGAACTTGGTAAAATCCCATTCTTGGTTCAATGCCCATACGCCATCAACACACTGCCAGTAAAACTGCCCAACTGCCTTAAACGGGCTCGAACTTGTTGGTCTCTTCTATACAAACAATGTTTTATCTGGAACAACATGTACATCATATATAGAAACGAGACTCTCTATAGAAAACTGGTTTAAACGTGATGTTCTACTGGCATCCCAATTATTAAATAACTCAAATCATTGAGTTATCAATCATGACGACTTCACTCATAAATTTAATTTACAGCTTCCAAGAAAATAACTTGATATTGTAACCAAAGCTAAACCCCAAAGGATTATCGCCCTAAACTAGATCCGTTTAATGTATCTCACTCCAGCAATGTTTCAATACATGGTCCGTCTTTTATAGACAAAAAAAGAACACAGTAATAAAAAACCTTTTATGTGCAAAATCTATCCCTTCCTCCAGATACAAATGGTCCCCCTGTATGGAAGTATTCATTGGAATACAGAATGGAATAACCCACATACGTGTTTAATTACAAACAGATTGAAAGTAATATCATTTAAAATTCTTACTTTTACCCCTGTAACAAAATGATCTCTAAATGTATCCCTACTGTAGACGAAAAATGCAGTTTTTGCTGTATGGAAACAGAGCGTTTATTCTATAGTTGTTCACATAGCTCTTCTCTGTGGAATGATGTACACGGTTTCATTAATGGACAATTTGGCTCAAATATGCATTTATCTAATTTTGATATTTTCTTTTACTTTTCTGACTCAACCTCCTCTGTACAATATATAGTCAACTTCATTTTGCAGGGAATTTTTTATTCAGAGGTTTATGAAAAATAATTTATTTCTGGATTAGAGGGTAAATCAGCATCAAAATGTATAAAGTACTTCTGATTTAACTGATATCTAATGTCTGATAGTTAAAAATAATTACCAAAAGTATCGCCAGACTATTATATGTTTTTCAACTTCATCTACTGGCTGTTATGTATTTCTATCTTTTGCTTTTATTTTTTATTCGTTTTTTTTTTTTAAATGCGGGACCAAAAAGCAGCAGTGGTGAAGCACGGGGCAAAAAAAAGTATCTGATCCAGAAATAAACAACTTCCTTACATTTTGTTACAGTTCAGATAATGTTAGTGGAGAAGGTGTGCTTTAACGGGGAACCAGTGGGGGAACAAGGAGGGAGTCGGACCGTCTGGTGACGCGGTGCAGCCAGAACAACCTGGAGCTCAACGCTCTGAAGACGCAGTCCCACCTTCCCCCATCACCCCGTGTGACAAACACTTCATCCCTCACCTGGTTTGCTGGTGCACTTTAACTTCCTTTACTTTTTCATTCATTTTATTCCTCTTGCACGATGTTGTCCATTGTCGTCTGTTATGCATTGACCGCCAAGTCAAATTCCTTGTGCGTCTAACAGACATACGATGACAATAAATGTTTGATTCTGAACTGGAAATATCTGATAATAGTTTCTGCCTCCCCTCCTTCCAGATTGAGGAATTTATTTTTCTTCTTCATTCTGAAAAAAGGTCTCAGTCTGTCAGAGTAAAGTCACACAACCCCGTTCCTAAACACACATTAGTTTCTCTTAAACGTCATTACAGGACGCGGTGAAGTGTCACATGACTTCATTTATTTAAAACATTCCATATAAAAGACAGTTGCACGTTTCTGAATTGCTCCATTTACAAACACACGTTTGTTGGCTGCAGTTCATGTTGTAAAGGCACTAAGTCGCTAACGACACACAGCTTCTGCATTTGGCAGCAATCAAACCGAAGATTTGTTTGTACATATAAACATTTAGTCACACGCACGGAGGCTTAATAATAAATACCAGCACTTAAAGAAGAGAACACGTTGCATAATCGTACGCAGCGTTTCTCAAAGCATGTCAAGTTTCCCAGGAATGTAACGAGAGCGAGCGGCCGGGTCGCGCTGCGTTCAAGGACCCCCGAAGGGGTCGGAGGTCACAGATAAAGTGTCCGGTTGTTCGTACGGCTCATGAGGCAAAAACCGAGCGCAGCATCACAGCTTCTTGGAGGAGACGACGCGCCTTTAAAAATGGGAATTTAGACGAGACGATTTCACATTGAACTTAAAGCTGCTCAGTTCAGAGCGGAATGAATCGTCTTCTGCGGAACCCGAGTGACGCGACGCAGAGCAGCGAGAGAGCGCCGGCCTCCCTCTACACCTGCTGCCCGACAGTCAACGTAAAGATCAATTAATTAAAAAGAAATAAAAAGGACAGGAGTCACATTTCCTCATTTAGTGTTCCTGAAAACAAAACCACTTGCTACATCGAGTTCGGCTGAGAGGTCACCTCAGGTCACGGTGGGCGGCCGTGGTCAGTGATTGGCCGGCTTCTCTGTGCTATTGGGCGGAGTCAGGATGGTTCCCACGGCGACAGGCGACAGCTGACTGTCCAGGCTGTCCAGCTGATGTTCCTGAGACTTCCTCTGCAGGGACACAACAGTCAGAGGCGGCGATGAGACGCCACTTAAACACCACAGAAGAAGACGACGAGCATTCAGGGCCGTTTAAGACTCACAAGCACGATCGACCACTCAGTCCGCCGCTAATCTGCTACGGCGGTCATACGGACAGATTCGGGCTAAAATACTAAATATGTTTTTAAAGTTTCATTAGAGGTTTAATAATTAATGATACAGAGAGTCAGGATAGTTAATTTGTCCTCCAGCTCTTAATAGTTTAACCAGATAGTGAATTAGTAACAGAAGAATATTGAAGACTTTTAACCTTTGTTAAGTCACATTAGCTGTGTCTAAAGGCCGCGTCCTAAAGGCCGCGTCCTAAAGGCCGCGTCCTAAAGGCCGCATAAGTCACTTCAGTTACGAGACGTTGGTAACTGACGTTTTTAAATACACTAAAATAAACTGCTTAGTTTTAACGTTAACTCATCCGCCTGTAGTTATTAGTGAAAAGTCACATTAATAACGTAACTTTATATATAGTATTATGAACAGAAATGGATCAAAGTGAGCTCAGTTATCAACCTGAAATATCACTTTAAGTCAGTAACGTTACAGAATAAATGCAAAGAAGCTAAACGTTGCTCCTTTAGTTTAGCTGTGTGATTATAACGTAGTTGTGTTTTCTGGAGCAGCAGAACGATGTGTGCGGTGACATCAAGCTCATATTGTGTAATACGTGAATAGCTCGTATCCTATGAAAGAAAACCTACTTGCATGCAAGTTAATAAAAAGGAGTTTGCCGTTGTTTTTATTGACATTGATGGAATCTTCTCTGCCTTAAGTTTGCAATACTACTTTCGGCTGAAAGTAATTCTAAATTAGATAAATACATTAACTGATTTAATTTGAATTTAAAATAGCCTGAAATGCTACCGCGCTCCGCAGGAGAAACGCCTCTTCCTAAATTAAATAGGAAGTTAACCCTCCTCATCTGTACTTTACATGTTTATGGAGTTTTATTGCTTAGCTCAGCAGGTTGCTAGGCAACGGGAGCAGTGGAGGTGATGCGGTTTACGCAAGCAGGAAGTCCCCCGTAGGACAGACCGGTCCAGCCCACTTAGACCAGGAGACTTTGACACACAGCTCTTCTCTCGTTGGTAACAGGAGCGTTTGTTTTGCTCACCAGCAGCTCCAGATAAGCCACGTGCGTCTGGATGTTGTGCCGGGCGTCGGGCCTCACTTTGGGGAAGCTCTTGAGTTGAGGCGCAGCTTGAGATCGCAGCACGTCCATGAAGGGACGCATCCAGCGCACGCAGGGAGACACGCCGTCCCACGTCAGCCCTGACGAGTCAAAGCGCGGCGTCAAACAGAGTCTGTATGAACGCTCAGTGACCCTTTGGACCTTTTTCCTCAAACATACCGTGTGTTTGTGGGAAAAAAGCAACCGAAGCTTCAAATGGGGATTTCTTATTTAAATCTCGCCCCAAAATGGCTTAATATGAATGTAGAAAAACAAAGCCGTTACATTCTGAGGTGATTGATTAGTCATGTGACACCTTGCCCGAACCGGTGGAGGAGCGCTCGATAAACTCACCTGAGACTTTGTGAATGACGTCGAACGAGGAGAAGTGGCAGAAGGCGGCGGCAGCCAGGACGCTGTAGCTGAAGTCCAACGAGCTGATGTCCAGCATGCACAGGTCCAACAGCTGCCACATGGGTCAAAGGTCAGACGGGCCGCGTCCTCTGCCCCGTCACAGTGTGTGTGTGTGTGTGTGTGTGTGTCTCTACCTGCGTGATCTGGATGTAAAGTTCCTGAGAGAACTGCGGAACCAAGAAGTTCTCCTGGTCCGTCTGGGCCTCCACCTGAGCGTAGAGCTTCAGCCAGCTGATGGGCGTCTCGGGACAGAGGCTCCAGTTCAGCGCCTGGGGGGCAGAAGCGGACACACGGAGCCTCGTCAGCGCCTCATGAAGGTCATTACGCTCACTGCAGCTTCGTTCACATGATGAAAGAGTAACGAGCAGGTGATCTCAGCGCTGATCAGTGAAGAGTTTAGAACCCGAGAGGAGCAGAATCAATAGGGGTTCTTATCTTCCTGGAAGAAGCCATTTCCTGTTTCAGAGCACCAAACTACTGCTTGTTGTGTGGAGACATTCAGCCTCTGGCGCCTGGACGGATTCTGTGATCCAGTTAAATTAGCTCATTATGCAAGAAGAAAATAAAGCCTTTGCATACAAGTTAATAACTGCTGTGGTTTCCTGCCTCTCGATGGCAACACTACGAGCTTCTTGGCCCAGGTAGGCCGGTCCCTGAACGCACCTTCAGTAAGTGAAGCTCCGTGCGCTGGATGTCCCAGATGTCACAGGCGCCGTCGGTGACGTAGGCGAAGTCGGTGATTTTAGGCGGGTAGATCTCCTGAGGACAGGAAGAGACGGTCAACAGAAGAAGAGACACGCAGCGCGTTACCGGGGCGACAGAGTTGGCCGCCCTTTAGCGCGCTAGCATGTTAGCGTGGGCGGACTCACCTCTATCTTGGCGGCCACAAAGAGCGCCGAGATGCCGATGAGCTGCAGGTAATCCTTGTTCACGTTCTCCTGAGTCAGCATGAAGCGGTCGAAGAAGTCCTGGGCCAGGTAGGCCGTCTGCCGGTGGAGCGAGTACACCTCGCACACCTGCAACCACGGCGGCCATGTTTAAACCACAGCCAGGAGTTTGTCACAGCAGCAGGGACGGAGGGGGGGGGGGGCTCACCTCCAGCAGCCAGTCCAGCAGGATGGCCCTCATCTTGGGCTGCAGCTTGGGGTGCCGCTGCAGGTAACTCTTGTCGTGGACGTACTTCAGCTCCTTGTTGAGCATTTTGATCCACACGTCGTCCGAGCTGGCCCAGCTGTGGGAGCGAGAGGGGGGGGGGGGCTTCATTAGTCATTATCTGGTACGTAGGCTTCACAAGGGTCCGAGCTTTTCTTAACTTCAGGTCTCATATTTACTGAAAATATAAAGAAGCATTTCTCTTCTATTCTGGGAGATAAAAAAAAAATCAACTGTTGTCTCAGAGAAGATGAAATCACTGAGGTCATTGAGGGGGGGGGCCCTCAGCATGAAGCGTTGATTGATTGAGTCATTGAGGTGCAAAGTGAAGCACACACCTGAGGCGGGGGATGGGGGAGGGCTGGATGAAGAGGTTCTTGAAGGTGTACTGCTTGAAGCCGGACGCGTCTGCGGGTTCCAGCTCTTTGTGCGGCGTCTCGATGAGGACGCACGGACTCGCTCCGTCCTCCGACCAACACTTCTGGACGAGCAAACAGAAGACTTACTGCAAATGTTTATTCTTTGTTATGCATTCAATGTAACTTCAAAAAAGAAAGATGCAATCTAAGTAGATAAATGTGTTGCTGGCGGTGCCCCCTGTGGTGAATCCACGGTACTGCAGCTGACCCCTCAAACAGGTCAGAATCAATCGAATATAATAAATAAAATAACTAGGACTAGTTTCTTTAATAAGAACATAGATAATGTGTGGAAGACAAAAGACAGGTGGGGTGTGTGGGGGGATAAACAAATAACATGCTGTGTATTCAGTAAAGTAACAAAATGGACGCTCGTCATAGGACAGGGATTTAATATACAAGAGTAACATTCTCATAAAACTAGTGTTTTAAAATACACAGCAGAGAGCACAGAGGGGGAGGGGGGGGGGGGCACACACACACACACAACAGGCAGACAGATAAGTACTTACACACATCATCTCTTATCAGCAACACACACGTGTGGAGTCAATGACACAAAGACACACTGACCTGGATCTCATAGCTTTGTTTTTTGGCCGCAGGTTGTAACTTTTTCTTTGTCGGCTGAAGAAGAAAAACAAGAAATAAACTCTTAATTTCCACAACTACGAATATAAAAACACCTGGAATCAGACCGAAGAAAGAAACACACCTCCGGCTTCCTCCTCTTCAGCAGCGCTCGGCCGGTCGGCTCCAGTGTGTTCGAGTCTCTGGCTTGTAGAGTGATGCGACCACTGAAAGCAAAGGGGGGGGTTAGTTACATCATCATCATCATCATCATCAGACCACCTTTATAAAAAGGAGTTTAATATTTTAATATTAATGAGACAGTTGGCACAAACATGTACCAGATATCAGCAGGTCATAGGTCACATCCCCCCCCCTTACCTGCGTCTGGACATCGTGTCGAGTGAAATTCTGGTTCTGCGAAGTAAAGAAGCACAGGTGAGCTGTTGGACCACAGGAACAGGAACATCACCGGCATCCAGCGAGGAACGGGCGGTCAATCCTCCATCAGATCAATAAACCATCAATAAGCATCAATTAACCCATAAAGCATAAAGCAGCGGTCCGCCGCAGCGAGCTCGTGTGGCGGCTCACGGGGAAAAAGAGGGGGGCTGTTTGTTCCCTCGATTTCAGACAAAAAACCCTCCGAAATGCTGCATTTCGACGTAAATACGACCCCCCGGGAGGAACGGGACGTCTCGAGGAGACTTCGGTTCCGTTTCAAAGCGGGAAAACGACGGAATAAGAACTTTTTCTGACGATTGAAACTCAAAGACGCGCCAATTTGTGCAGCTGAGAAGCGGGAGGATTTGAGCTCCAGAAAGCCGAGCAAAGCTCGTCGGTCCCCGCGGAAAGAAGCGGAGAAGAAGCCGCCACATGAACCGTGTTGGCTCCTAAACGTCCTCCAGCAGCAGATGGGACTCCTGTGAACCGCGGGATCTTTGTTTAAGCGCGTTTAGCGCCATTTAAAGTCGGGTAAACGGAGAAGCTACCGCGATTAGCAGGCGGAGTTCAACACTTCAACGCCACGAAAATACCGAATCACCGGGATCCGAACATCCGGATCACCGCGGACCAGTCCAGCGAGACAACACGGGTTGAAAAAGTGGAGGGAAACGGCTCAAATACCCGTTTTAAGTGAACACGTACGGCCGAGGACCTTCGACTGGACGGATTCCCACACAAACGCGACCGGACTCCGCCGGGGAACCCGCGTATTTCAGAGGCCACCGAACGATGGCGACGTAACAAACACGATAACCGAATAACTTCGTTATAAACTACACCTGCGGCTGTAACGCGGCATTCGGCTAAAGGAGGGGGGGAAGGGGGGGCTCTTACCTCCTCGGTGATCGATGAATGAATACATCAGCTGTGGCGCCGGCGCCAATCCTTATATCCGCGTCGACCCCCCCCGCCCCTCGCTGCCCACTGCGCATGCGCGCTCCCGGGTCTTCAGGACCGCGCTAAACGTCCACGTCCCGCTCGCAGGTTTCACGTAGCGAGCGAAGCTCCGCGCAGGAACGTGACCGCGCCGCCGGTCCGGTGACCCGCCGCCTGTCGACGTCCCTCGCGTCGGTCCCCGACGGAGGCCGCATCTCGGGGAGTCTTTTTTCAAGTGAACGCCGCTTTCCGGTCATCCCGGCGACGCGTTCACGGCTCGTTACACGCGCACGAATCGCCGAGCAACAATAACTGGCTGCGCGCACGGCGCCGTAACGGGGTTATTTTACGCTTTTTACGCGGCGTCGCAACTGCTTCCGCATGCGAGTCCCGCCTGTGGGAGGAGCCTAGGTGACGTCGGGCCAATAGGAGGGCGAGATGCGAGCCGCGCGTGCTCCCCGGCAGAATGTAAACAGAAGGAGCACGTGGAGCTGCTGTCAAACAGCTGGTCTTATTTCATCATGTTATTATCGTCACCACAGGAACTTCTTTGCTTTTTAATATCATACATCACATCCTGCCATTTACTTCTGGTTAATGTATTTATGCTTTTGCCTTTGTCCCTCATACTGTTTTGCATGTCACTTTACTAGTTAGTCTTCTGTCCTTTACCCCCCAAAAATAATAATACAAACATATTATTTGTGTAACTATGTATACTTACTATGCCATGGCCGTCTGGTTCAAACAGTGACCTGTTCCTACGTACATTTTGATTATACGCTTCCAATTTCATTATACCAATCTATAAAAAAATCATGTAATAGTTTCTCTGCAAACATCACGTTACATCACGTCATTTATCTGACGCTTTTATCCAAAGCCACTTACAATAAGTGCATTTCACCCACAAGGAAACAAACACAAAGAACAAGAAACGAGATGATTTCATCAAATAAGCTGATTTACAGCTCGTTCTAGATCAGAGCCATTCTAAGTGCAGTATGAGTGCTGCAGTGTGGAGAGGGAGAGTCTGAGGATGTGGGTCTTAATTCTTTAACAGACTTCGTTTCACAGACTTTCTGCACGCTAAAAGCAAGAAAGTCCATAAATTAATATAAAGTCAATTCACTTCACACTTATAAAATTATGACCCAAGAACAAGTGAGCAAGCGAACGTTACTGAGCTCAGGAACCTTGAGATGAATGTGAACAAACAGACGAGCGAGTCGTGTATGAAAACATTTATTATTTTAAGCGAATGAGAGATCATTTGTAGTAACTAGAACAGTTAGAAGACAGATGACCCGACTCAGCTTTAGCTCTTTTTTTCCAACATCAGAACTGAGTGAATTGATCTGCCAAACATCCAAAAATACAAAAGACAGAGAAGGAAAGTTGCTCTGCTAGTTAACCTTATAATTCCTACACCTTTTTTCCCTTTTTTGGCAAAGTGCTGTATTATTCCAGTAAAATACAACAACACAAAAAAAGAATCTGACACCAACGAAAATAAAATGCCACAAAATATTCTTCAGACTTTCTTTGTTCCAACAAACAAGGAGAAAAGGGCTTTTGCTACATCATTCTGTCTGGTTTCTGTCGAGTCATAGTAAAAAACAACGAGCTTCGAGTGGTGCATAGCTGGTTCCTGATGCCTTCCTGGGATCTTAACTCGTTACGTACAAACAAAAGAATAAAATCCGGAGTTCAAGTTCTTCTTGGATGCATCGTCGTTACATTTGAAACGTGGAAGGCACGAACGAGATCCACAAAGTTCAAGGCGTTGAACACAAAACAAAATAAAGACATTACAGATCCCTGTTAGTTTGACGATGGAGATGAACTGAAGAAACAAAGAGACAGATCATCACATCACATCGGCCTTTAACGTAAAACTCCCAAAGATCATCGTCTGTGATCGAGGAGCTCGATAAGAAGGAGGGGCTTAATTATGGATTATTTACAGTTTGTTACAGCGTTCTGAAAGTCAATCACAGACCACACGCCAAAGGTCACAATCGTTCCTGCCACGAATGTTCCAGACTGTGTTACTTAAAAACCACGAGACCTTTAGAATGAGTCCTTCCCGGTTTGTGTTCAGCTGTGAGGGGTGACGCCACCTTTACTGAGAATGTGATGACGTGATTAAAGTGGAGTACAAGTCGTTAGGAAGAGACAAACGACGTAATAATGACTCAGCATTTCCTCTTTAGACATATTCATTCATCAGTTTGTCTCATTCTCCACGTTGGTCTTTCATTCATGATTCTGTTTATTCTCTGCTGCAGTGGTGACGCCAGTGGAAGGACGGAGGATCCTGGCTGCTTTTGGTTGAAAATGAACAGTTTTAACAAAATGTAACTTTAACATAATAGAAACAGAATAGTTAAAAAGCATAAAAGAACATTTACAACAACGGTTAAGTGAAAGAAAACAGTTTCTCTCCATCGCGAAGGATTTCCAAACGGATGAATTCTCAGACAAAACTAAAACTAAAAAGTTGTTTCTGGCAAACAGGACGGCGACAATAGAATAAAAGGTCTGAGCGCACAAACAGAATCGTCCGCCGTCAAGTAAATCTGCATTTTGCTGGAGAGTAAATGTGATTGTTTGTGACCCTGAGAAGAAGACTGCAGATTCATCTAACAACACCGTCACAGGAACACAGCTGCACACACCAACACCACACACACACACACACACACACACACACAAGAAACAGACGCAGCTACACAGACTTCATACTGATATGTAATTTGTTTTTTTCCTTTTAAAAAAAATATTTGAATTTTTTTTTAAATACATTTTTATCTTTAAACATTTCTATTCATCTGAAAGCTACCGTGAAAACAAGGCGTTTAGTGATATTTAACCCAGTATTTCTTGAATATTGTGAAAAGTACTGAATTACGGCGTCAGAGGCAGGTTCATCTCGCCTTATACCACCGAGTGTGCCTACATTTCCCACAATGCAACCGACATCACATCACAATGACATCACAATGACATCACAATGACGCGCGGCCGCATCTGACAAACCTGCCTCTGAGTAAAGTGACCTACAGCATTGATTCTACTCATTAAGTTGTCCGTGAAGAGGAAGAGAGGTTGTCACCGTGACAACGGGGGGTCACGTGACCCTTATGTGAGGGGAGATGGTGATGCAAAATGATTCACTCCATAAAAACCGATGGCAGTGCTTGATAAGAAGAGGCGGTTAGTTTCTCGTGGTGGTGGTGATGATGATGATGATGATGATGAGCCCTCAGAAGTTGAGGTGTCTCTGGCTGGGCTGGTGCAGGTGGGCGGAGCTTGTCTTCGGGGGCCGCAGCATGTTGAGGCGCCGCAGGGCGTTGCGGGACAGCGGCTTGCTGCGCTGGCCGGCGTTGCTGTCCCGCTGCTGCAGGAGGCCGGCGCGGGCGGAGAGCGCCGCGGCGTAGCAGGCCGAGTGGAGGGTGGAGCGCCGCGGGACGACCGCCACCTCCGGCCTGCAAGGGCTGAGGGGGCGGCGGGGGGGGGGGGGAGATGAGATGAGGCACACAGAGGACCAGGACTACAGTGAGACCGGTTCACACAGAGGACCAGGACTACAGTGAGACCGGTTCACACAGAGGACCAGGACTACAGTGAGACCGGTTCACACAGAGGACCAGGACTACAGTGAGACCGGTTCACACAGAGGACCAGGACTACAGTGAGACGGTTCACATAGAGGATCAGGACTACAGTGAGACCGGTTCACACAGAGGACCAGGACTACAGTGAGACCGGTTCACATAGAGGACCAGGACTACAGTGAGACCGGTTCACACAGAGGACCAGGACTACAGTGAGACCGGTTCACACAGAGGACCAGGACTACAGTGAGACCGGTTCACACAGAGGACCAGGACTACAGTGAGACCGGTTTGTGGGGGATCAGGACGTTACCTGTGTCGAGGGCCGTCCAGCGTGCGTCTTCCTTTCTCTTTCCCGGCAGATGGCGTCATGGCGGCGGGCACGTTGCCAGGCAACAAGCCCAGTTCCAGGTCCAGGGAGCGCGGCAGGGGGTCCAGGCTCCTCCTGGGGGGGCTGCGGTGGGCGTAGACAGACATACTGGGGTGCTCGATCAGCAGGTTCTCCAGAGGGCTGGCCTCCAGGAGCGCCGGCTGCACGCCGCGCCCCGTGAAGCACGGCGGCGGCGTGACGAACCAGCTCTCCTCCAGGGAGCAGGCGTTCAGACGCAGGAACCCGCTCTCCTCCTCTTCCTCCTCTTCCTCAGCGCCGCCGTCCGTGTCAGCCGTGGAGTTGAGGGAGGTGCAGGAGGCGTAGCGGATCGGCGGGTTTTCCACAGGGGAGGGGATCATCACCAGGTCCTCCTCCTCCTCCTCTTCCTCTTCCTCCTTTGGCACGGCGGTGGATCCGGAGAGGCTGTCGCCACCGGCGTCGGCTGCAGACACACAAACAGGAAGTGGCGTTTACTTCAGAGGACAACACATCATGGAGGTTTGCAGATAACGTGTGCTGCAGTAATCTGTTATTAACGTTATATTGACACATGCAAATGAGGTGAATTATGTGATAACTCGTTTACTTTAACAGTATAATAAAATATTTCACTTCCACGAGTTTGAATGGAAACCCTCTGCATACTTTATGTATAAATGTAGTGGAGTTACTCCTTGTGAACTAATGAGCCTTTAATTTAAGGACAGTTAATGTTCCAGCAGCCCGTCGCTGTGGTGTAATACCGCCCTGCACCAGCGGGGGGCGCTGTGACGTAGATATCCATATAAGCATTATGTAAAAGGAACTTTTGGTAAATTTAGAAAAATTGAGAAATCCTTTATCTGAAACAGACAAATTAGCGAAATATGCATATAGAAAGTGCTTTAAAAACGGATCTGTTTATTTAGGGGAAGGAGGCCGTTCAGACCTCCGACTATTTTTACTTTTGTTTGGCAAGTTTACAGGTTGAAAACCTAAAACCTTAAAAACTGGGGCTCATCCAAAGCATCTCGAGGCTGTGGAACCGGAGACGGATGGAGACGACCTGAAGCCGATGCAGAGTGTGTGTGTGTGTGTGTGTGTGTGTGCGTGTGCGTGTGCAGTTACAGTGTGTGTGTGTGTGTGTGTGCGTGTGCAGTTACAGTGTGTGTGTGTGTGCGTGTGTATTGCGTGCGTCCGCTAAGCGCCCTCGGCCATTCTGTTGGTTTGGAAGAAGCCATAAAAGGAAATGTTGACTGTTGCTTTTATCCAAAGCGACTTTCGATAAGTGAAATTCCTTTGAGGAGAGCGGTGGAGCTACTAAAGTCTCATCTATTCATTTCTTACCCAGGTAGTTGACCAGGATCCAGTCTTCTTCCTCCTCCTCCTCCTCCTCGCCACGTCGACTCAGCTCCTCGCCGTCGTCCCCAAACAGAGCGCTGGCGAACCTCTGGAACATCCTGGGACGTCTCGCAGCGACTTGGGGGAGGAGAAAGGGGCGGCGCGTTGCTCGGGGCGACGGCGGGGAGGCGGGGCAGCGCTGGCTTTGGTCATCAGCTGTGGGGTTGGCGGCTCGGTGGGGGCTCCGGAAAAGCTGCTAAAGTGCATCAACAGAAGGTCACGGATCATCTGCAGCCGGACATCGGCGGACGGGAGGCGAAGACGAGCCCTGAGAGGAGAGCCGGGTATCAGGTCAGTGAACACAACGCGTCACATTCCAGCAGGCTGAACTGTGATTAATCAAACAGCATCTTCCACGGAAAACGGGCGCAACCAACTTAAAAATGTGTGCGTGTATTCAGAGCCAGAGAGCATCGTACCGCCACGATAATGAGGACGAAAAAAGAGCCAGACGGCGGCAATCGAGCCTGCAGATGAACGCTGAGCTGCTTCAGAGCCTGCGCTACAGCGACGCGATGCTTGGACTCAGGGTTCAAAAAAGACAAAAGACAAATATATTTTCTAAAGAAGTCCTTCATGTGACGTCTACAGCTTAAAGCCGCTTTACAAGAAGACAGAAACGAGCCTCAACGTCACAAAACATCCAATAACACACATGAACTCATTCATCCTGACCTCGGATCAGGCTCTGACGGGAGGGAAGTGTTAGTGGGCAGAATGAGAAGTGATCCAGCAGCTGCTTGGGCAGGGGGAGGGGGGGGGGGGGGGGGGTGTCTGGCACTGAAGCCAAGAGGACGCTGCTCCTCAGTGGGTGTTTCTGCCCTCCGATTGGTCGAAGGGAAAGTGCGATGCTATGTACATTTTGTACCGAATATACTGTTAAAAAAACACTTGTTTTGTTATTTTGTCCTTTTTTCTGTTGTTTAGAATATTTACACAAATGTGTCTGTGTGAGAAAATGAATTGTTTTTTATACTTAAGGGACAATTTGTGTCTCTTCGCTATTAATTGTTATGTACCAGGTGGCACCATGGGGTGGCGCTCTGAATAAAAGCCTGTTACATCGTTCCTAGCGTTTTTAATTTTGAAAGTTGATCCAATTACACAAAACTAAAAAACGAGATCAAATAGTAATATCGTACATTATATTATATTATTTAAAATCACTGGTTCGACGTTTAAACGAGCTGCGGTTGGTTTTCGCCACTAGGGGGCTTCATTAGTCGTGAACAACTTCAACGAATTCACAAATTTGGCGGTTTTTCGCCAGCAGCACCTTGAACGCACCTCAGACAGGCCGCGTGGTGCGTTTAAAGACCGGCGCGTCAGCTCGTACTTCTCCGTTGTCGTGAGCGAAGAACGCGCTCTTCTCTGCACAACGAAAGATGAAACTCCCTTTGTAAACATTTGGGGGAAGGTTTTAACTCAACAATAGGCCGATAATCTGCTGCACCTGTTCCTCCTCCACCCAGCCGAGTTAAACGGGCTACCGAATATGTATCCAGACCCCCGGGGACGAAGGCAAGAGATTAATGTCCTTAAACGAGGTCACCGAGTCATTCCTGTGGCTTCGGCGCACCCATTAACGCAGCCGTTACGTCAGGATTTACTCAAATAAAGGGATTAAAAACTACATTTAAGCGTCAGACGAGAGTTTTAAAACCCGTTCATTGAGCACAAACAGAAATATATGAGTGTAAATATTAAAATCAAGACATTGTACACTGGGTTAATTGGAACTACACAGATTAAATAACATTAGAAATATTGCGTCACTCTACAGGATGTTGTGAGTCTGTTCGAGGGAATATAAAACACGTATCACAATAAAGAGATGTTGAATATGTGCAGAAAGCTGCGACCAACATGCATCATCGACGCAATGCCACTTCCTTAGTGCGTTTAAGTGAATCGTAATAAACGCGTACTAGTAGTGGAACGTCGTTCTTCAGCAGCACTAAGTTGGTATTTGAGAAGAGGAGCAGATCCCAACTTTGGAAACGCTCAACAGTGTGTGAGCAACTCCCACAGAGAACCGATGATCGACCCGATGATCGATCCGCCGACCATCGACCCGATGATCGATCCGCCGATCGGATTGACCGCCGCTGCGGCTCACCGAGTCGCGGAGAAGCAGCGGAACCGGTCCGGTGGCGGACGGTGTTGCGATAGTTGGTTACAAAGGGGAAGTGGGTGGAGGCTGCAACTGCACACCGACCGACCGACCGGGCCGAACCGAACCCGTTAAACGGTGTACAACCTTCCGCACTGCGTGACCACACTTTTAAAACGCGCACGGCCCGGTTTCCTCCATGTTTAACGTTGGTGCTGCAGCGCGGCTAACGCTGCAGCTAGCTCGACTAGCCTAGCATCATCAAGCTAGCTCTGCGCGCTGCGGTCCAAAACGCGCCGCAAACCTTCCGAAAGAAGCATCGTGAGGCTGAAACACGGCTCCGCTTCTGCTGTCTGAAGCGTCTCTCCTGCGATACGTCGACGAACACCGACAGCGTCCGAATAAAGAGCCACCGGAGCCGCTAATGGTCGCCGAGGAGAAAACAAAGAACTCACCTGCGACGGAGAGGAGTCCTTTAAAAAAAGAGGTAGACGCGGTACTTTTCGAAAAATAGAAAAATATTAGGTTTCTTCGTGGAAGAAATAAAAATATATGTGTATAAAACAGTTAATTCAAGGCCTGTCCGTCGGGGGAAACACTTCGGCTCGGTTCTCCCGTCTTTTTTTGTTTCCTTCAGCCGTTTCCTCCCGACTGCTCCTTCTTTTGTTGTTGTTGTGGCGCTTCGAACAGCTGATCGACGTGACGTCAGCCAGTAGCGAGCCTATCGACGGGGACGGGCTTGAAGACGGCTCAGCCAATCGCACGCGGCGTCACGGTCTGTCACCAACACACGTGACCGGCCCCGCTGCTCCGTGTTCCTGAAACGGGCATGACTGGGCATGGCGCGGCCGTTCTTGGGAGTATCTGCACCATATGTGGGTTTTTTCCTCCTAAAAAAACATGCACATGTTACATAAGCAGAACATCCGGGTAATGCTGCAGCGCTTCCTGTTTTCTAAGGAGCCAAAAAACGACCAATGTCAACATGAGAGACACGGAGACATGTTGATCTGATCATCTCGCTCCGGAGGACATTATTTAAACTCTTACTTAATTATTGACAGCTTATGCTTGGTGAACAAACACCAATAGTGCAGTTAGTGTTCAGATACTACTGCAATACAAGTATTATTACCCCAAAATACTCAGCTAAATGTAAGGAATTACATTCCACTCAAAACATTCCTTAAAAAGAAGTACAAATCAAAAGTAAGTGTGTTTCTACATTTGTTCGTGTGTATTCTCTCAAATCTTTCCCTTAAAACGAAGCGAAGTCCTTTGTGGGTCATTCGTTTGAGCTGAATAAACAGCATCTTGTTTGTCGAGGATGAAGCTAAAAGCAGAACTTAAAAGGTCAAGTTCAACAGGCATCAGTCACAGGCATGTTTACATGCAGTAATTATCCACCTCCGAGTACAGTATGATTCTCATAATACAATAAATGCATTCATTCAACTATACTATTAAACTACGGGCCATCATGTGATCTGACCCCCTTTATTATTTGACGTGATTTGATGACAAAGAAAGGGTTCTTTGTTTAATAAAGCTGTGCATGCTGGGAATCGAACCTGTGACCCCGTCGCTGTGTGTTTGTGTGCAGAGCTGCTGGTTGCGTCAGTCATATTCCCCCCAAAATGT
The DNA here is from genome assembly GCA_021346845.1 of Apeltes quadracus. Classification (NCBI taxonomy): domain Eukaryota; kingdom Metazoa; phylum Chordata; class Actinopteri; order Perciformes; family Gasterosteidae; genus Apeltes; species Apeltes quadracus. The sequence goes on from CM037936.1 coordinate 649,153, forward strand.
GGGAAAACCCCAGAAAGCAACAAGACATTATGTTGCTCCGGATTCTTCCAACCCCACACCTGCACAGCTGTGACATCACAGCGCCGCCCTCTTCCTGTTGACATCACAGCCGGACGCTCGCCTCTCTATTAACGTTTAACCACTTTACTTCATTTCCCACTGATGGAGACGTTCTGTCCTCCATGAGAAACTCATCACTGATCCTCCATCGCCGTGACGACACACAATGAAGCACCGAATGATCGTCTGCCTGCTGAAAATACTCCACAAAATACTTTTTTAATGAAATAAACCGGAGGATAAAAAGCGACACAAGGAGACAACAAAGAATCACATCACTCACACTCACGATGCGCGAGTCATATTGTCGTAATTACGTGATACAACATATTAAAAACAAAGAACACGCTGCTCAGGGTGTGAGTCGTCACAACGCACGGACGGCCTCCTTCAGCGGCGTCTTTACATAATCAGGTTAACGTTCACTGTGTGCGCACACGCGTGTGCTGCACAACACTACCTTGTGTAAACACAGCGGGGTCATCGACCTGTTTGTCGTTGTCACCGAACGCTTGTTGAGTAACGTTCTATTGTGTTTGTTGTGCATCACTGGAGAACACACGGCATCGGAATGCTCTTCAGAGTAAAAGTACTTTGAACGGATCATTTCAGAATAAGATATATAAATAAAAATAATAATAAATAGGTGGCCGAAGATCATTAAGAATCTTGGTGTACATCTTGAGTTTTTAATTTCTTCCTTTAAAAACATAAATAAAATGTTTAGAACCAAACAACTGCAGAACAAAGCGTTTCACATGACCTCATCAGTGGGAGGTCAGAGGTCGCGGGGGGAATTGACCTTAGCCGACCCCGACGTCTAAATAAAAACTCCATGACGCCATGAAAAACCAGGTCTGACACATGAAAAGGTTTTTTAAAAAGTGTGTTTTACCAGCGTTTGGCAGAGACGGGAGGAAGAGGAAAGGAATCAAGGGGAGGAGGGAAGGTGTCATGGAGCCTCCACCCCTCAAAGTCCTGGTCTGAACTCCGTCTGCTTACTCTGTGGTCTTGGTCTCGACTCTGCTGGTAAACATGCTAAATGCTAACATGTTAGCATGACCGTAAGTTAGCCGGCGATGATCTAAGAGCAATAAGAGCTGAAAACGACAGAAGGAAACACTCTGGTTTTTAGAAAAATAGCTTTAGAAGGTTTTGTCCCAAAACTCGATTCACTATCAACGGAGTCTATGAAAGCAAAGACCAACAGGAAACAAAAGTAACCTTTTCATAAAGGAGATTCATTCATTCAACAGAGATTCACGGCTTACTTCAAGACAATTGTGCTTCTTTATTATCTTCTGCGATATGAACCGTGTTTTACATTCAGACGGCGCTCAGTGCATTCGAATAAAACATCTAAAAAACAATTGTTTTGTGCAAGGAGTTCAAAGGTCGCCGGTTCCAGCTGGTCCGCCTCCGAGCTGAGCTGAGCTCAACCCGGCGGTTCCGGGCCGAGACGGCCGTGATGTGTTCAAGTGAACGCTGCATTTAGGACATTTGGACCTCTTCACCTTTCTCAATGTCTCCGTTCTTTTGTCTCGTCGCTGGATTTCAGACTCAAAGTCATTCAGATTCTATTTCTTGTCAAACGGCTTGTTGAGTAGTTTTCAGCGGATTTGAAACATTTATCTCAACTGCATTATAAACCAACTAAATGTGTTTCATTTGATGGCGCGTGAGGTTCTTGGTGATTGACCAGCTCAGCGGAACCAGAACCACCAGAGCTCTGCTCCTCCTGCTGGAGGGCCGGACGCTCGCTCCTCTGACCAGCAAACATCTGACCTTCTCTCCTCATGAAAGACTTTCTGGACGACGTCCCCGGGGACCAGATCTCCTCCTCAGAGTCCAAGTCGTCCCCAGCGGCTCCGTTGACGGCGACCAGCGGGACGTACGAGTAGTCCCGGCGGCGCCCGGGGCGACCAGCCGCCGCCACACCGGAGCAACCACGGACGAGGTGAAGCAGCAGGCTGGCCAGCAGCAGGGAGGCCAAGGTGCAGGTGATGGTCAGCCAGGTACGTCTGATGGAAGACAGGACGGGCGTCAGACCACCTTCAGCCATCAAACGGCGCCACGAACCCCGAGTCTAAACGTCTTTAAGCCAAATCAATAAGTAACTAAGGAACAGGAACGGATTATCTTCAGCAGACAGCCGGTTCCGTTAGTGAAGTCAAAGCTTCACGTGTTAAAGCTGCATTCTGTGCAGTGACCAGCAGGGGGCGACTCCTCTGCTCCCATAGACGTCCATGAGGAAATGACTACTTCTCTGTAGTGACCAGCAGGGGGCGACTCCTCTGCTCCCATAGACGTCCATGAGGAAATGACTACTTCTCTGTAGTGACCAGCAGGGGGCGACTCCTCTGCTCCCATAGACGTCTATGAGGAAATGACTCTACTTCACTGTAGTGACCAGCAGGGGGCGACTCCTCTGCTCCCATAGACGTCTATGAGGAAATGACTCTGCTTCTCTCTGGATTTATTCCCTCAGTAAACATTGTAAACATGAGTTTATGGTCTCAGTCTCTAGTTTCAAGTCTTCTTCAAAGCAGCATGATGTTCATTTAGTGAATGATGGTCCATGTGGAGTCAAACAGACCATAAAGCAGGGGACGCTTTAGGGCGGGGCTACACGTTGTCTTGAAAAGCCTAAATATTACATCTTAAATCTTCCCAGGCAGATTTTATTCTGCTTATGACAATGTCAGTGTTGTTTAAGAGGAAGAAGATTTCACACCAGACAACATGAAGCAAATACAGACGAGCGACCTTTGACCCTTACTCTGTGAGACGAGGTCCGTGGGCTTCTTCATCTCGTCTCCAACGGATGAACATCTGCTTCGCCAGACAGCGTCCAGCTGTGGAGCACCAGAAGAAGAGTTTAATGACCAAGAACCTCCAGACTGTTATTAGCACCTGAAGGCATCGCCAAGAACATCCCTTATGTTAGGAAGCGGTGGCAGTGTGTGTGTGTGTGTGTGTGTGTGTGTGTGTGCGTGTACCTGTGTGTAGAGTGAGGTTGCTCTCCCCACGCAGCGTGGCGTTACAGCTTCCCGTCTGCGGGTCACATGGACACTGGTTGTCACAGCGACACACGTTGGCACAGGACGGGCCGAAGAAGCCCAGAGGACACGCTGGAGGGGGAGGAGGGGGGAGAGGGGGGCGGGGTTTATTATAATTGAATATCGTGGACAATATTTGAGTCCGGAGGTTCGGCGCTCTACCTTGCTCACAGGCGTCGCCGCGGAAACCGGGGGGGCAGGCGCAGCGTCCGTGAACGGGGTCGCAGGCGGCGCCGTTGACACAAGCGCAGGTTTGATTGCAGCCGTCGCCATAGAAACCTGGTAGGCACTCTGTTAATGAGAGGAGGAGGGGGGAAGGGGGGGAAACATTACCCGTTAGAGGCTGCTGTGTGTGCGTGCGTGTGTGTGTGTGTGTGTGTATGTGCGTGTGGGTGCGTGCGTGTGCGTGCGTGTGTGTGTGCGTGTGTGTGTGTGTGTGTGCGTGCGCACCTAAGCTACAGTTGTCTCCTCTCCATCCAGCCTCACAGACACAACCATCTACAACACAAACCAGATATCAGGGAACTTCACCAGTTCATTATTCTGTAACATCTTGTGAAGTGTTGAGCTCGATTAGACGCCTCTTCAGACTAAAAACACTAACAAACTTAAATTCAACATATAATGCACTTATTGTAAGTCGCTTTAGATAAAAGCTAAATGACGTGTGATGCGATGAACCAGCGAGACGTTTGGTGACCAAAACCTAAAAAAGGAGTGAAATAAATGTTGTCATCCTCCGAGTCTGAACTAAGACGAGTTGCGAACGAGCAGCGAGGCTTTTCCACGCGCTGCAGGATGAACGCGTTACTCACCGGCGCTGCAGACGCTGCGGCGGCCGCAGTCTGCTGGCCGGCAGCGCGGCGGGTGAACACACAGGATGGTGGAGACGGGCCGAGCACAGCGCCACCTGCTGTCCGACTTACTGAGCAGCAAGAGGTTATATTTATATACATTATGTGACACACGAACACACACACACACACGGGGGGGGGGGGGGGGTCGAACGGCTCACCAGTGGTCGGAGGGGTAACTGGCCACGGGAGCCGCGGGTCACGTATGTGGACGAGCCGCCTCCGTCCAGGTTGATGGCGTTGACGACTCCGTAGCCCTTCAGGGCCTCGGCCGCCTCCCACAGGTTCATGCTGCCAGAAGACAGCGTCAGCAGGGTGAAGAGGACACGCACAGATGTGACAGGATCCTTGAAATCACGCGTGTTCTAAGCGCATGCGTCTCCAGGCGACACGTGTTATTTATCAACGGGTTTTCCTAACACATCTACCTCACTAAGCGAAACTCAAACACACCAGAAAGAACAGACACAATAACCACTAAGAGACACAAAACAACCACACAGAGAATACCTTCTGCATTATTTATTTACACACACACACACACACACACACACTACTTAAACTGTGGGTTTCATATTAAAAAGTAAAAAATAATACGTTTCACACCAAACCAAATAAAATGCAAATCTTTTCGGTACACAAATGGGAGAAGCTTTAATCTATATAATCCATATAAATAAAGCTTCACCAAATGATTAACAGTGACACTTTGTATGAAGGAAACACTTCAGCCTGATGTTGTGAGTAAATGTGTGCTGTTACAAAGAGGCACCTGAAGGCCACACGGCGTATCGACACAGGTTTGTCGTGACCTTCGAGGTCAGATCATTACCAGCAACACGTAGTCAGATCAATACATTCGATCGGTGGGGAGATCTTAGTGGGTTGAATGTGGCGTGACCCTGCGAGTGGATTAGTTCATCTCACAAATCCACCATGTCAAAGGTCAAAGGTCAAAAGGACCCGGCTTTACCCACAAAATGTCTACCGACTCAGAATAAGCAAAAACAAACAAAACCACCACTAAGAGACACAAAGCGTGTAGTAACTACACAGACGTGTGTAATAACTGTGTAGTAACTACACAGACGCTGTGTAATAACTGTGTAGTAACTACACAGACGTGTGTAATAACGTGTAATAACTACACAGACGCGTGTAATAACGTGTAATAACTACACAGACGCGTGTAATAACGTGTAGTAACTACACAGACGCGTGTAATAACGTGTAGTAACTACACAGACGCGTGTAATAACGTGTAGTAACTACACAGACGCGTGTGTAATAACGTGTAGTAACTACACAGCCGCGTGTAATAACGTGTAGTAACTACAGACGCGTGTAATAACGTGTAGTAACTACACAGACGCGTGTGTAATAACGTGTAGTAACTACACAGACGCGTGTGTAATAACGTGTAGTAACTACACAGCCGCGTGTAATAACGTGTAGTAACTACAGACGCGTGTAATAACGTGTAGTAACTACACAGACGCGTGTGTAATAACGTGTAGTAACTACACAGACGCGTGTGTAATAACGTGTAGTAACTACACAGCCGCGTGTAATAACGTGTAGTAACTACAGACGCGTGTAATAACGTGTAGTAACTACACAGACGCGTGTGTAATAACGTGTAGTAACTACAGACGCGTGTAATAACGTGTAGTAACTACACAGACGCGTGTGTAATAACGTGTAGTAACTACACAGACGCGTGTGTAATAACGTGTAGTAACTACACAGCCGCGTGTAATAACGTGTAGTAACTACAGACGCGTGTAATAACGTGTAGTAACTACACAGACGCGTGTGTAATAACGTGTAGTAACTACACAGACGCGTGTGTAATAACGTGTAGTAACTACACAGCCGCGTGTAATAACGTGTAGTAACTACAGACGCGTGTAATAACGTGTAGTAACTACACAAAGATGTGTTATAACTACACAGATGTGTAATAACACTTTGTGGTTACCCCCTCACGCCGGTTTGCCCGTCGATGTGGAACAGGATCAAGTCGCCCTCTGCGTTGTGGCCCACTGCCGTCCTCGCCGACACGACGTCCACGAAGGAACGGAACTTCCCTGCAAGGAGAGAAGGGACGAGTCAGCTGGAGGGAGTGAACACATGTTACATGAATAAATAGTCATATGATCTACATGTACGTTGAACAAAGCTGCATCTCTTCTAGCTTCTGCGTCCTCTCGAGCCCCACGGATCCTCATTGATAAACCGTGGAACGACGAGACGACGTCCACCGAAACAAACTTGTGCGCTTACAGTGATCCTGTGTGTCATTCAAAGTACCTTTGTGTGGGTGTATGAGGTACTACTTCAATCGGAATCCCTTTCTGTCCCCATTTCCCAAAGATGTCATAATGCCAGGTTGCTTTGAGCTGTTGGACCATATTAACTAAGACAGTTCACTTGGAACTCACTTAAACTGTTGCTATGGTGACAACATAAAACATCTCCGTGTTGACTGTGTCATGTGATTTAGTGTGCAGCTTTAAGTGCCACAGCAAGTTTAAACTTTAAAAAGCTAGAAGGTTCACAGCACCCGTCTCCTGAGTGTCGCTGCACTCGGCCTGCAGGCTCTGGTTGATGTAAACCTCTCCGTTCCTCAGCAGCCACACGACGCCGCTGACCAGCTGGACAAAGGGGTTGGAACGGTCCAAGACCTCCTCCTGGGACAGATACCTGGGGGGGGGGCAGATCATCAGGACCCCAACAATGCCGTTCACCAGATTCATGCTTCTACATCTTTATGTCTTAAAGCTGCATAGACGTCTATGAGGAAATGACTCTACTTCTCTGTAGTGACCAGCAGGGGGCGACTCCTCTGCTCCCATAGACGTCTATGAGGAAATGACTCCACTTCTCTATAGTGACCAGCAGGGGGCGACTCCTCTGCTCCCATAGACGTCTATGAGGAAGTGACTCTACTTCTCTCTGGATTTATTCCCTCAGTAAACATTGTAAACATGAGTTTATGGTCTCAGTCTCTAGTTTCAAGTCTTCTTCAATGCAGCATGATGCTCATTTAGTGAATTATGGTCCATGTGGAGGCAAACAGATTAAACCAATAAGCCATTTTTGGGGCGTCTGTTTTGAGGCCTCGACTTCTGCTTATTGGCCGACTCCATCTTGGATTTGTGAAACCAGGGAACAAGAACTGAGCACATTTGTGCCGAGGAGGAGCCACTTTGTGTGGGTTTTAAGTAAAAACTCTCTGAAGTAAGAAAACGTTCCTTCACTGGGTTAGAAGCAGCTCTGTGCCTCTCGCGAGAACTTTAACCCAAATCCAACATGTGTGAAAAGGGACAAACTGACAGCTGGCAGCACACGGCCACTGCAGTTAGACGACAGACCTCTGTGGGTCATTTTTACCGCTGACCCTAAATCCCCACAACAACTTCAGCTGATCGGCTGCTCACTCGACTGCACGGAGACGCTAAGCTTTCCGTCGGTCCTTGAACACACCATGTCCACCGGGGGCTTAAGCCTAGTTTATGCTTCTGCGTTTTCGGAGAAACGGAACGCCCCTTACGTGTCCCTTGCGTAGAGTCCCGCCCCCCCTTGCGTCCTTGCGGGTGTCGACCAATTTTTCCAACCCTTGCGTCTACGGATACGCAAGCTCCGCAAGGAAACGCAAGCAGCAGGGCTGTGATTGGTCTGCTTGCTACATCCTTGCCAGAGTCTCGGATTTCAGGTTTATAGCGTAATTCCGCCATTATTAAAACGAATATATTTGACGAGAGAATGAATCAGATCTAAGAGCTTTTGTCGGAAGAAATCTGTAAATATGACCATTTAGAAACACACGCGTCATTGGCTGGACTATAAAGACGCGCGGATGGGCTCCGATTCATGGACGTAGATCTCTGCAAACGTCGGTTTTGCCGGTCGAGGGGGCGTTCAAGTTGTGGAGGAAATACGGGACAAACACGTCCACGAAAAGAGACGAAGAAAAGCAGCAGTGTTGATGCAGCGGGGCAAAAAAGTCTCTGATAAATTAATAAACAAACCAACGACTTCCACTCTCCAGGTCGTCTTCCACAATAAACTTTACTCCGCCTGGTGGTCTGGCGGTGAATTGCTTTGCAACACACGCAAGCCTTTTAGAACCATGAATTGAAACGATTGCAACACGCAAACGCAACGGAGACGCCGACGCAGAAGCATGCGCCGGCCTTTACAAAGAAAAAGCAGCCGAAACAAAAGCTTAAAAATGGGACATTGTCTCTTTAGAAATGAACCTTTTGCTTTGATCAGATTCTGTTGAGACTGTAACACATATTGTATGTATATAATAAATATGTATGTATATAATAAATATTACATTTATTATATATATCACAGCTCTTCTCACCCGAACACCAGGCTGCCGTCCCTCCTGATGCCAAACTGGGCGTTCTGCACCCCCCCGCTGTCCCGCACCAGCCGCCCGTCGCTCACCACGTTGCCCAGGCAACTGTGCGACGCCACTGAGAAGAAGCCGGCGTTCTGGGCGTACAAGCAACCGGCACCGGCGGCCGTCTGCTCCACCGTGGCGCTCCGGTTGGCCTCGCAGCCCCCCGGCCCGCCGGGCTCCAGCACCGACAGCGTCCTCAGCGGGTCGCGGACCACTGTCACGTGACCTGAGCGGGTGGGGGGGTGGGGGGGCGGAGAAGGTGAGGTTTACTGTCTCATTAAACTCGTAATCTTGTACGTTTAATGAACACTTTTTACAGGAACCGGTCAAAAGGTCAGAGGTCAGATAAACACAGACCGTCGGTTCGTTCAGATATCAGTGCAGTTCCGCCGGTCGATAAGAGTCGCTCGATCCTCCCAGAACTGACCGTAGACGCGCCTGGAGCTCCTCGGCACGTCCGACACAAACACGGTGGACTCGGCCGCCGGCAGCCCGCAGGCGGCCGGCGGGGGGGCCGAGGCTCTCGTGGGTGAGGTTGCCGTGGACGGCGGGCTGGCAGTCTCTGACGTGGCGGTGCGAGTGGCCGGGGCCGTGGGCGCCGGCGTACGGCTGCAGCACGTCATCGCCCAGAGAGTCGCTGTGAGGAGACAAAGGAACGTGGAAACAAAATTTAAAAGTTAGTATTATCCCATTTATATTTGTACATTTAGTTTTTACATCTTACTGATGCTCTTCACTAGTTTTGTTCCCGTATTTTCACTCTTATCTGTACGCAACAGCTGCTCAACCATTTCCCTTGAAGGATGCGTCTTCTCTTTGTTTTAAAAGGCTTTGACAGAACAACCCAACAGCGCCACTTGGTGGACACACTGTGGAACTGCGGCAACACTTTTAGAGGAACTCAGTTTCCTTCAAGAATAAAATCCAAAACTCGAGAACAGGGCTCATAATGTTTGGCCTTTGCGTTTGACATCTGGCTTGAAAATCATCAAATCAAATGTTACATTTTATTTATTCGTGCGACATAAATAAGAACTAGTCAATAAGAAGAACTTGTATGTTTACTTTACTTTCAGTGTAGTGGTGCCTTTGAGGTCAGTCGGTTAAATTGGAACTTTGTAGAGTTAGTCAACAAGTTAACGTTAAACACCGGATGCTGTTGCCGAACAACTGCTGGATATCTATACAATTATTGTAGTTTTTAAAATAAGTTATATGTTAACTAAATCATACCAGACGCTATTTATATCTAGCAAACTCAACTGCCATCCACAAGGAAAAAGATAAAGTCTGCACACCAGAAGAAAGCTAACTAAACGTTTCTAACGTTAGCTTGAGAACCGGAAAACCGGCGGCCTTACCCGGTGTTACTGGTCTCCGACAGCCGGACGCAGAGCCACAACAGCGGACACACAAATAGATATTTCCCCGACACCGCCGCCATGTGAGAGGGGAAGCCTACCTGACACTCTCCGCTCTCCTTTCCCTCCTCTTGCCGCGCGTCCCCACATCCGCAAAGTCAACGAAGTAAAACACGCGACTTCCAGTTACCTTTACCAAAATAAAAGCCTGCTGGTTCGACCCAAATCAACAAGTTTCGTAAGAAATCGAAGTACTTCGAGGCAAATTTCGGCCAGGTAATAAAAGGAAGTTATTAAGTGATTATAGAAATTTAATAAAGTACAATAATTAGAGATGAAAGTCTAAAAATGTACTTTCTACATTCATTTTCTGTTCTTGTTAACTACCAGAAAGAAGCTTTGATGATGCATAGATTGATAGATAAACATTACTGTATTAATTTAGGCTATGCTCACGTAAACTACTGAACAAAAGGTTATTGACTTCGAATTAGAGGGTTTTCGTTGTTTGACTAAATAAATTCAGATACAATAATAGTATCACTAGAATATGTCTTATAAATTAACGTAATATAATCGATCCTCTTATGTTGAAGAAAAGATTTAAATATTTTACTTTTATTCTGAATTAAATCTCAGCCTTCTCCGGTGTTTTGACTTGTAATTTAGTACCTTAATGCAGTACGGTCACGTGACAGCATCACCTGACTTCTGTCTCCGCATGCCACAAAGGTACACGTCATCTATGTTCTGACACGCGGGAATTCACTTTATTGGAACATACTTTGCTTCCTTAGGAGATTTTATAAAAGTACAAAAGAATAATTAATGTGTGATACAACTACAACGAAAGTGATGTAGTAATACCAGAACATAGTAATACATGTACAGTTGTGTTTCAAGAAATATGTCACTTTTCTGTTTTATACTCCATTAGAACACTTGTTTTCAATTGAACTAATCATTTTTATTATCGATTAATCTGCTGATTATGTTATCCATTCACTGATTGACTATTGATTGAAAACAAATAGTGAGAAATGGAGTCCAAATTGTGGATCCCTGAATATGAATCAGACCAACACAACCCTATGATACATGAGTGAAAACCGGAGTGTAATGAATGTTTTAGGTTTACGTAAAAAATTAATAAGCATACAAAGTAGAATTACATTCAATTGAATTTTAAATATTTTAATTTGAAAAAAAAAACCCAATTTATACCAGTAAGTGTTTCACGGCTCATCGGAAGATATTTCAGCAGATCTTGTGGGGAACTTTACATTCCGCGCGCTCTCTGTTGTCCGGGGGAGTGTTTTTGTTGTGACACCGGGGTGGAAGGTGAAGGGGAACATGGCAGCCGGTGTCAGTGCTAAACGTGCATTGTTACGCAGTGAGACGTCGCTGTACCGCGGTCTCCGCAGTCACGTGCCCCCCAGCAGGGCTCGCACCCGCGCAGCAGCGAGCAGCGCGGCCGCGGACTCACAAGCCTACTGCCTGCAGCTGGTCAGGTGGGTCCGGCGCTAAGCTAATGCTAACACAACACGCTAATGCTAATGCTAAAGCTAAGTTCATTTAGCTTCTCAGAGCAGATACAGCATCTGGATGAATGGCCCCGATGTGTCCCATAATGAGTTAAACGAGGTACAGCTCTCCTTCTAAATAACATCCCTCACACGGGGACGTAACACTTCCACGCCACACTATTATTATTAATATTATTATTACTATTATTATTATTATTATTATTAGTAGTAGTAGAGATCAACGGTGCAAGAAAAAATATATCTATATACTATTTTTTAATTCATTTTTTCCTTTATTTTTTTAACTAACCCATAGCCTCAGTCTACTAACTTATATTATTTTATTATATTTGATGTCGTCTGTTGTTATGCATCAACCAGCAAGTCAAATTCCTTGTATGTCTGACGAATTATGGCAATAAATGTTTCCTGATTCTGATTTTGATTGTACGTGTCAAAGGCCTGCTTTCAAGAAGTTAAATAAGTAACATATATTATACTATATTATAAAGAGATTGGCACCAAAATGTAGTCAAAGTACTATCTTAATATACTATTATATTCCTTTTAACTTTTGATCATGTTTATTTAAATACTAGGAGGATGACTTTGATCTCCTTTCTGTCCTCCATGTCGTCGTCGTCCTCAGGTCCAGAGACTATGACGGCTACGTGTCCTCCCTCCTCCTCCCAGAGGAGGCGCGGCGCTCCTCTTTGGCCCTGAGAGCCTTCAATGTGGAGCTGGCACAGGCAGGTAGTCGTGGACGAGGAGTTATTCACCATAATAACGCTGCTGCTCCTGTGATGAAAGCTCTGGACCATCGTCAGGCTGTCGAGCGTTTCTCTCCTGTGTTGGTTCCTCCACTTAGGTGAAGGACTCCGTCTCCCAGAAGACCATCGGCTTGATGCGGATGCAGTTCTGGAAGACGGCCGTGGAAGAAATCTACAGAGACGCGGCTCCGAAGCAGCCGGTCAGCGGCGAGCTGTGGCGGGTAAACGGAGAGCGGAACCTTGTGTCTGGTGTCTGGAGGGACAGATTAACAGTGTGCACCATGTTCTGCAGGCGGTGAGGAAGCATGAGCTGACCAAAAGATGGCTGCTGAGGATCATAGAGGAGAGGGTGAGACTCCCCGTCACGCTTACATAAAGTCCGTCGGGTTCTGTGAGAAGCCTTTCCTCCAAAAGGTTCTAAGCTGGATCCTCAAATGTTCTCAGGAACTACTGGTTTTCTTTACTTGATATCTTTGCCTTATTAAGTTACACCGGAGTTCACATTACCACGTACCAAAAAACCTAAAAGCCAAGGCGGCGACAACCTCAAACTACGGCGTCTGTGGTCCAAACCCGGGCGGTGATGGTGATGGTGATGATGATGATGATGATGATGATGATGATGATGATGAATGCAATGACGGACAGAAACAAGACGATAAACTTGTGTTTCACCAGGAGAAGGATCTGGATGACCGAGCCTACAGGAACCTGCAGGAGCTGGAGACGTACTCGGAGAACACGCAGTCCTCGCTCCTCTACCTGCTGCTGGAGTGTTTGGGTGAGCAGCTGCATCCGTTACCGTGGTTACCAGTCGCTTTAAGGCTTCAGAGAACAACGTGGCCCCTTTGAATTGAATATTTATATTCTATATTTTACAAGTATATTTACTTTTAATCTCATCCTTATGCAATAAGAGGCTGCTTATTCATGTCGTGGTTTTAAATCAGCTTCAGGTTTTTATACAAAAGAAGCTGCACACACACACACACACACACACACACACACACACCTTATCAGAGCTGATTGCGTTGCATCTTTAGAAGATTAAGCCCTTCATGTAAATTGGAGGATACCAGACACCTGTGATGAAAGGCCTACATTCCCGTATCCACAGCTGTTGGGATGCATGTGTGAGGAGGGTGGAGGTCAATGGTCGGCCGTTGTGATCTTACAGGGCTGAAGAACGTCCACGCCGACCACGCGGCGAGTCACATCGGTAAAGCTCAGGGCATCGTGACGTGTCTGAGGGCGACGCCGTACCACAGCAGCCGGAGGCGGGTCTACCTCCCCATGGACGTCTGCATGCTGGTGAGTCCAACCTGGGGGGTAATCGTCCCTCACAGAGAGCCACAAAGTACAGATGTATTTACTCTGCTGAGCTGCGCTTCCCCTTTGCCGCCTGAAGGGGCGCTGTTTACACAGGAAGCGCTCAGGCTCTCCATCACAGAAGGAAAACAAATGGTGTGTACATTTTTACAAACGCTCCCATAGACGTCCATGAGGAAATGACTCTTGATTTATTCATTGAGCGAGCTGGAGTTTGCGTGTGTGAGGTTCTTCTCGGTGTCCAAAACACAAGCAGCACGGACGCGTCCACACAAAGAGGACGCGGCTGTCGGTCGTTGTTTTTAAGTGTTTGTGTTTTCTTCCTGCAGCACGGAGCTTCTCAAGAGGACTTCATGCGAGGCGGCCGGGAGCAGAGCGTCCGTGACGTAGTTTACGACGTCGCCAGTCAGGCTCACGTGCATCTAGAACACGTAGGTTCCACCGGGTTGAGGAGCAGAACCCTCACCAGCCTTGAAACCAGGACTTCTTCTTCACTTACTGTTCCCAAGTCAAGCTGTAAAGGAACGGTCACATGACCTCACGCTGACAGAGGACTCGTGTCCTCTTGAGGACGTTCAGACGTCTCATTCCGACTCGGCATCAGATGAATAAAGGCTGACATTGTGGCAAACAGAGACGCCGGGAGGTCATGTGACCGTGGTGGAGTTCCTTTACAGTCCAACGTCAGGTCATGTGACCGTGGTGGAGTTCCTTTACAGTCTAACGTCAGGTCATGTGACCGTGGTGGAGTTCCTTTACAGTCCAACGTCAGGTCATGTGACCGTGGTGGAGTTCCTTTACAGTCTAACGTCAGGTCATGTGACCGTGGTGGAGTTCCTTTACAGTCTAACGTCAGGTCATGTGACCGTGGTGGAGTTCCTTTACAGTCTAACGTCAGGTCATGTGACCGTGGTGGAGTTCCTTTACAGTCTAACGTCAGGTCATGTGACCGTGGAGGAGTTCCTTTACAGTCTAACGTCAGGTCATGTGACCGTGGTGGAGTTCCTTTACAGTCTAACGTCAGGTCATGTGACCGTGGTGGAGTTCCTTTACAGTCTAACGTCAGGTCATGTGACCGTGGTGGAGTTCCTTTACAGTCTAACGTCAGGTCATGTGACCGTGGTGGAGTTCCTTTACAGTCTAACGTCAGGTCTGCTCTCTGAGGGGTTTCAACAGTCATCAGCATCAGTTCTTATAAACGCTGATTCAGTGTTTATGATCTCTGTCGTCGGGCACTAAAGACGCCTCGGAGCAGGACCTTTATATTGAAATGCAACTGAAGGCCCGGTGAGGACAGTGTTGTGGGGTTCAGAGGGTTGATGTCAAAGAGAAATGACCTCCTTACTGCTGCTGCACACGAGTGGGTGAACTCATCCAGCGACTTTGTGTCTCTGTTTGTCTCCTTCAGGCCAGAACGTTCAGCAGCAACGTCCCTCCAGCTGCCCATCCGGCCTTCGTCCAGACGGTGAGTCCACGGTGGGGTGTTATCAGCAGGGGGGGCAGTGGTATTATCATGGTCCATTTAGAGTCAAACAGACCATAAAGCAGGGGATATCTCCATGGCAACGCCCTGTTATTACTTGCTCTGGTTTCATCAAGTGTTAAACTTCCGCCTGAGTTTGTGACACACTTTCATTTTTGTCTTTTTGTTGTTTTCAACAGTTTAAATTGGCTCCTATAATACATAATGTTTGGGATTATGGCTTTATTTGATTTGTTGCTTCTTTGGTGTAAACTACTTTAAGGGAACATCATTGCAACGCATGTATGCAACACGGCATGTTAAACTATTCCTGCAGAGCCATCAGCCATAAATTATGAAACCCCTCTGCATACACATACACACACACACACACACGCATACATATTCATGAAGATGAAAAGTAAAGCTTGTTTTATGTAAAGCATCTTCTTCTGTGGTGCCGTGCGCTGCAGGTGGTGTTGGAGGACTACCTGCAGCGCGTGAGGAGGGCCGACTTTGACGTTTTCCACCCGAGTCTGAAGAACAGAAACCCCCTCGTGCCCCTGCTGATGTACCTCCGGTCCTGGAAGAAGACTTACTGAGATCAGACCCTCTCCTCCTCCTCCTCTTCCTCCTCCAGCTGATCGGGACATGGAGACGTTGTGGAGCCTCCTGGAGGTTCAGGGATCCGTCTGGACTCGTTTTGAACTTAATAAAAAGCACAAACGAGCCTCCGACTCTCAGAGCAGCTTCATCCCGGCACGAGGGGAGTTTGGCCAGATGTTTGATTATTTATTTATATAATTACACAAATGTCAACATAATATGATGCAGTTGAGCTTGTTTGACATTAATCTGAATATGAAGGCTGTAAATGTGAATATTTATTTAAATTATTCATGTCAGCAGCTCGTTAGGAGTATATTATCATTTTTGGACTAAGTGAATGTGAACAGGAGATATAAAGCTGTTCTTCACCACGACCTTAGTGCACATTCTTAGACAGACACTAGTACAGTGCTATGTGTACATATATTTGTATGTGTATATTTGTACATGCTATGTGTACATATATTTGAATATAAAACCGGCCGGCCTCTCGATGGCAGATAAACTCTCCTCATCAGTTTAAAAGTAACTGAAAGCATCGTTGGAAGGAAGGAAGAAGGAAGAATGAAGAAGAAACCGACGGATGCACCAATCTGTCGTCAACGTGACAAATCCTGCTGGCAGAGCCTCGGCACGGCTGTCACCGTTACCGCGGCAACGAGGGAGGTCAGCCATCCACGACGATAAGAAGGGAAGGTGGAAGCAATAAATGTCGACCGTCCGTGTCAATAAGAGGAATTCTGATTCTCACGTTTGCCTCAGAGGGCTTTTAGAATCTGCACTCGTGACTTCCTGTTTCACAACGCAGAGACGTGATGCAGCAACAATGTGTCAATGTGCTTCAGTGAAGCACCTCAGCAGGTCTCAGGTCCTCTGCATTGTTTGCCCTACCAGTGACCTGTTAGGCCTCAATTAAGCCTGACCTCTGACCTCAGCTGGTACCTGCAACCAGAGCGCAGATCAGGTTCCATTTAAAATCAACTTCCCCTGTTTAGAGAGCCGTTTTTAATAATACATCAATACATCAATCATACAATAATACATTGAGTTTCTAGGAGAAGACGTTTAAATGATGTTTCCATGGAATATGAGATCATTCTGTGACCTGTGTTGACCTTTCTTTCACATTAAGATATCCGTAAAACAAATCAACCCGTCTGTGTTCCCGCAGCCTGGACCTGCTCCGGTGCTGTGTGTTCCCGGGCCCTGAACGCCTCACGGGGGCGTCTCCCTGTCCCCTCCACCGCACCGCCTCTGTCTCTGCAGAGAAACACGCATTAGTCCACAGGAAGTGCCCGCTGGTCACTAATGTGTGACCCGCTGAGCCTTAATGGAGGTCTGTCTGACCCGCACACGGGGGCGCGCTCCAATCACAGCCCATTAGACACCAGGGTGCCACCCCAAAATGCAGCACTGCGTTTCTCCCTGCGGAATGTTGTACGTCGAGGGCTCTTATTGTGAAAGGTAAGAATGGACAAAGTGGGTTTCGATTTGCCCGAGGTAGAAAGAAGAGATAAAGATGGAGTTTCTGCATCTAGGTCCTACGGTGAAGCTTCACCTCTAAATGCTGCATTCTGTGCAGTGACCAGCAGGGGGCGAGTCCTCTGCTCCCATAGACGTCTATGAGGAAATGATTCTACTTCTCTGTAGTGACCAGCAGGGGGCGACTCCTCTGCTCCCATAGACGTCTACGAGGAAATGACTCTACTTCTCTGTAGTGACCAGCAGGGGGCGACTCCTCTGCTCCCATAGACGTCTATGAGGAAATGACTCTACTTCTCTCTGGATTTGTTCCCTCAGTAAACATTGTAAACATGAGTTTATGGTCTCAGTCTCTAGTTTCAAGTCTTCTTCAATCAGCATTATGTTCATTTAGTAAATTCTGGTCCATGTGGAGTCAAACAGACCATAAAGCAGGGGACGCTTTAGGGCGGGGCTACACGGCGCTGATTGACAGGTCGAGACGTCCTGCTCAGTCCTTACACGATAGGTTCCTATTTCACTGGTTTTAAAATGATTTCACACACTGAATATGCTCAGATGAACCCGTCCTGCGACCTGATTGGTTGATGACTTCATCCGGTGTACTTCGTCCCTTCAGCCTTGGACCCTCTGAAACATGTCGACATAATTGTGCGGATAAGGCGCCTTTGATTCTGACGTGTTTTATTCAAAGCGCTTCCACGTAATAAGCCACAGGGGAGCTGTGAGGCCTCGACACGGGACAATTAAAGCCTCTCACCTGTAATGAAAACTCCATCTGTTGATTCAGACTAATGCAAACAATTACGGGTGAAACAGAAGGCTGCTGTTGTTTACTGACTGTGAGGAAGCTGCTTTTTGCTCCTAATCAGTTGAAGTGAGATTTCACGCGTTGGTCCTCCAGGCTGGAACGAGGGGAGGAAGCGTTGTTCTGTGACATTGATGGATTGCGATGCTCTCCATAGATCTTTGGATGCTGCTGGTTAAAGTCTCTTTCTGCCGCTGATCGATGCTTCTCCCAGATGAAGAGCGGCTGCAATGATTCCCTCATTGTTTGGCGTTTCAACTCGACAGGAATCTATAACACAGAATCTGAAAGATGTAAAAGGTTCAGCACTGAGACTTACAGACCAACTCACCGCCTGTAGGGAACAAACTCCAACGTGACGTCATCCGGCGGAGGGAGCTGCATCGGCCAATCACAGTCAAGCATGGGTTGAATTCGTTTGCCGCTGGAGAACTGAGGTGAGTAGATTCTGCTATCAGGTCGGTTCTGAACGATGTCGACAGCGAATTCATTTTAAAAGAGGAGCAGAGAAACGCCATCGAGGCATTTGTTGATAAGAACAATGTTTTTGCCGTCCTTCCTACGGGATTCGGCTACTAGGCGTCGCTTAACATCCGTCACACATTCCGGTGCTCCTATTGGTTGTAGGTCTGTCCAAGTGAGTGCAGAGCCACTGTTTGAAACATCTTCGAGCGGTCAGAACACTGAGCTTTTATACACACACATGTGGAAGGCCATTCTCTGTGGCACAAATGAAATATGGCAACCCAAGTTGAGATAAGAAACCAGTAAAAATGGGGGAACACAGCTCCTTTGTTGGAGCCTTTGCGTAGGGAGGTGACTCGTCCTTCCTTCCACAGCTAAACTTTGAATCACCCTGCTTTCACACGTTAGTTCAATACAGACAATAATCACTCTGTTAATACAAGACTATGCTATAACATATTTTACCATTACAGTTCTGACTTGAGTTGAGTACGACTACGTCAGGCCACGTCAGGCTTCATTCCGGCCTTAATTCTGGACCTGGTCCCGGTTCTACCTGCGTCTTCGGTGCCTGTCGTCGTGGCTCTGGATGGCTGCAGCGCTCTTCACAGGTGAAGGTTCATTTCTCGTCGGAGCTTCAAGGGTGATGAATCAAAGAAAGAGCCAGAGGAACGAGCTTCCAGCGCCATGATTGTTTTTCCGGAAGGTTTGAAATGATTCAACAGCCTTGAATGTCCTTCTTCTCTCAGAACATCAGAACCACAAACGGTTTCCTGGTGTGTTTGAGCACCTTGGATGCTGATACGAGCTCGAACACCCTGATGGCACCTTTCAAAGGCTCTACTAGCAAACTCTGGGTCACTTCAGCACGGCGATCTGCAAGCTGCAGCTCCTTCCTCCATCTTCTCAACCATGCTAGATGTTCACACTGACACATTTTACCACCTGAAGCAATGAGACCAAGAGCTGAAATTCAAACTTTTAGTTTAATGTTGAAAACACGAAGTGTACATTTATTATCCGTCGCTCAGCCGAACTTAACAATGTGCTTCAAAACCGATGTTGAGTTCAGCCGACAGGTTGTCCAACAGGGTTACAGGTACAGTGCGTTTAGGGGATCTACTCAAACGTTGAGTACGTTATCAGCAGGTGTCTTTTTCAGGTGCGTGTGGAGCTTTGAGCGGCGGACGAGCCACTGAAGGACCTCAGCTCACTGGTGCATCTTCTCTCCGCAGAGGCACGAGCAGCTTGTGGGCGCAGAGTCTGAACTTCTGATTCCCTCACGCTGTAAATGATGACATTCCAGCAACTGTTAGTGGCTAAAATCCAGAAGGCGAAGAAGGAAAAGTTGCACCATTTATTCCCCAAGACGTTGCCGACCACGAAGACGGCGATGGGGGCGAAGGAGGCGGTGAACGCCACGGTCAGCTGTGCCGATTGTTTTGGCCGCTTTGATGTCAGAGAAGGTGGGTTTGGCGGTTCCTTGGTGCTCCCTCTCGGCCAGGTGCTTCCTCCGCCTGGAGTGCTGCCTGATGCTGGACATCGAGACCACGTTGATGACCACCGTCCCGCCGAGGAGGGTGAAGTCGAACACGGGGAAGAGCAGCAGGATGTTGCAGCCCCGGCTGGGGAACTCTCCGATGGCGCCCAGCGCGTAGTTACACATCCGGCTGCAGGAGTTGTACTCCAGGACGATGTCGCTGCTGAAGACCATGGGAGACACCGCTAAGAAGAAGCTCCCCACCCAGGAGAGGACGATGAGGATGGTGGTCCTCCTCCGCGTGATCACGGAGCCCTTGTGCAGCGGCCTCAGCACGGCGATGCTCCTCTCGATGGCGAGCAGGAAGATGGTGGTGATGGAGACCAGGGTGCAGCCGGCGAAGACTGGGCCAATCACGTTGCACGGGTGGAAACTCGCCGTCCACTCCGGGGCCGAGCCGGTCGCCATGGCGTAGACCTCTGCGTAGACGGAGAGCGGCACCACGAAGGTCCCCACCGCCAGGTCGGCCACGGCGAGGGACGCCTTCAGGTACCCCTGCGGCGTGTGGAAGTGTTTGGTCCCGAGAATCACCGCCAGGGTCACCAGGTTGCCGGACAGGATGGCGAGGACCAGCAGCGCCATGAAGAGCACCATGAGGACCCTGCTGGTCAGAGTGCAGCAGCACACGGTGCAGAGCGCCGGGTCGGTTGGGTCCATGATGGGCGGAGTCATCG
Source organism: Apeltes quadracus (assembly GCA_021346845.1). NCBI lineage: Eukaryota > Metazoa > Chordata > Actinopteri > Perciformes > Gasterosteidae > Apeltes > Apeltes quadracus. The sequence goes on from CM037936.1 coordinate 669,572, forward strand.
GAGGAACCTGACGCTGCAACGATCAACTGTAACCTGAAATCAAAAACGCCACACAACTGGTGTCAACGGAAGCAGAGAGGAGTTTCTGTATGATGGATGAAGGATGCGTGATGGGTGGAGGATGGATGTATGATGGGTGAATGATGGATGGAGGATGGATGTATGATGGATGAAGGATGCGTGATGGGTGGAGGATGGCTGTATGATGGATGAATGATGGATGAAGGATGCGTGATGGGTGGAGGATGGATGTATGATGGATGAATGATGGATGGAGGATGGATGCATGAAGGATGCGTGATGGGTGGAGGACGGATGTGTGATGGATGAAGGATGCGTGATGGGTGGAGGATGGCTGTATGATGGATGAAGGATGCGTGATGGGTGGAGGATGGATGTATGATGGATGAAGGATGCATGATGGGTGGAGGATGGCTGTATGATGGATGAATGATGGATGGAGGATGGATGTATGATGGATGAAGGATGCGTGATGGGTGGAGGATGGATGTATGATGGATGAATGATGGATGGAGGATGGATTTATGATGGATGAAGGATGCGTGATGGGTGGAGGATGGATGTGTGATGGATGAAGGATGCGTGATGGGTGGAGGATGGATGTATGATGGATGAAGGATGCATGATGGGTGGAGGATGGATGGAGGATGGATGAAAGATGCGTGATGGGTGGAGGATGGATGTATGATGGATGAATGATGGATGGAGGATGGATGTATGATGGATGAAGGATGCGCGATGGGTGGAGGATGGATGTGTGATGGATGAAGGATGCGTGATGGGTGGAGGATGGATGTATGATGGATGAAGGATGGATGGAGGATGGATGTATGATGGATGAAGGATGGATGGAGGATGGATGGAGGATGGATGTATGATGGATGAAGGATGCGTGATGGTGGATGCATGATGTTTAATTGATGCATGATGGATAGATGATGGAAGGGCGCTGACGTATGGTATACGATTGATGTATGATGGATGAATGATGGATGTTGGACTTTACCAACATCAGCAGGAGGACAGATGACATCATAATCCGGCCTTCAAACAGCTGACGTAGTAAACAAAACGCACGGTGAGATTCATCCAGGTTGCTTATTAAGCGTTGAGATTCGTCCCCATTTGCATCAGCTTTTAAAATCCTTTTTCAGGACACAATTTGATTTAAAAATACTTCTTATTAAGACTGTTCAGTCAAAACGTCCATATTCCTTACATGATGAAGACAATGTGAACTCTCTGCTCCGTGTTTCTTTTCACCCGTCGCGTCCTCCAGCTTTTGTTTCCCTTCCATTCATAAAGCCCCACAGAGAAATCAAAAGGCACCGGCGTCGTCTGGACACTTTAAACTCTCATCAGCATCATGAGTAACACTCCTCCTGCTTCCAGTGAAACTCTCTTCAGACCCCGTTAGCATCCGAGAGGATGGAATCCACTCACCTCCATCCGCTGCGCTCCTCTGCGTGCAGCAGTGCTTCCCTTCGGTGTCCGTGGCGATGAGGACGTGGACGAGGAGACGCGTAAAGTGTCTCCACTGGCTGAGGATGCCCCCCCCCCTCACTGGGCGTCTGAGGATGAGGATGGTGGTTGAAGAGTATTGGCCTCTCGGCGGATGACGCAGAGGCTCCTCGCTGCCACTAACCGGCGTTAAAGTTTCCTTTTCTCGCATCTCGACGTTCACGCGTGTGTTTCCACCCCGACGCAGTGCAGCCACCACGCGTCACATGACCTGATGGGGGGACACGTGTTCTAATCACCTTTAAAGACCCAAACGCAGCCTGCAGGGCGCTTTCACCCAAAGGGCTTTACGTGTTGTGTTGTTACCGTGTCCTCGGTTTCACAAACACACACGTGTGCGTCGGTTTGTGCAGCCAAATGGTTCATTGCACACGGGGAAGGCGTGACGGCCGGGTCGACTAATTCTACTTTTTACGCTCAAATAAAAGGTTCGCTGGCAGCGTGGCGGTTACTGTCTGTTTGTTTATGTGTCCATTCTGGACCTGTGAGACTGATCGATGACGAGCTCCTCTGGTCCAAAAGGTCTCTGAGGAAATGACTCCTCTCAGGGTCTGTCCTCTGTGGACTGGTCTCTACTGGAGGATCAGGGTCTGTCCTCAGGGTCTGTCCTCTGTGGACTGGTCTCTACTGGAGGATCAGGGTCTGTCCTCTGTGGACTGGTCTAATGGAGGATCAGGGTCTGTCCTCTGTGGACTGGTCTAATGGAGGATCAGGGTCTGTCCTCTGTGGACTGGTCAGCATGAAGTAACAAAACCTCAAAAGCAGATGGAATCAAATGTGTAGACAAACAGACAACAATGTTTAGACAAATCCAAGACAGAGCAAACGAAAAGAGCAGAGCAGCACATTTACATCACATTTCACAACGGATGAAACAAGCAGTGGAGGAGGCAGGACAGGCAGCACGCGGACGCCTGAAGCCTTGTTCTGGTTCTTGAAGGTTCTGAACGTGCTGACGGAGCGTTCCACCTCGGCTGAGTGAATGTAGATCTGCTAAACGGGTTCCGCCTTTATGAACGCAGTCCGCTGTGTTTAATTAAAGCACCAAGAGGAGGCGGGGCCAAGGCCAGCGCAAATATTGACCTCTTAGTGGAATCACGAGGCAATACGGAACGGTGCAAAGGATTTTTGGACCTTTTATTGGGAGATGAAATGTGTGTTAACGACCCCGTCGGGTGTGTGTGTGTGTGTGTGTGTGTGTGTGCGTGTGTGTGCGTGCGTGCGTCTGTGTGTGTGCGTGCGTCTGTGTGTGTGTTTTCTCTGTTGACTGAATAAAATAGGATGAAACAAACTACTGACTCTTCTTTTGACTCAGTGAGACGCTGGAGAACATAACACATAATCACCGGTATCATTTTGCACATCCGGCCACATTTTGGGAGCCGGAGGTGACGAGCGGACAGCTGGAGAGGCAGGTGTGATGACGAAGAACCCACTGTGTCCACGGAAAGAACACTCGCACACACACACACACACACACACACACACACACACACGCACACACACACACACACACAAAGATGTTGCCTCTGAGCAAAGACGCAGAATCATTTCATCGTTGCCATGTGAACAGAAAACAGTGATTCAAGACCACCTGGAGGTTCAAAACATCCTCTACTGTACAAATGGCCGTAAAATAACAATAATGAACTAATTCAGATGAAATGTACGGACCAAAGAGGGCGTCTCTAAAGATGCAATGAACACAATGTGTGTTTATCTCTACGGTGTCTTCTCTTAACATGGGGAAAAAAAACAAGAAAGTACTTGTTGAAGTGAATAAAGACTTTTATCAAGTAGAAAAACATGTTAATCAGGACGAGAAGACTCGAAACAACAGAAATACAGGAGCTGCTTCAACATTTGAATTCAAGCGGCTTGTTATCCAACAAAATAGTGATTCAACAAGTGTGATGAAGACTTTAGCACCGGTGGTGACTTCCGGGTGTGTGTGTGTGTGTGTGTGTGTGTGTGCGTGCGTCTGTCTGTCCACTGTTTATTGTCGTCTAGTGCAGCAAACGGCATAATCCATAGTTTTCTTTTGTTAAATCGCTCTCTCTGTCAGACTGAGCAGTTTGAATTTGTGTCCAGATGCAATAATAAAAAAGTATCACAGAGAGTAAAGCGGCCGCGTGGCTCTTTATTTGAACGTGTTGGGTGTGATTTTAGGCCGCAGTGAGTCCTGTTCCCCTCTGATCCCGGATCAGGTCTCCACCCGGCGCGCTGCGTTCACGGGGCGTGGGAATAAGCGGGCAGAGCAGAGGAAACGCTGCCGCTTGTTGGGACTCGCTCTGTTGCGTCAGGACTCCTGCTCCTTCACCCTCGTGAGGGGATCTGCCCCAACGCGCAGAGTTATTTAACTAAAATACTGCGGTCGTCACAGTGCTGCTCCCACATCTGACGATTGCATGTTTTCTTATTAGTCATTTCAGAAGAAGGGAGTGTGGAAAACCAGTTTGTACTCCCTGACAACACTGACAAAAATAGTGTGTTTTTCCACCGTTGTTAATGTTATGAAGAAGTAAATACTGCTAAAATACAGCTCGTCTGGGAAATGAGAACATGTTCTTACATTTGAAATGTGTCGACGAGATCTACAAACTAAGATATTACATTAGTATGTATGTATGTATGCAAGTCAAATGTCTGACATACTTTGGCAATGAATGTTTTTTGATTCTGATTATAAACTTTTATTAATATAAAGACTCAAAGTTCACTATGGCCCTGTTGTTGAACGTTGCGTGGATTACCTCAAATTTTGAGTGCGGGATTAGAGTTGTTAAACAGCGAGCAGCGGAGTAAAACAGCAGAGTGTTCATATTTCCCGCCTGCCCTGAACGCGGCGCTGCGCTGCCATGTTGTTGTCTGTTTGGTCGGTCGGAGTTTCTGGTCGTGGTCGCTGTCTGCGGTCTCTGAGGGAGGGGGGGGGAGGCACTGCTTCACGGCCACTATCTGGAATTACAACCAGGCGTCAGGTCGCCGACAAAAGCCTTCGGAGCGAGAGAGGAGCCGTCGGGCGTGTAAGTGTTTTCTTTCTCTAATCTACAAACTTTGCCGCCGTTATGCCGCTCGATGCTAAAGGCTAACTTGAAGCTCCCTCCGTGTGTCGCTGATACTTTTTCCCATTCATGCTAACGGCTAACTAGCTCGCAGAAGCTAGCGTGGTTGAAGTTCTTCACTTTATGCTTCTTAAAGGCGTCAACCTTTAGGTGGAGATACCCGGATGTGCGTGCGTGGTGGGTGTCGGGATATCGGTTAACTTCGATGAATGTAGCAACGAATGAGTTTCGGGATGCTAACAGCTGTGCTAGCTCGGCAACTGACGTCAAAGTTGGTCGATAACTCTGAAAGTCCATGAGGAGACTTCAGACAATGTCGTTAGCCGAAAGTACATCTTTATCTCTATAAACTGAGACGTTAACTCAGTTGATAGACATAGAGATTCACTGAGTATATTAAGTCATACGAGAGAGGCGCGTATGACTTTACGTGCTTCTCTTCGCTCAACGTGTTAAACTCATTATAGTTTAGTCAATTACTGCACTTCTCGACGGACTAAAACGCACCACTGGTGTGGCCTGTGACGTTGCTGCGCGGTGCGTCGGTGCGCCCCGGAGGTAACGTAACCGATACGGTCTCCGGTGACCTTTCTACTCTTTAAATAAGGACGTGTTTTGTTTTAACTGAAGGCACTTTAACCGCAACTCCCTGCTGTGTTTGCTCCAAAGGTCAAAGGTCGTTCACATTTAGTTGACTGCTGGCTTCAAGCTTACGTCCATTATCATGCCTCTGCGTGTAAAAAGAGGCTCTTTTCATTTCCAATCATTTTATTAGAAGGAATTGACTAATTACACAAGTAGGCTATTAGACATAAAAATACTGAAATGCTTCATTCTGTTACACTTACTATTTACAGCATCTCGTTGCTATTCCTCTTTCTCTCATTATATTCTTGATTTATTCTGCAGCACTGTGTTTTAATGTCCTCATTAAAGCTCTTATAAAGGTTGGCACACCGAGGCGTCTGTATTTGAAGTGTTTGTGTGGTAATGAGACTAGAACCACCTTGTTGGGGCTCAGTTTCTGTTTTAAAGCTGCTGCCTGAGGCCTTTAATGACCGACCTGCCGCCCCATGTGACTCACCTGGCTGCTCAGCCAGTAACCAGGAAGATCGTCCTGCTTCATGAGCTCTGAATACCAGATATTTAGTATAGAATAATACTGTTGGTGTTTCATGTTGGGCTCAAAAGTGAGCTGCTTTTTACTCGTTTCACTGTTAATCTTCAGATAATCAATTAACGGGGATTGAAGTAGTTCTATGTGGCTTTATTTGAAATGAGTCAAAGTCCTCTGTGTCGTAAACATCTGACATTCATCCTAAAACTGACGTCTCTAGAGTGTCTTTGTGCACAGCAGCCGGTGTTCCAGACCGTCTCCTCTCAGAGGACAGAAAGTAAGAAGCTGTAAACGTCTCCTGGATGGGAAAAGCCTCCACGTAGTCGACAGTAAGTCATCCGAGTCCGGCATCCTTCTCTGCTGCGTAACCAGTTCTGCCAGAAGTACACCGCTTTAGGCTGAAGGAAGAGAACCCCCCCCCCCCCCGGCTCTTCTCCCCGCCGTAATCCAACTCATAATCCTAACACGTCTCCGTTTATAAATGGATGCAGATTAGAAGCGTAAGAGGAGCGGGTTACTTCCTGTGACGCCTCAGGTGCTTCTCAGGTAAACAGCAGGGAGCACTTGTTTTGATGCACTTTGATTTATCAATACTGCTTATTAATATTAAGCAGCGTCTCTGTTTGCTTTAGTTCTTTAGAACATGCTTGATGCTAAACGAGTCAGCACTATTTCTGGTAAACATGATATTTGTGATGCACAACACTTACGACCAGGAAGTGAATGTTCAACGTGTTCACTTCCTGAACTGCGCGTCTCGGATGAAACAATCATGGCTTCATAGTTTCACAGAGGACCTGGACTTCTGATTTAATGTGATCAGGTAATTAGTCGCAGGTGTTGGAATACACCGTGCGTGTGGTTGGCTCCATGGATGTAAGCAGAAGAGGCCCTAATAAGGGTCGTCCGTGAGGACTTTCCACATACGGACACTTCTCCTTTCACAATCTGGCTGCAGCGCTTATTTAGAACAACTTGTGTCGTAGTAAGTTCGAGTTTCACTTCTTCACTTTGCTGCTCTCATCCAGAGAGCAGCGCTGAGGGAACAACCGAGATGTATTTAGTTTGTTAACTGAAGGAACAAGGTGTGAATGGGTAGTGTACATTCGCCCCCGTAAGGTTGCAAACCAAGTGAATCACTGCCGGTGAATATTTGAGAAGAAACTAAGAAACGACCTGACTGAATAATAAGGTCCCTTTTCCTGCGACGTTAAATAAGAACCTGCAGCCTCGTCAGGACTCCCCAGGAGAACCAGACGCTCACCTGCAAAAGGGTCAAAGGTCAAACCCAAAAGCCCAGTAGAATGGGGCGGCCTGTTTAGAGTCGGCGCCCCCCCCCCCCCCCCTTATAATGGTAGGAGAAACACTGGTGTGTGTGTGTGTGTGTGTGTGTTTTAATTAAAGCATTGAGTAACAACATCTGTGAAAAATTAAAACTGCAAAGCTTATTTTGTGTGTTGCTACGTGGTGACGTGGGAATGAACGTGTAGCGGTTGCTAGGCAGAATAACCCGTCTGCTGCAGATTACCTCTCCAGTACAAACACCCACTTGAGAAAAGCATTACGGCCGATCCAGGCTTGTTTGGCAGAGAGAAGTCCGGTCTCCATGGTTACTGCCGCAGGTTTCTGGGCTGTTCGTTCGTCAGGTCTGAACCGGTTCAAGTGTCCTTGTTCTCCTGAGCTTCTCCCCATGAACTTTCCATGAACAAATGAGAAAAGCTGAGACAGAACAACCGTTAATAAACAATTATTAAAAAAAATCAGACTTTTTTTTGCAGGTTTTTAGTAGCTTTCTTTCTGCTTTCATGCTTATGAATAATATTCTAAAGTGGATCAATAACGGAGCGCTTTTGTGACTCGCTGCTCTTTTCTCCGGGTCGTTTAAACTGGATGGATCGTCTGTGTGTCTCGTGTTGTTGGATAAAAGCTGTAAAAATAACAAAGTGTTTGAGCTTTTACAGCTGAAATGAAAATGAAGTCCTCATTAACAATACAGCCAAACAGTTTTATTTTATTTACATATTTCAGCTGCTTATTGTGGGGGGGTTGTGAGCAGCAGCTGTCTGGGCTGTATAGATCACTTGGCGTCTGACAGGCCTGTTGCGTTGCCGGGGTTACCGGGGTTGCCGGGGTTACTTTACTCCCACTGCCACCCGGTTTCTTTGTAGAAGTGAAACCATTTAAGTTTCAGCACCTGGTTCTTCAAACATAGATCTCCTAGTCCGTCCAAGATGGTGATACGCTTTCACTGTCAGGTTGAAGTCACTCTAGAAGCTAGCAGCTAGCACGTTGTTAGCAGCTAACCTTCGGTTGCTCATGATGCGTTCAGGCTCTGCTCGGGCTTTAGGCGCGTTCTTCCCTTTAGTCTGATCTCTCTCTGCGTCTCCAGGTGAGCTGAAGATGGTGGACCGGCTCGCCAACAGCGAGGCCAACTCCAAGCGCATCGGGGTGGTGGAGGGCTGCTTCGGCGCCGCCGGCCAGCCGCTCGCCATCCCCGGCCGCGTGCTGATCGGCGAGGGCGTCCTCACCAAGCTGTGCCGCAAGAAGCCCAAGGCGCGGCAGTTCTTCCTCTTCAACGACATCCTGGTCTACGGCAACATCATGATCCAGAAGAAGAAGTACAACAAGCAGCACATCATCCCGCTGGAGAGCGTCACCATCGACAAGGTGCCGGACGAGGGCGACCTGCGCAACGGCTGGCTCATCAAGACGCCCACCAAGTCCTTCGCCGTGTACGCCGCCACCGCCACCGAGAAGTCCGAGTGGATGAACCACATCGGCAAGTGTGTGGAGGACCTGCTGCAGAAGAGCGGCAAGGCGCCCGCGGGCGAGCACGCCGCCGTGTGGGTGCCCGACTCGGAGGCCACGGTGTGCATGCGCTGCCAGAGGGTGAAGTTCACGCCGGTCAGCCGGCGCCACCACTGCAGGAAGTGCGGCTTCGTGGTGTGCGGGCCGTGCTCGGAGAAGAAGCACCTGCTGCCCAGCCAGTCCTCCAAGCCCGTACGCGTCTGCGAGTTCTGCTTCGTGCAGCTGACGGCGGAGGGGGCGGCGGCGGAGGGGGCGGCGGCGGCGCACTCTGACTCCCTCAACCGCCTGGGATTGAAGTTCCACAACATGTCGGACGAAGACGACGACGAGGACGACAGCAGCGACTGAGGATCTTCTTCTTCTTCTTCTTCTTCTTCTTCTTCTTCTTCTCTGCCTGAGTCACTTCAAACCAAATACATGTGACCTCTTCCTCTCGTCTCGGGACTCCTGATTGGACGATGAGGCACTACAGAAGCTAACGGTGCTAACGATCCAACCATTACTTCCTACCCAGAACCCCTAAAGGGCTCCTTTGTAAAGTGAAAAGATGTATTTTTCTAAATAACAAAGTATACCGCCCGCCCCCCTGTGACTCCTCTTGACGGACCGCTGTGATTGGTCCTTCCACGTCACAAGAGAGGGAACATCAGCAGCTTCCTTTAATCACATGACCTCTTTCATCATCTTTTGGTTCATATGTTTGTCAGATAGTTTGCACCAACTTTAAATCTTGAGTTGTCGTCGATTCAGCTCACGTCCCCGGCAGCCAATCAAAATGAGTGGGAGGCGGGCTTTACCGCTTTAACCCTCACGTCCTGTGTTTTGACGGACTTCGTTTTTATTCACAATGAACTTCATCATCTTTCTTCTCCACGAAAAGCTGTTATTTATCAGCAGGAGAAAGGGATCCTTTTTAAAAAAAAACTAACCAGCTGTTCTGATGATGATGATGATGATGATGATGATGGAGGACTGTATGTAAGAGTTGTTCCGATGACTTTGGCTTTTTCTGCGTGGTGGATTTAAAAAACAAATCCTGATTTAATCTTTGATTTAATTCTTGTTTGTACAGAATCAGCTCTTAAGTTAAGCTGTCATTATTATTATTATTATTATTATTATTATTATTAATTCATTTTTCTGTTTTATTAAATCAAGCTTTTCTGCTGCGCCTGAGAAACCTAAATAAACACTGAGCGGGGGGATTTACGGGCTTCCGAGAGTGCACATGAATGCACCGTCTGTCTCCTCACGTTAATGATCTTTTCAGTTCAAATGAGATTTCTCGTTACCTTTTTTTGAATGTTCAAAAGTGACTTGACTTAAAAAGGGGTCGACTCAAAGTAAGTCAACGGGGTGGAAAGTCTGTTTGTGTCCCGATGACGTCACGTGATGATCAGCTGACTGAACGAAGCTGCTGGAGGCTCCTCTCCTGAACTAATGGAAGCCAACAAGTTGCAGCTGCGTTTGAGTCGAGTGTGTAAACGGGACGATGCATTATTTTGTTGATTTGTTGTTTACTGTTTTTCTCTTTAGTTCAATATTTTTTTGTAAACAAAAAGGGCTTAAATCAGAATGTAACCCAGAATCTCATTGTTTGATACTAATTCCTTCAGAAATCTATGAGTATATATTATATATAAACATGTTTGCTTATAGAACGGAGCTGTGTTTGTGTCTTTTCTTATTTTAGATATTTTTAAGTTCGCTAGAAAATAAGTCTGCAGCTGGTAAAAAGATTTGAAGAATTTGTATATATTGATGGGTCTACGATATATTGATAGAGTTTTATAATGGACTATTAGCAAAGGAAACGGCGCGTCACACTGCTTTAAATATTAAAATAACTAAATGAAGGTTGTGTGAGCTAATGGAGGATAATAGCAGTGATCATGCAGGTTATTTTTAAGGCATGTTAATCACACATTACACAACTGCTGGGCGATGATGACGACGATGAAGGTCACTCAGCGGTCACATGTTCTGAAGAACCGAACTGCTTCTCTTTAAATTTCTCTTCATGTTCCTCTGAGGCCAAAAGTTCACCTTTTACATTCAGCGATGTGATTAAGCTCCTATTCAACATTTCCCCATAATGTCTACGAGACACAGTCTATCATAATTCCATATAATTGTTTTTTTTAAAATAAAATAAATCGTATCAAGCATGTTCGCATTAACTCAGCAGTACAATGTGGAATAAAAATGTGTGTGAGAGTAATTTGGGTTTTACTTTTCCATCTGTCAGGAACTATTGGTCGCTTAGATTCATTTTTAAAATACTGGACTGAATCTGTAAAACGTTTCATTATAGTATAATAATCCCTGATATTCCCAGAATACAGTTTTTCTCAGTCGATTCGGTACTTTTCTCCAAAGTGAGGTAAATGCTCTCAACACAGTCAACACACAAACTAAACACACGCTTTTGTTGGCGAAACAGTTCACTCTCCACTGCACAATGAAACACAGCATTTTATTCTAATAATGCATTTATTGAAATTAAATATATAACGTTATACTAAAAGTGTGTTCTCTGTTCAACGGAAGATACAAAGAAATAATTGAAAATAGCTTTTTAGTGAGTTCAGGTGTTTCACAATGAGTTGTCACCCTACAAAAACATTTTGCAAATAAGTACATAGATAAATAGGACATGTAAAATAAAAAATGACCTGCATTCATTGAATCAATTCATTTATTGATCGTGCCTTTCAATCAGCATCACGAGTCCTGCATCGTGGGAAAAGGCCTCGGGTGCTGGATCCATCCTGACATGCTGGTGCCCCAATATCTCCACAGGCCTCTTCCATCGCTGGTCGAGACTGAGTTGGTTGTAAGGGTGGCGATCAGTGTACCACCACCTCTCACTCTCACACCTCCTCCTCTTCTTCCACTACCCGTTTCTCTTTTTAGTGTCTCTTTGCATCATTCCTCGTTTTTCTCTAGTTGTTGTAATTAAGACGCTGTGAACAATTAGGACATTGGCTTTTTCTGTGTTGAGTGGATTATTTACTCATCAGGTATCGACGTGGGGTTAATGGAGGACATACGGTGTGCAAGTGACTGTTTTACAATCCAGAGTTTTGTTTGTTGTGTTTTGAAAATGGTACAAAAATGCTTCTTCTCACAATGATCTTTGTGAAGACGAATGAAAAAGCTGCGAATGTTTTTCCGGGCAGATTACAGGTTTGGTTGGCCGTATAAACTGCTGCGATAACATCAGGGAATTCTGTGCACAGTGTTCGGAGAAAATGATGCTTTGGATTTGAAATTTGTATGAAATGCAGGAGAATTTAATTACAAAGTGAACAGATCGCTGTGGGAACTGTTTTGAGAGCAGTTACCTGACTTCGATTGAGAAGAACTGTAAATAGAACTATTATTAAATGATCCATCGGAGTCTTTGACTCGTCTTAGGTCTAAATGGCTAAACTGACTTTTCTTTTGACCTTGATAGAATATTGAACAGCGACTCATCATGAATGAACTGCGGCTCCTTTCGTTACATTTTCGTTACAAACTTTATTTGTATCCCTCTTTAATTGGACTCCTCTCACTGGACTCGGTCTCTGCGGTGTTCAGTCCGCGGGCGGCGGGGCGACCCAGTCCCACAGGTGCACCGACCCGTCCGAGGCGGCGGACAGCAGCGTGCGAGGCCGCTCCGGGTGCCACGCGTGGGCGGTGACCAAGACGCCGGCGGTGAGCTGTGAAGAAACGGCGTGCCCGCGGTGCTCAAACAGCGGCGGGACGTCCCGCGCCTCCGTCGACCAGGCCGAGGTGTCGTAGATCCGGACCGCTGCCCCGAAACCTGCACGCAGAGACGGGGAATCGGACGACGGCTCACGTCTGCGAGGTGATAAACGATGAAACCCAGCAGAAGCTTTTTCATTCCAGCCTCATTTTCATAAGTAAAGTCAAAGCTAACCCTTCCCCTTGGTTTCCAGTCGCTGTGCTAAGCTAACTAGCTGGTTGAACTCACCCGACACCGCGATGCAGCCGTCCAGCGCCGGGGCCCACGACACGCCCCCCTCCGGACCGCGGCCCCCCGATGGGACCTCCAGCCGAGCCCGGCCTACGGCCCCCCCGGGGCTCCTCGGGTCAGACACCACGGCCCGCCCGCACGCCGACAGCCTGACGACGGCGCCGCCGGGCGACGCCACGGTCTGCCAGAGGGCGGGGTCGCCCGGGCACGTCGGTGGAGGGTGGAGCCGGGGGGGGGCGGGGCTCCGGGTGTCGGCCACGTAGACGTTCCCGTTGGAGCAGCCGGCGAGGAAGACGGCGTCGCCCGCGAAGCGCAGCGAGCTCAGAGGTTCGTCCGCGTGCGTCTCTGTCGTTCATCAGAGCGATGATGATGATGATGATGATGTAACGTTTGACCATCAGGGCTTCGTTATTTAAAGCGTAAACTCGTTAAACGGTCGTTACCCAGCGTGTAGAGGACCCGCCCCGAGCTCAGCTCGCTCAGACGCACGTCGCCAGCTCGCAGCGCCGTGAAGAACCTGAGAGGAGCGTGTAGCCGCGACCCTGCAGCCTGCGTCCGGTAAGCTCCTCCTCCTCCGGTTACTCCTCCCCTCGACGCGCCCCGTCAGCCTGATGGCGTCTGTCATTGGACAGGGGAGACGCAGCCACGGTAAGGCACGTGATTCACAGAATGATTAAATGCTTTCATGTGTGTACGACTTTCCGTTATTTCTTCCCCTCAATATCAACGTGAATCAACAGTTATACGATGAAACAGCACTACGACATTCAGCCACGTTTTATGGCTTTCTATACGATGACCTTTTCTATTAAACTTTAGTAACTTTAGTAATGAATATTATATTATTATTGAATTTTCAAGAAAAAATTGTCTTCAGGTGACTGGAACTAACCGCTGTCGTCTCCTCCCACGCTCCACACCTGGAGGTCAGAGGTCAGCCCATCGTTGGTGACGACGCACCTGCAGGAACCACGTGACCAACAATTTACTGAAACATCAGATTGTTTGCGCACACGAGCTTAGATGGAGGTAAACGGAGGGGAACTCGCCTGGTTCCTGGGACGTGTGTGAGGCAGCAGACCGGACCGTCCGTGAACCCACCGTGGTCTACTTTGAAGTCCCGCTCTGCACAGAGGCCCTGAACGCAACACACGCACACAGATTAGAGGCATTAACCCACATAAGGACGTCGTGTTTGCGCGTGTGCAATAATCTCTTTTACCTTATTTTCATCAGCGAACAGTTTCCGAGGCAAATGCAGCTCGAGGATTTCGTTCTTCGAGGGATTGTATCCTGCGACGCACACAGCTGGAAACACAGAGATCATTACACATTACATCGTCTTTTTGCTTTGGAATTTGCACTCAGAGGTTTTTGAAGCGTAATATTTTGTGTATTTGATGAACTCACTCTTCCCTGAGGTCCACTCCAGCACCTGAGTGGGATGTTCCAGCTGATACACATGGAGGTCTTTGTACCTACGACATGAGTAGAGCACATGATCTACACACGTTCACAACATCACCATAAGCCTCATCTTCTCCTCACCTACGAGGCTCCTTCTCATCTTAAAGAGCTTGTAACACCGTGTTGCCCTGCAAGGCCGCTGCGCTCTGTAGATGCTGGTTACTTGTTGTTCCTGGAGTTATTAAAAGTAGGGTGGTTCTACCTGATGCTGTTTCTATCTGATGGAGGTTCTATCTGATCGAGGTTCTACCTGACGGTAGTTCTACCTGATGGAGGTTCTACCTGATGGAGGTTCTACCTGATGGAGGTTCTACCTGACGGTGGTTCTACCTGATGGAGGTTCTGCCTGATGGAGGTTCTACCTGATGGTGGTTCTACCTGATGGAGGTTCTGTCTGATGCTGGTTCTACAATAATGAATTGTATTGAATAATATGAGTGGAGCACGTGATCTACACGTTTACAGCCATAATGTATCCAGATAAACGCGCCGTCAGCTCAAGTTACGTTTGCATTGAATTGTTAAACTCTTTAAAGTCTCCTCACGTCTGCAGCGACTCGATGAACCAGTCGTCTAAAGCCTCCTGGAAGTCGGTCGCTTCCATCTCGCCTCACGTTACCGCTGCGGTTCAAATCCGTTCATGTGTTTACTTCCGGGTTTTCTTCTTCTCCCGCTTCTTCAGCGGTTGATGCAACAGCGCCGCCTGTTGGCAGCGGGTTTATTTATGTATTTATTGTATAAAGAGGGAATTGTTCTTCTGTTCACCTTTTTACAACTTTTTACATTAAATGTTCAAACACATCATAACTGGAAAAATGTATCACATGACGTCATCTAGCTGAGGCTTTTATCCAAAGCGACTTACAATAAGTCACAAACTCAGAACATCAGAAAAGCCAATTTACAACTTATAGAAAAGAGCTTTTTTAATCATGTAAGAGGACAGATACTAAAATACAAATTCTATACATACTTAAAATATCAAAAATTATGTAGAATTATGTCTGAATATTATCACTTTAATGATGAGGGACGACAGCTGTGAGATTATTGACATACTAAAAAAGACTCATCGAGAGACTGTGGGTCACAATGGTGTTCAAAATCAACAAAACATTTACACATTTCCTATTTTCATAATAATCTGTACCCAGAGGATCCTCTATGGACCTTAAATGTCCACAGCGGATTCAGTAAAAATCAATATGTTTTGACCAAGTCAATTAATCCAAACACAAAGTTTTCAGGCTTCCTTCTTTCTTTAAACTTGGAACCAAACACGTAGTTAACCCTCCTCTTGTGTTCGCTTTCTGTTACCATCCCTTATGTTAACGGGTCGGTTTTGACCCGTGTCTTAAATCAGCTGTAAAATACAATAAAAACAATTAGCTATCATCCAATTTGTTTCTCATCTCTTGGTTACCTTGTTAGGCTTCCATATCCATGAAAATATTGGTTTTAATATTTTTGGTGTGGGCCTCTGGGCCTTTTTTTGTCAGTATAACCCTCGATTTCAATTAAAAAAAATGGTAAAATGAACCTCAACAGAATCATATAAATAAATAAAAGGTTGTTGTGTTACCTGACTATTACTAAGCACTATTAGAACACATCTCTTAAATAAATTTGTTTTATTTATTTTTTAATTTTAATATTATTAACTATAGTAACATCTATGGTGTTACGGGTCAGTTTCGACCCATATATATTTACTTCAAGAAAAAGGCAAAAAAGTATTTTTTTCAGCAATAGAACTTTAATATAAACACAATGAAAAGCAGAACAGGTCATAACACAAAATATAGATTTGCAAGGTCAAACAAACAACAACCAATCCAGCAAATCAAACCAAAATACCAAATCAGAGTAAAAGTCTCTGTGTGCAAGAACATGCATGTGTATGTGTGTGTGTTTAGATGCATGTGTGGCAAAAAGTGACACTTTTAGTGTGTTCTTTGCAGAGATATTTCTTGCACTTGAAGCACAATACGTTTGTCTTTCTGTCCTTACTGCTTGGGCAGACTTGACACCTCTTTCTTTTAGAATCAGGTGGCCTGAGTGGGGTTGTGGCTGTGGCTGTTCTGTTTGGTGTTGAGGCAGGGCTGACTGAGGAGGAAGCTGTTGTGGATGCTTTTTGTGTTGCTGAGGGCATGGACGGAGTGCAAGGTGAGCTCTGCAGCTGTCTGACCAAGGCGGCAGCGTCTGGGTCTCTGGGCAACTGTTCCCTTCGCTCAATGTGTGGCTTGACAAGTGAATTTCCCAGCTCCTCAAGAAACATTCTCCGCTTGGCTTTTTTGGTTGAGTTCCACCCTTGGTGGATGTGGGTCCACAACACAAATGCGTTACATGCAGACACATCAAGGATGTTGTAAAACACAACCATTGGCCATCTCCTGGTCATTCGCTGGCAAGTGTAGGTGGCAGTCAGCTTGTCCAGGTTGTCCACTCCTCCTTTGTTTTTGTTATAGTCAAGGATGATTGTGGGCTTTTTGTCACTTCCTGATGACACAGCTGCATCTTTGTGAAGAGTCGACATAAGTATCACATTCCGTTTTCTTTTTGGACAATATGAGACAACAGTGGTGGTGTCTGTAAAAGCAAACTTTGAGGAAAGTGGAGCCCTGTCCTTCATTTGCAAGATTTCAGCAGGTAGCTCAGGTTTATTTTTCTTCACTGTGCCCACCATGGTAAGTTTCCTCCTGAGAAGTTCTTGTCCAAGGTCATAGCTGGTAAAAAAATTGTCACAAGTGATATTGTGACCCTGCAGTCCAGCAGTCATATCGAGGACCACACGTTTTCCTTGATTCTTCTCGGGGATGCCACTCGCAGCTTTGCCTGTGTAAATCTGTAGATTCCAGGCATAGCTGGTTTTTGCATCGCAGGCTGCCCAGATTTTTATGCCGTACTTCCCTGGCTTACTGGGTATGTATTGCCGGAAGGGGCATTTTTCTCGGAAAGGGACAAGACGTTCATCCACTGTCACCTCTGCCCCTGGGTTGAACATCAGTGGAAGGAGCTGCGTCCATCTCTCCCAGACATCCCTGATGGGGGCAAGCTTGTCAGATCTTGCTCTGGTATCTCTGTTGTCAAATCTGAGGACTCTTGCTATCATGCGAAAGGTCTGAAGTGACATTGTTGCGCGGAAAATATTTCTGCCTGTCGATGCGTCCCAAAGACTATCAGTGGCCTCATTGCAGGATCTGTACACTCCAGCAAGAAGAAGAACACCAATATAGGCATCCAGGTATTCCTCATCAATGTCTTTCCACATGTCGCCCTGGACTTTTTTTCCTTCCAGGTTTGTCATAGCAATGATGACTCTTTTTAGTGACAATGGCATAAATAGCTCAAAACATGTCTTGATGTCACTGACTCTTGTCACAGCAAACCTTGTGATTCCAGGTTTGCCTTGGAAAACAAGGCAAAATGAGCATCCCCTAAAGCTCACATGATTGGGAGAGGAGCTGTCTGTCAGTGTTTTGGCTGACAGTTCACTTTTGATTTAAGTTTTGCTTCTAATTATTGCTTTAAAATCTGACTTTTATAACCGGGTCGAAACCGACCCGAACAACACAAAGGTCATAATTTCAACCAGAGCATTTTATAATTTAGTGAATTTTTTTTTATTTTTTTTATTTTGTTGATATAGAGGTTCTTGACAAAGTCAAAAAGCCTTGACCCAATAAACTAATTTACGTGTTTTTTAATGCATTTAAAACTTGGAAACGGGTCGGTGCCGACCCGAACACCAGAGGAAGGTTAAGAATACACTCAATTCGGCATCAATACAACTAACCCAGTCCAAAGATGTTTATTACTTTAAACGTGGCTGAACGTGGCTCTTTTGAAGCTTCCATAAACACGCGTGTGTGTTTGAATCCCCGTCAGGTGACGAGATGATTGATGGAGCTCCGTCGGTCAGTTCTGATGAAAACATGAAACAGAGCAAACAGCGTGTAAGCGTTACTGGAGTTTATCCAGTTTCTTGTGCTGGATTCTTTTAAATACAGAATTTGGATCTTTTAGTGTTTGGACTTTTATAAACAAACACAGAAAACAAAAATGCTCTTGGTCTCCATTTCAATTTAATCTATTATTTTTTCTATTATTTATATATGTTATATATTTAATACATCTTTATAGTTTAATTTGTCCACATGTTTTGTTAACTTCCTAAATGTGTTCTTCTTGTTCAAAAATAAAGGAAGCGGTAGCTTTTATTTTGAAAAAAATGAGATGGTCCTCCAATGTTACTACTTTTAGTTTGGTACTGTTGTTCAGCTTCCCCAGAGGGGCGTTCACTGACCCGTGGGACGCAGCAGACTCCCCGGCCTCACGCCTGGTGCTTCCCACAGACCCAGCGGAGCCGCGGCCTGCTCGCTGAGGTCCGTCGGCTCGGCGGCGGAGAACCAGCTGCACTGGCAGGCGAAGGCCCGAGAACCGCCGCTGCTCCTCAGCCGGGCCGCCAGCTTCTCCCGGTCAGGGGCGTTGTTCCTGCACAACGCACACACGCAGACATGCAGACATGCAGACACACACACAGACACACGCAGACACACACACACGCAGACACACACACACACACACACACACACACAGACACGCAGACATGCAGACACACACAGACACGCACACGCACACACGCACACACACGCAGACATGCAGACACACGCACACACATACACACACAGACACACACACAGACACACGCACACACGCAGACACACACACACAGACACGCAGACATGCAGACACACACACAGACACACGCAGACACACACACACACACACACAGACACGCAGACATGCAGACACACACAGACACGCACACGCACACACACGCAGACACACACACAGACACACGCACACACACACACACACAGACACGCAGACATGCAGACACACACAGACACACACACGCACACACGCAGACACACACACAGACACAGACACGCAGAGATGCAGACACACACACAGACACACACACAGACACGCACACAGACACGCACACAGACACGCACACACGCAGACACACACGCTGATTGACAGTTGACGGGTCTCCAGATGGACCAGAGGAAAAAGGAGACACGTGTCCTCGGGCTCACCTGAGGAACAGGTAGTCGCAGGACGAGTCCCACACGCAGTTGTCAAACGTCAGCACCCGGAAGTCGCAGGATGTGCACCTCAGCTGGTCACATGACCTGCGGAAGAGCGACCGTGAGCTGCGCGTGGCGGTGGGAGCAGAAATGGGGCGGGGCCGGAACTCACCTCTTGGACGTTGCCGTGCCAACACCGCTGGCGACGGAGCTCCCGCCGACGAAGACGGGGCAGCACCTGGACGGGCACAAACAAAATGGCGTCCAACTCTTTTGTAATAACCGTCGTTCATCATCATGATGAATTTATGAATCATTTCACTTAAAACTATAATCTACATGAATCCATCTTATCTAATATTTAAAGATCTATACGGTGTTTTATGTTGTTTTCCTGTAATATCATACTATACTTTTATACTAATTATTATTCCCACCTGTACCTTGTACATTATTATTTAGATTTAGTTCATTAACTCACTTTCTCCCTCCTGACTGAGCCGAAGGCCTCGTCTCCACTTGGGGTCCTTCAGGAAACGTTTCCCTCTGGAATGAAACCGCACAGTGAAAACACACATCTGTGTTCTAAAGGGGCCTCGAGTCCGATCATTTAAAGGGGTTTGTAGCCTTCGTCCAGACTCAACAGACTCCTCCTCTTCCATCTCCTGTGGCGTTCGCTACTTTTTCAATATATACAGTTTTGGCTCGTTACGTTTACTTTAACGTTAAAACGAGTGACCTTGTTCGTGACAGCGTGTATTCGTATGTCTTTGAACACGAGGTACATGTGAAGTACACGTGGACCTTGAGCTGAGGGAAGTCGTCCTCCAGGAGTTCCTCCAGAAGAGCGTCGATGTCGCCCGTGACGCCGCTCGCCGGTTCCCCGGGCCCCGACGCCCTGAAACAGAGGAAACGGAATCAAGTTTCATCACGCAGTAAATCAGATCAGCCCATGCCAGTGTTTATCAAACACAACATGACATAAACAGCAGTATATTATACACTATATAATAAGATGGTTCATATACATTTAGGATCCATAGAGCCCTGTAAAGCCCTGTAAAGCCCTCTGAGCCAAATTTGTAATTTGCGATTTCGGGCTCTATAAAATGAAATGAATTGAATTGAATTGAATTAAAGCCCTAGAACATACATTTCATTATCGGACGTGATAGTTAGCATTAGCTAGCTAAATTAGCATTGCTTACCTGTGTTTTCTTCTTCCTGCGTTTTCTTTCCCGCATTCTCCCGCCTCGCCCGGATCCACGCGAGCCAATGACGATGCGGAGACGTTGCGACAGAACTTTTGTTCGACTTCGTCCAGCAGTTCGTCCAGGTCTACGTCTTCGTCC
>CM037936.1:692500-810000 GCA_021346845.1 Apeltes quadracus
AAATGGACCGCAGGTCGTCCTCGTTCAGCGGTTTGAGCTTCGCGTCCAGAAACGTCTCTTTTTTCAGCGTCCTATTTCTGTCCCTGAGGACATTCTTTAAAATGACCTGTGACGGAGAAGAGAGGCGGTGAAAAGGGGTCGCTGGGGCAGCGTAACAGTGGGGGGGGGTGTGGGGGGGAACACTCACGTAGCTGAAGAGGAAAATAACCAGGGCGAGCATCAGCGCCAACGTCGCCAAGACAACCAGGTACGTGTCCGTCAGGCGGTTCTCTGCCGGAATGTAGGCGGGACAATCTGAACATGGGAAACAGGAAGTCAGTCCCTAAACCGTGACCCTCAGGGCGAGATGAGATGGGAGGTGAGACGAGATGAAACTCCTCACCCTGTCGGCGTGAGGAGCACCCGGCCCTCGCGGTTCTGCTCGCCAACTGGCGCCGCCAGGTGACATGTGTAGTAGCCAGCGTCGCCGCACGTGGCGTTGGGCAGGTGGAGGTTGCGGGACTCGCCATGAAGCTCCGCCTCTCGCTGCATGCCGCGGTATCGCCACACGGTGCCGTTGGGAAGGTCACGGGTCAGGACGCCGGCGAGGTCGGACGCCTGGCGGCGTTCCCTCCTGTGACATCATCAGCGCCGTGTTAGCTTTGTCCTCTGCGACGCAGTAACTAATGCACTCGTGTTTCATTTGAAGTCGTTAAAATATAAACCAGAGAATAAATGTGGAAATATAAACAGGATGGAATGAAAGAATGGAGATGTGTATATATCAAATAATAACATTTTATTTATATCCCATTATACTTACTTACACATTTATTTTACTCCAAGTAAATACTCATCCATAAAGAATCAATGGATACCTTATCGTGGGATATTAAAGAGATTATAGAAAAAGCTATTTGATCCCAAGAAGAGGTTGTATTTGTAATAAAGTATTTTTACACCATGGTACTTTTACTCCAAAAAGAGATCAGAGTACTTCTACGATAACAGTAAGAGAAAGATACAAATACTGCTGATATAATTCTATGACAACATATTATTTTATTTACAAGTCGCTTTGATGTGAATGTTTTAATGTTCTTAACAATTCTGTTTTATTTTTAAGTCAGTAGCTTTTCCTTTCTCAATGGAACGATTGTTAAAATATATCTTATCTAGTCTATTACGCTTGATGCCCTTTTTGGAGGGAAATGAAACAGGAAGTGACGTGTGTGTGTACGTTTGAATTCAAACAAAGTATTTCCTCCTTCATGGGTGTATCAGTTTTTCCGTGGTGCAGGGAAGGTTTTACCTTGTACCACTTCACTGATAAGTACTCCACACCGGGCCGGTCCTCTGCGATGCACGGGAGGACACCGTCCTCTCCCAGGAGCACCCGGACCTCCAGCACCGCCTCGCTGAGAGCCGAGCCTGAGGAGATCACCAAGAGCACAGGAGAGTATAGGTTACTATAGGGCCCATAATAAAGAGATCATCAGAATAAGGGTATTAAAGGTTATTATAGATCTTATAATAAAGAGATCGCCAGAATAAGGGTATTAAAGGTTATTATAGATCTTATAATAAAGAGATCACTAGATTACAGGGTTTAAAAGGTTATTATAGAGCCTATAATACACACTAGACACATATGAAGAAAACACAAGAATACCGGAGACCATGACATAATAATGTGAACCAGAGAACTGAAGCTTCTCTCCAGGTTAAAGGTCAAAGGTTGTACTCACTCAGTGACAGCAGCAGGACCAGCGTGCTGGTACGTGAACACACCATGCTGGCGATGTAAGAGCTTCAAACACCGTCGCGTTTTATAGTTAAGAGCCGCCAACGCAGATGAAACCAAAAGTCTCCCCTTCGCTCCAAAGCGGAACCAAAGAGAAGGTCACCGCGCGGGGATTCCCGCTCAGGAGACGCGTTCACGTACCGGTGAACCAGGAGGGCAGGTTTAAGGTTCCTACGAGTTAGAATACTTTACTGCTACAATAACACGTTATTTTAGTTTGTGTGTTCGTATCTTGCTTCAGCTAAACAAATGTAA
This sequence comes from Apeltes quadracus, assembly GCA_021346845.1. Taxonomy (NCBI): domain Eukaryota; kingdom Metazoa; phylum Chordata; class Actinopteri; order Perciformes; family Gasterosteidae; genus Apeltes; species Apeltes quadracus. Next base: position 694,539 of record CM037936.1, read on the forward strand.
CGAAAGTAAAAATAACCCGCGGGATTCCCCGAAGTTTCCGTGAAACTGGAGGTGGTTTCTGTTTCCAGGAAACTGCGGCAGGAAATCCCCCTTTATGCAAACAGCTTAATCCGGTTATCTAAACGAATCATAAAGTAATGGTACCGAAACCATCAACCACCAATCCCCATCTCAACACGTTCAGCGGCATTTTTTAAGTGATCGGGAATTTGATGCCGCGCAGTTTATCCCGATTGTTTACCTCAGCTGTCGTAAACTGAACACAATTTCCGGCAGACCGCACGCGCCCGAGAGACGTAGCATCATCATCATCAACAACACCGGGCTCGAGTGTCCGCCGCGTGGAAGTATTTCAAAATAAAGAGCGGAAACAGCGCAACGGCCACTTGCAGCGGCGTTAGCGCGAGAGCTGCGTTCAATACGACCACTTTGATTAGACGTTAAAAACCCAGCATGCTGCGGACTGTAGCGCAATGTAGCGCAATGTAGCGCAATGCAGTGGACTGTAACGCGCTCAGAGGAGAAGCTGCTTCACCGAAGCAACAAAGTCCGGACCTCAAAAGGAAGGATACGTCTCCTCGAGGAAGCGAAAAGGACACAAAGGTGACAAGAGAAGGTGGTTGGACCCTCAGCCCGTCTCCCTGGTACTGAATGCAGGTTCTAATCGCCTTCTGGAGCGTTTGGATCCACGTCTCGTCATCACATTACAGACGCAACCCAACCTGTTCCTGTTCACGTGGTTTACACCTGTTCACGTGTTTACACCACGTAGTGGGAATGGCACCCAGGCTCGGAAATGGGACGTTTTGAATTATTTTTAATATAATTCATTTTCTGTTAAACCTTACAATACAACTTTAGGGTGGATCTAAAATGTACATTAAAGTTTACTTGTTATTTCTTTTAAAACTGCACTAAGTGAATGTTATTGGTTTTTATGACTGAATATTAAAGGTAAACAAAGATTTTACACCATTCTGAGTAGAATTTTGACTTTATATGTGAGTTTTACAACAAATCCTGAGACGTTTGTATTAGAAATACATAAAACGGCGATCAGATGACTTCGAAAAGCCTGATAATCACAATATGATTATTTATTATTTTTCTGAAATATTCATTTTCCCAAATGAAAGAACACTTGCTCAAAGGTTCATGTTTTTATCTGAAACATAATGCAGAGAACAGTTCATGTACAAAATATTTACATCCTTTTTTACTGCTGATGCTGTGAAAGTCTTTTCCACTCAACAAGCCCCGCCCCCTCACAGAGCTCCGCCCCCCTGCAGAGCACCTCTCGTGGGCGTCGTCACATCTGTGCGCTGATTGGTCCTTTCACCAGACCCTGCTCTTTGCGAGTCACCGGCGCGTGGATGCTGCAGTCTCGCGCCTCGCAGACCCCCGGCACGCCCGCCGCTCCGAGCACGCCGGGCCGGCCGGCCGCGCCGGGGAAGCCTCGGGGCCCCAGGGGGCCCTCCATGCCGTTGGTGGGTTCCGCCGGGTGACCCGGAAAACCTGCGGAGAGGAAATGGCAAAGTGTGAGAAGCGTGAGAATCTGATTGAAATGAGAGAACGTGAGACGCATTGAACACCTGTCGCACCTCTGATGCCTTGTGGCCCGTCGGGTCCCGCCAGGCCTTTACCTGGACCACCTGCGCTGCCTTTAGGCCCCTTCTGACCTGCGGAGAGACAAACACGCAGATACGGGACGTTCTTCACTCCATAAGCGGGCAAAGGTGTAAATGACTGCTGAAGGTCAACACTGAAGAGACAAATAGTGTAAACGTCACCTGCGTCCCCCCCAGCTCCTGTCTGTCCCTCCAGTCCTCGGTCACCTTGAGCTCCTCTGGCTCCTTTTGCTCCGGCCTTTCCAGCTTTTCCCTGATTGGAGAAGACAGCAATGATCCAATAATAGCTTTATTTATTCATTTAATGTTGTGACATCGACGTCTGTAATCGAGGTGGAGGACGATCAGCAACCGTTTAAATCCGACGCCACTGACGAGCAATAACACATGTGACGCAGACTCGTACTCCGATTGGTCCGTTTGGTTCCCTTTCAATACTCTTGATAATAAAATAATCCACATTAGTTTGTACAATATTCTTTATTGAAACTACCGCAAACACAGACACACAGAGACAGCCTGATATGGACACCTCTCCCCCAGCAGAGGGACTCACCGTCTTCCCCGAGGACCCCGACTGCCCCGGAGGCCCCGGCGGCCCGATGAGGGTCCGGCTGTTGACGGGGCAGCCCTGGGAGCACTTGGCCCGGATGGAGGAGGCGTACTGGGAGATCTGGGCCGTGACCACGCCCCTGCAGAGCTGCAGGACCTGCTCGTCCGTCAGACCGGGACCCTGCAGGGACGAAAGGGGGGCAAGTGAGAAGGGTTCAAATGAGTCCTCCTTTGGTCCATATTTGTGGGTGTTGGATGAAGAACAGCTGGTACTTTTACTTCGTGAAATGAACGAATCAGGGATGAAACACGGCACCTTTGAAACCTTTGATATCACTCACAGAGGGACCAGGAACTCCTTTGGCTCCGGCTTGACCTTTGACCCCGAGGTCACCGATGGCACCGCGCTCCCCCCTGGTGCCCGGGAGGCCGGCTGGGCCGACCGGGCCGGGGTCGCCGCCGCGACCCGTCGCGCCTTTTGGTCCACGCTGCCAGAAAGAACGGAATGAAGTATTTCATAAAATATACAAAATAATGTACTTTCTTTTACACCTTCAACTTCTCTCATGAACGTTCATCATTTATTATTAATAATAATAATAATAATAATAATAATAATAATAATAATATGTGCCGTCATGATCTGGTCCTTAGTAGAGTAATAGTGTAATAAATGAGGTCCCCACCTGTCCTTTGTCTCCACCGTCTCCTCCGCCTCCCTGAGAGGGGACAAAGTGGAGAAGCACAGTGACGCAACAGGAAGTGAAATGATGACATCACCGGAGGATAAACGCCAGACGTTACCTTTTGACCTTTGACACCTCTGAGGCCTTTCTTCCCCACCGCACCCTGCAGGGACAAAGCACGACATCATCCACCTCAACACCACCCTCTCTCTCCACCTGTCCCCCACAACCAACACCACCCTCTCTCTCCACCTGCCCCCCACAACCAACACCCCCCTCTCTCTCCACCTGCCCCCCACGACCAACACCACCCTCTCTCTCCACCCGCCCCCCACGACCAACACCACCCTCTCTCTCCACCCGCCCCCCCACGACCAACACCACCCTCTCTCTCCACCCGCCCCCCACGACCAACACCACCCTCTCTCTCCACCCGCCCCCCGCCCCCCACGACCAACACCACCCTCTCTCTCCACCTGCCCCCCACGACCAACACCACCCGCTCCACCCGCCCCCCACGACCAACACCACCCTCTCTCTCCACCTGCCCTCCATGACCTGAGGTGGGGTCAAACACTCACCTCGGTCCCATCGGGTCCCGTCTCACCTTTGGACCCCTGGAAGACATTCCGTTTGTGTTACTTAACGTATTGATCATATTCCGTATTGTTATTATTGCTCTTAGCGTGACGGGAAAGCCATCCAATAAGGGATCAATAAGGGATCAATAAGGGATCAATAAGGGATCAATAAGGGATCCATAAAGGATCTGCGTATTGATAACTAACGGTCTGGCCCTGCAGGCCCTTCGATCCGGGTAACCCGGGTACTCCGGCATCTCCTCGCTCTCCTTCGGCTCCCTGTTGAACAAACAGAATAAAATATAAAGTGATCAATATTTCTCTATTTTCCATTTCTTCTTCTTCTTCTTCTTCTTTCTGTGTCGTCCTTCAGCCAGGTGACACATTTTAACAGTTTACCTTAGTTTTCCTTTATCCAATGGCTTTCATTTGTATGTATGTATGTCATTTAATTAACCATTATATTTTATCCCTGCTTTTGTGTTCATTCTGTCTATTTTTCTATTTCACATAAATACAAAATTTAAAGGTTAAAGTTACTTTGATTGAACTTTTACCGTTTAACGGGTAAAAGCCTGAAAGAGGAATCACAAACAAGAGAGGTCTTTGTATTTTGATAGTCAAAGTAACAGTGAGAGTTCAGCCTGCAGCGTTTAATGTGAGGAACCCGACTCACCGCTCGGCCCGCTCTGCCTCGCGGTCCTCTCACGCCGCCGGCGCCTTTGCTGCCCTGAAGGAGCACGACGTTTGGAACATGTTAACTATTCACAAGGTCGGCGTTTGGAAGAACGTGGAGGGAGGAGAGGAGGATTCTGTGTTTGTCACCTTGGCGCCAAACTGTCCGGGCTCGCCCATCACACCCGGGACGCCGACGGGACCCTGAGGAGGACAAACAGCTGGTCAGCGTGGGGGGGGGGGGGGGGGGGGGGGGGGGGGGGGGGGGGCAGACAGAACTCTCATCAGACTCACATCTTCTCCGGGGTCGCCGTTGCTGCCCGGCACGCCGTCCAAACCTCCGGCGCCCTCAAGAGGAGAAAGAGAGACGAGGAGAAGTTGAGCAGAGAGGAAAACATCTGGATCTGCTGACTGATGTTTTGATCCCAGGACAAAAATCACAGCGAAAGCTTTCAGTATTTTACAAAACATCTGAATTCAAATTGACTTTTTATAAAGCAAACAGTGACTGGAGGAAAACCCAGCGAGGAATTAAGAATGGAAAAGAATCCGTGGCTACTTTTAATTTGTGTTAATTAACAGTGAACTTCTACATTTACATCATTGAGGTAAAACTTCCTCAGGTGAGTCTTACGGGCGGTTTGGCTTTAAGCCGTCAACAACAAAGAGTCACTTTGATCTGCGATTCATCCAGTGCGACGGGCGACGCCCTCGTGAGGAACGTCATGACAACGCACAACATGTCACACATTCACTTTTACTTTTCCTGCCGTTCGGGTTTCAGGGGGAATTCTTTTTTCTTTTTTGTGTGTGTGTTTTCGTATCAACGAGGGAAAATGAAAGAAGCCGAGGACACTGAGGACACGTCTGGGAATGTCTGCTGTCTGTCCCACTCTGATGACATCATTTCTCTGTGAAAGGGGAACACGCTGCCGGTGTGAAGTCACGCTGTGGAGCCGCTCGTCAGTCAGCAGGCTGTGCTTTGCTCAAAGGCACAACAACAGCTTCCCCCCTAAAACATTAAAATGTCATCTAATAGAAAGAAATGTTTGTGGCCATTTTTTTCTTTACAAACAGACCACTGTGGAATCGCTCCAGCGCCCCCTGCAGGCCGCAGTGCTCCTCACGGTTCCTCCTCTGCTCGGGAGGCCTTCAACATTTATCTATTCATTTATTGACCAGGTACGCAGCGCATTCACCCACCTCCAGGGGTCCGTCTCAATGTCGAGGTTTAGGTAGAGAGACATTTCACAGATTTCCACTGAAACAAGCAGCCGAAACAAAGCTTAAAGTGCTTAAAGCGATATTTCATCACCAACTAAAACCCTTTGATGTTTATCACACACACACACACACACGGTAAACTGAGCATCGGTGATCTTTAATAATAATGAATATTAAACTACCTTGGATCCAGAAGGTCCGATGGATCCCGGTTGTCCGCGGTAACCCTGAGGAGGACAAACATTAATAAGTATTATTATTCATAATTCAGGAGTAAATCTCTAATACTTATCAAGTGAAACACAAAAAAGTTCAATAAAACAATTACTTTCATTTCAGAGGCTTCATTCTGACTGATCACTTCATCGTCACCATGGAAACGCAATTAAAGCAGAAATCAACAGGGCTCCCAGACCGATTTAAATGAATACTGAAAGTAAAAGCTTCGCTGCCAGTAATAAAAAAATATCAAACACTTCGGAGGGATCGATGGATGTTATTTATCCATGAAACAACAAAGATGGCGGAGGATCTCTTACGGTGTAGCCGATGTCTCCGAGGTCACCGGGGAAGCCGGGAGCGCCGGTCTGACCCTGCAGGAGGACACTCACAGGTGGTTAGTCGTCTGCGGCCCCTGGTGGCGAGCAGGCGCCACTGCAGCGAGGGCGCCCAGTCGTTTAACACTACAGCTTGGCGTTAATCAATACAACACCAAAAATAAATAAACAAATGCAAATTACATAGGAAAGTAAACACGCGTTTAATTTGATACAAAGATAGATAAATAAATCGAACATAAGTAAATCTTTGTTAAATTTCATAAATCGATGAATTTCTTTTTAACATGATTTTGGGTGGATTTGTTGGCATGTTGTTCCGGCTGCTTCCGTGCTGGTTGAACAGCAAATGCTTCTGCTGCCGTGTCTCCGTACCTTCGGTCCGTCTCGTCCCTGAGGACCCTCCGAGCCTTTGACCCCTCGTGACCCCTGAGCACAACATGAAGGAACGCTTCACAAACAATGACGAAAATACAAACGTCTCTAAAACAGGATTTATCTTGTGGAAAACACAAATGTACAAATATTAAATCAAATTAAACAACCTGATTTACATTTTACAGTTTCAAAATACAACCTGACATTTTCTGACAGTTTTGAGAACAATAAACACACATGTTAGTCACCTTTATATGTTTGAGTTTGTTTAGGACTTTTCTTTACCTTGATACCTGAACCTCCGTTTGGTCCTGGAGGCCCAACGTCGCCATGACGACCCTGAAAAACAACCAAATAAATGACATCATCAATGTAGAGGTTACGTAACAAAACACAGAGCTTTAATAGCAGTTTTTAATTTCATTCATATTTATTCTTGTTTTTAATTTTTAGATTTAACAAAACTTAAATTTCAAACGTTTCTTGTAAAAACAAGTCACTTTAAAGAGTGAATAAACTGATGAAAACAAAATGCTATTTGGACACAAAACAATATTTTTACAAATCCTTTATTTCTGTTCTCACTGGACCTGTAAACCTCAGCCTGTAATTGTTTCTTTAGTTGCTCTATTATAAATCTTTTAACCGTCACACTTTTTTATTCTTCAGATATTCAAATGTTTCTGTAATATTTTTTCTCGCTTTGTAAAGCACTTTGTATCTTTCCTTTGTGAGAGCTTCATCATTTAACACAATGGTACAATTATTACTACGATTATTTCATGTCAAATGTAATTATAAAACATTAAGTTAAATACATTATAATAACTTAAACACTTAATCGCGCCAATTTCATAAAATAATCAATAAAGCCATCATTTTAAATTGATTTGGAAATTATTCAAACAAATTGGATTTCTTCTCTTCTCTAATAATGAATTTGCCTGCTGATTCACAGTTTTTATTTCATCTTTGATTCTATGGACGACTGTAGGAAGAAGGAGGGGGAGGTTGAGTCCTTACAGTCTCACCGGGGCCCCCGACCCCCCCGCGGGGTCCGTCCATCCCGACGGCGCCCTGACACGGAAAACAAGCCGCGTGTTAACAGAGCACACAACACGCCGCCATGTGTGTCCAGCGTGATGTCAGCGTGACTCGGGCCTCCTCGTGTGCACGTGAGCGTGCACGTCAGTGTGCACGTGAGCGTGCACGTGAGCTTACCTTGGCTCCCGGCTCTCCCTGTTCGCCCGGGTCTCCTGGGAGTCCAGCTTCTCCCTGAGAACGATCAATGAGGTCTGATGTTTCAAACTAGACACTAACAGCTTGTTGCATGAGGAGGAGGAGGAGGAGGAGGAGGAGGAGGAAGAAGAGGAGGAGGAAGAAGAGGAAGAAGAGGAGGAGGAAGAGAAGGAGGAGGAGGAAGAAGAGGAGGAGGAGGAGGAAGAGGAGTAGGAGGAGGAAGAGGAGGAGGAAGAAGAGGAGGAGGGGGAGGAGGAAGATGAGGAGGAGGAAGAAGAGGAGGAGGAGGAAGAAGAGGAGGAGGAGGAGGAAGAGGAGTAGGAGGAGGAAGAGGAGGAGGGAAAACGATATTCCATCTAAAGTCCACAATTATGGTTAATAGAGCGGCGTTAAAGTGAAAGTGTTTGATTATGCGGTTTCATCATTCATGATGATTTAACAGTTAGAGGGACGTCATGTTTGATGCTCACTGCGGCTCCAGAGAAGCCCGACGCTCCGTCGTCTCCATCGGGTCCGGCGCCGCCCTGATGGTCGAGAGGTCAAAGGTCAAAGTCAGACACTAAAGAACGCGATCAGCTGCGTTAGCTGTGAGAACTCCACCCGTTTATCTTTTTCTATTGATCAAAGCATTTGTTTCATCTTGCTGAGTATGTTTATGAATATCGTTTTTATTTTATTGTCCTGTGTGTTTTCACCTTTTAACACCATTTAAATGTATTTTCTTTCCTCTTCACTTCAGCTTGTTTCTCTGTTTTCTCTTCCTCTCGGTTTGGGTATTATAATAATAATAATACGTTTATCATTTATTTATCATTTGAGGTTGAAGATTTACTGACCACTGGTCCGGTGTCTCCTCCTCTCCCCCGAACTCCTTTGGTTCCTTTGTATCCCTAAAAACAACCAAAACAGGTCAAACTCACAGAGACGCACTCGGCAGCATCATTAGAAACAACATATATGTATATATATATATATATATATATATATATATATATATATATATATATATATATATATATATAATATAGATAAATACCTCTCGGCCTTGAGTTCCCGGCTCCCCGGTTTTACCCTGCAGACCTCTGGACCCCTGACAGGAAGTATTTAATAATAATGACCGATGAAGTTAAGAGTTGAAACAATAGAAATTAACGAATTAATTTCTTTTAAAGAGATTAAACAGATCGATGATGAGAAGAACCTGGTCGGTACCTTCGGACCCGCGAAGCCAGCAAACCCAGGCTGACCAGGTTCACAGTCGCACTCAGTGGGCCCCTCTTCTCCAAGACCTGCATCGGCTCCAGACCCCTCAGGGTCGTAAGGGACCTGGGGACCAGTCTCATGTTAGTCCTGATCCTCCATGGACCGGTCTTATGTTAGTCCTGATCCTCCATGGACCAGTCTTATGTTAGTCCTGATCCTCCATGAACCAGTCTCATGTTAGTCCTGATCCTCCATGGACCGGTCTCATGTTAGTCCTGATCCTCCATGGACCAGTCTCATGTTAGTCCTGATCCTCCATGAACCAGTCTTATGTTAGTCCTGATCCTCCATGGACCAGTCTTATGTTAGTTCTGGTCCTCCATGGACCGGTCTCAAGTTAGTCCTGATCCTCTATGGACCGGTCTCTGTACCTGCATGGTCTCCCTGTCCTCCTTGGCGTAGTGGGACTCGGCGGTGGGGGAGTACGGGAGGGGGTCCTCGGTGATCATGGTGACCCAGGTGGGTTGGGGTCCGTAGGGGTCCTGGTCCCCCCCCGTGGGCCTCTGGTCCTCGTCGTACTCTAAGGGGGACGACATTTAGTCCTGAGGCACCGAGGTGCTTCACGCATCAGAAAGAAAGTATCCTCCTTGATCCCCTCGGGGAAGCGGTAACGGTGCTCACCTGGTTCAGGAGAGGCAACGCTGTTAGGGGGGTCGACCACGTTGGCCTCATAGGTGCGCTCCTCACCTGGACACACACACACACCTGATTGCACCACTAAACACAAAATGAACGAAGAAAGACTCAAAGACAAACCGCAGCTGTTTGAATTATCATTATTCATTTTGGTTTGATTCACATCGTCTGAGAGGAAACGTTATGAGGATCGACACGCGTCACGTCTCACAGTGAAAATGGGGTCAAAGGTTAATGTTCCTGACCTGAGTGGGAGCCGGACGGATCCTCCTGGCAGAGAGACGACCGGACGCAGAGCGACAGCAGCAGCAGCAGCAGCAGCGCCCACACGGGACGCGTCTGCAGACCAGAGGCATCAACCGGGTCACTACGCAGCTGCCCGGGTCAAAGGTCGCCTCCGTACGACACCAGTCAGAGAAATCAACTCACACGAGAGGCGAGAACACACGTGAACTAATGTCAGGAGCGATGTCAGAGGCCAGAAGGCCGACACAAAGGGGTCCAGCAACTCGGTAAAGCGCTTCAAACCGCTTGGCAACGTATAGAAGAGATGAGGATAAAGTTGAAGGGAAGAGATCGTCCACATTGTCATGCGTATCGGATAAGAAAGATAAAACAATATGGTTCGTATCCTTTGGTGCTTCTGCTGTGTATTGAGGTAATTTCTGAAACGTATTGATCACTATTAATGTCTTTAGTATCTTTCTATGAATAACAGCATTACTGACGTTCGTCATGCACGACTTTAAAGGATCAGTCACACGCAGGTGGCCGTTTGGTGTCAAAGGTCACGGTTTGAATCCCTGCAACACTGTTTCAGATCCAAAGCTTTGATGGAATTAAAAAAGAAAGCCGGATACTTCCGTCACATTCGAGCCGGTCGGTTTCACGGCGTCGCGTCAGCAGCCTGCAGGACCCGCGGGGACCTGAGGAGAGCCGGGCTCCGTCCTCATCAATGGAAAACATTCATTTATCATGTCGTTATAACGCTGATTATCCACCACGAAGCACAAGGACTCAGAGAAACTGAATCATAATGCTACGATGGTTTAAAAAGGACAAGAGTTTTGTTAAGTTTGGTTTTGGGATTAAAACATTACGACCTTTAAACAAAGTGTTTGTTTGGTTGGATGGAGTTTAGTTTCTCCAGAAAAATAAATATTTTATCAAGACATTAAGGTATGAAGTTTATGAAGGAGATTAAACGTCTTATGTCGCTGCTAAAGACAACGACAAAGAAACAAAAATCAGACCAACCACCTCCACACACGGACCCCTGCTCACTCACCGTGAGGCTGGACGCTCTCATGCTGCTGCAGATTCAAACCACAACCGACCGGCACGGCAGCTTCAGGACGACGACAAAAACCAGCGGAGCCGCTCAGCTCACAGCATCGCGTCCTCCTCTGACCGCTCCACTCCTTCTATCCTCGCTCGCCGTCCCTCTCCTTCCCTCTGTCCTCTCTCCTTACTCCCTCTGTCCTCTCTTGATCCTCTTTGTCCTCCCTCTGTCCCTGCAGGCTCCCAGGAACCAAAAGCATTTCCTCTCCGTCTCTCGACGTGGTGAGAAATACCACCATCAGCGGAGAAGACAGGGGGAAGAGGGGGGCCGACGGGGGGAAGAAAAAGACTTTGCTATGAAGCTTTTGACACAGGGATCATTTTAATATCCGAAATTTCCACAAAAATGATTTCTTTGTTAAAATGTTGTTAAAACATAATTTCACAGGAACATCATTCGTGCAGAAAACAACGTGGGAACACTTCAGAAACGCTTCAGAAGACCTAAATCCTTGGTAACATCAAAGTACTCAGATATTTTCGTAAAAGATGGAAAAGATTTGATCTAAATGAATGAAGATGAACTTCCAACTGCTGTGAAATAGAGACAAAACTATTAAGTTAAGAACCAGAAGTTCAAGTTAAAAGTTAAGTTTTCGACTTGTGTCTTCGAACACAGAACAGAACTTTCAAGAATAATAAATCAAGCTAGCAAGATAACAGGCTCCCCTCAACCCCCCTAACAGAACTTCACACACGGTCAGTGTTGAGAAAAGCCACTGCAACCACACAGGATCCCACACACCCACTTAATCAATCATTTCAGCTATTGCCCATCAGGTCGACGCTACAGTCCCACTGGCAAGAGAAAACATATACAAAAAATCTTTTATTCCCACGGCCATTGCTGCACTGAACAAACATTTATGAAAAATCTGTTTGTTTTTTCGCAATCTTATCTTAACAGGAGTGACCTTTGACCCTGTGGTGAAGCTATGGTGCTAGCTATAACACTCCTGACCAACATTCCATGTGGTCTGCCGTGGAAAACCTCTCCCAGCCAATGAGGCAGAGGCGGGGGGCGGGACATGTTCATGTTTGGCAGACAAGCGCAAAAAAGCTATTTTTCAAAACTTTATTTTTTTAACAAAATCTCCTGGTTTATGAACTTAAAACATGTTCATGTGCAACACCTTTTAAGCCACGAGGGCCCCGATGACCTTTGACCTCATCCGATCACTTCTCCTTCTCTCTCTCCTCTCTCTTCTTCTTCTTCTTCTTCTTCTTTCGGTGGTGTTCGTCCGGAGAGCAAGAATCCCTGAGAAGAATTAAGCAAAAAATGGGAGAAAGTTATTTTGCTTTTATTAAAAGCTTTGACCAATAGTAACGGTTTGTATCCAGGAAGCAACCTGTGGTTCTGTCTAAACGCTGCTGGATGACGTCACCATGACGACCACGTCTGCTTCTTCCACTCAGCCCAGCGACTCTCACCTCTCTCTTTTCTTCCTCTTCTTCTTTCTCTCTCGGTCGTGGCTTCGCTCGCGGCTGCGACGGCGTCGGCTGTGCGAGCGCCGGGACTCCGATGACGGCCGAGCGCTTCTCGTCCGGCCGCCGCCTGGCGGGCGGAACAACAGCTGTTAGCTCGCCGCTCAAAGGTCCCGCATAAACCACGCTACAGGAGCTCGTACCTCTGTGAGGAGAGTTCAGATCGGCTGGCCTCCTCCTCCTCCTCCTCTCGCTCCTCTTCTTTCCACTGTCTGGTGAGCTCCCCCGAGTGGACATTGATCACCTCCCTGATCACCTGCAGGGCGATCAATCGATATGTTCCTTCCTCATTAGTTAAGACATCTCTACGGGAGGTTCAGTCTCAGTTTGTTGCTCCTGTTTTTACGTTTGCGGTGTTCTGTTGCATCTGTTTGAAAGCGATGACGTCATTACCTCGGTGTAGGACTTCTTGGTGATGTGAACGTTCTTGGCCCGGTAGGACTGACGCCGCCTCTTGTAGTCCCTCATCTCTGCCATGAGCTCCAGGTGGGTCTTTGGTTCGTTCTGCTCCTCATCTACGAAGACAAAGACACACATGGAAGCTACTTCACCGGCAGGAGTCACTGCTGCTCATCCTCTGCAACCAGCCGGCCAGACTCACTCTTCTGCAGCTTTGACACCAGGTCGACGTAGAGGTCCTCGTTGCCCGCGGCGACGGCGTCCTTCTGTTGGCCGAGGACGTCGACCACGTGGTCGTACAGAGCCAGCCGGTCGGCCACGGTGAGGTCGCACACGGCGCGCTTGTGGTTCTGAGGCACGTCGACGGGCTGACCCGAGTACTGACCTGAGGGGGGGCGGGGGGGAGACTTCATCTTTTTGAACAAGCATTCAAACCGCTTATTGTTTTTGAGTTGAAGAAGGAACTTGTGTCGTATCAGTAGTTTAATGTCATCCATGTATAGTGAGGACTTGAACCGCTCTAACGAAGCTCCCACCCTGCCAGAAGACTCCCTCCATCCTCATCAGCGGCGCGGTGGACCGGGCCTGCAGGATCACCTGGTGCTGGGTGGATTTATCTGCAGGAAGGAGATTAAATTAGACGAAGACCAACTAAAGAAACGCACACAGTTTGTTCAACTGTCACATTTGATGCAGTCATTTCAAATCAAGAGTTTTGCCGTGTTGTAAAAATCTGAAAGCATATCGACGAAAGCTGCGTGGCAACAAAAACACTAACGAGCAAAACAAAATCATAATAATACTTTTCTTTAATAATGGTTTTCAGGAGTCGGGACATTTTTCTGGTTGTCAGTGGCAACGAGTTACTAAAATCTCAACAATAAGGACAGAACACGAGCTCAATGGGCCGAACATATTTAAGCCTCCGGTCCTCGATGGGGACTCACCCATCGTGAAGCTTCTCACGCTGCTGTTCTCATAACACACAGAGGGGTCCAACATCTGCGCCTGCAGAGGGGGGAGGACACTCTGTACGGCTGCAGTGACTTATGTGTGCGTGCGTGTGCGCGTGCGTGCGCGTTACCTCCTCCTCAGCGCAGTAGCCCGTCTTCCGGAGGCTGCAGCGGGCCTTGTGCGTCTCCATGCGGCTCGCCGGGACTCGGTGGTTCGGGTCGTGGGGACACTGCTCCATCGCGTCCTATCGAAACACGAGAGAACCGTTACTTCGCGTTTCATGACGTCATCGGCGGCCAACACCTCGTGAGCTGAGCCGGGCGCTACCTGGCTGCGGTGCGCGCGCTCCCTGGACCATCCCAACGCCTCGAACACGTCGTCGAGCTGCTTTCTGCAGCTCTCTGTGAACTCGGTCAGCTCCCGCAGACGGTCCAGTCGGTCCTGAACAGTTTTTGTCACTAACGGTTCCGACATTTCGAGGTTTTGTTTCCAAATTGTGGATGTTTAAGAAGATTTGTCTCGAAACCATCCGTGTTTTGTTATCACTACACTTTCGGCGGCCATATATTCCGCGCGATGTTATGACGTCATGACTGTTATGACTGTTGCCGTTTGAAACCGGTGATGCATTCTGGTATTTGAAGTCCGCTTATATATACATTATGCAATATTATATTATATAATATGTTATGTTAAACTACATTTCATTTTCTTTAAATGAAAACAGTCAAAATAAATAGTATTTGTGATCATTTTGTTTTCTGTTGTAGTGGTATTTGCTTTATTAAAGAAACAGGTCATGTGAAAGACAAACCCACAGAACAAGAGGGATTTTTCAAATACAAAAAAATAAAACACATTTGACAAATGTATAAATAAAAGCGGTTTGCATGGCATCCAGTCACAGCAGGACATGCTGGGAGTCACTGCGTCTCATGTGGGGAACGTCTGGGCTTTTGGCAGCAGCTCTGGAACCAGCAGATCATATGTGTACATGTCCTCTATTCTGAGAAGAGAGAAGACGTCAAACATGTTCCTGAGCCCAACACACACAAAGGGTGAGGCAGGAATCAGTCTAAGCACTTAGATTTAGCACAACTGTCATAATAAATCATTCTTACATTACTTCGAGGGTTTCTTCAACAGCGACCTCCTCCACCACCTCCACTCCAACCACCAGGTTCCTCCTCACTGCGTGAAACAGACACAAGAGGGGCCTTTCAACACACAGGAACATCCTGTATCTTCTCACCGGGTCCAGACTCAGGTTTGAGGGACGTCAGGTGGACGATGTTTTATACTAAACTTCTCCTAAATATCTTTAACCTTTCATCTTTAATGACCGGTCGGACGTGTTAGTCTCTTCTCTTCTGAAGAGAAGACACCATGTGCACGCTCACCTCCGCAGACGTATGGAGATCCAGGCCAGCAGGGAGCTGGACCTCCCGACCCCCACTGGCCGCAGACACAGACGAGCCCCCGGGTCTCCATCCGCGGAGCCTCCCAGTAACGACCAGCGCCACCACTCGCAGGACCAGCCCCCGCCGGTCCGCAGCCCGAGAGGGTTGGAGGTCGGGGCGTGGACCACTGAGCATCGGAGGCCTGACCCACGTCACCATGGCAACCTGAGGGCGTTTAGGACCAATTCAATTTAAAACAGAAAAGATCAATTTGTTGTTTGTTTAGAGATGTTGTTTAAAGCATCTTCATCAGCAGCCAATGTGATAAATATTTGCGTTATTCTTTTAGATCATTTTACATGAAGTGAACTTGTGAGGTAGATGTTTGGTAGAAAGCTGTGAGGATTAAGCATGCCGTGATGATGCCGTGATGATGCCCTGATGATGCCGTGATGATGCCGTGATGATGCCGTGATGATGCCGTGATGATGCCGTGATGATGCCCTGATGATGCCCTGATGATGCCGTGATGATGCCGTGATGATGCCATGATGATGCTGTGATGATGCCGTGATGATGCCCTGATGATGCCCTGATGATGCCCTGATGATGCCCTGATGATGCCCTGATGATGCCGTGATGATGCCGTGATGATGCCGTGATGATGCCGTGATGATGCTGTGATGATGCCGTGATGATGCCCTGATGATGCCCTGATGATGCCGTGATGATGCCGTGATGATGCCCTGATGATGCTGTGATGATGCTGTGATGATGATTGGTCTGTCTGAGGGATCTTGTAGGTCACAAATTTAAAGTTGTCAACAGTCTTGTTATTGTTTTTCTTTGCTTAATTAAATTTATTTATCTGCAAATTCAAATTTAAGAAGACAAATTTCAGCTTAGTGACAAACTTCAGAAATGAAACATAGAACAATAGATTGCATTGAACACAAGCGATGAACACGGCTGCTTGATGACGGGACTTTTGGCTCAGAGAGTCGTGAGTCGTGCGTCTCAGCCGCCTGTTTCCTGCACCTGCTGCTGAGACCTGCTGGGTTTTGACCAGGAAGCTCCGTGTTTGTGCACACACACACACACGCACACACACACACACACACACACACACACACACACACACAGTGAGCATGCACACTTTGCAGATAGTGAGTGAAAATAAAACAACAAAGCACAGAGTTTGTGTTTGTTGGGCTTTAGTTTATGCAAACTATCACAGACACACTGAGGAATTAAATGAAACGTTTTAGTTCCCCAAAGGGACGAAATTTGGTCAAAAAGTCCTTTTTGACCAAATACTTTTTTCCATGAAATCTTTCATTGTAACATAAACCTAATCTTTCTTCACTTTTGTTTCAAATGTCTTCTGATCAGAACTCACATCTTAAAAAAAACTCTCATTTGATGTTACCTGTGGAGCAGCAGCAAGCGGCGGGGTGCTCTCCTTCCTCCTCCTCCTGCTCCTCCTCCTCCTCCCTCTGCATGACGAGGCTCCCCGGGTGCGGAGGGAGGAGACGCACCGGAGGTCTCGCAGACGGAACCCAACCGTCCGCATTCGGTCCGTCCATCGCAGCCGCCTGAGTGCTGGAGGGCAGAGAGGAGGAATCGATGAGGGAGTCTTCCTCCCCTCTTCCTCTCCGGAGGGGCGGAGTGAGAGAACAAGCGGATCGGCCACTTCGCCTCCATTAGTGACGTAATAGCTTTTACTACGAGCAGGCAGTTTGCATTATTTTAAAGTAAGATGACCTCAGTAGGTAGAATAATCCACCTTCAGGTCATCTATCATTACTTCCACTACTATTAGGTTAATGAAGTCATATTATTTATAATGCTAATGTTGAGGTTTGAGCTAAAAAACTGCTCACAAACACAATGATCACTTGTTTGATGGATTAAATAATCATTAGAAATATTCCCGTAGTTTAAAATGCACTCCGCCTCAAACAATTACTGCAGTAACATCCAGCATTCATAACAGAATATCAATCCCTACATTTATAACACTTGTAAAGTATGGTGTTGGTACTTTTACTTCATTAATATCCCAATAAGTCCTTCCACTTCTGCTTTAACGTCGCTTCACTTTTTATGACTCTACTCGTTGTTTTTCAAAAAGCCGCGATCTGATTGGTCCGTTACCAGTCACGAGGTCCCACGCCGCCAACCAGAGGGCAGCAGGGAAGGAAACGGGACATTTAATGAGCCGTTTACCTGCCATTCTTCTCTCCGCCGTCTGGTCGCGCATTTCCGGCCTATATTCTATCGCTCCCGCTTGTTCCAGGTTCATTCACGGAACGTTATTATCGCACTTTTATCTCCATTGTCGCCGTTTTGTTTACGTGTTTTACTTCCGGCAGACACACCCACTACGGGAGGAGGAACCGCGGGGCCCATTTCCCGACCCATTGTCTTCCGGTAAACGCGTTGTGACTCACCTTTACCTGCATCCAGCGATGGCGTTCCCAGGACACGGCGCTGCCCCCGGAGGAGTCGCGGTAAGAGACGCGTCCGGGGCCGAGGACCGCCGACACCGGCCCGGGACGGGCCTCCGTCCGAGGGAGGAAGTCGTTGTTTCTATCCGTGTTTTTAGGGTTTGGGCCACAAACTAATGTTTCCATGTTTAGAGTGTTAATTACCCTGTTATAACGGCATAGAATAGATTTACCATAATACCTCATGAAGCCCTTGTCTTTAATACAGAGAATCATTCAAGTGAAGTGCCTTTCACGCACACACGCACGCACACACACGCACACCCACACACACACACTCCCACACACAAGCACGCACGTACGCACACACACGCACGCTGACCCAGCCGTTGATCATCTACCAGCGAAGGAGAGTTCTGTGCAATAATTCTCCCTTTAGTGGCCTGAGAGGAGTTGAAGGAGGTGTTGCTCAACCTGCAGACCTTGTTGCTCCGAGTCTACAGTTTACAGGAAACAATGACTACAAGATAAAGGCTGAACATTGTTAATTTGACGCTCTTTGCTCTGTTCTAGAGGTTCGTTATCTGTTCGCAGGTATTCATGTGGTTACATCCTTCTAGCTATGCGTACAAACGCCGTACTTCAGTTAGTAGATATAATCCGCTGAATGCACTTGAAGTATTAAAAGTAGAAGTAGCGATTAGTCAGTAAGATGTTTCTGTATTATTAATGCGCATGTTGCATTTTACTGCTGAATCAGTTTGATGCTGTAAATCCACAGCAAAGCATCATGTTCTGGTGGCTTTAACAGTGTACCTGTCTGTGAGGTAAATGTGGGGCGCGTCGGCGGTCTTGGCACTGACCAGCCTCTCCTCTTGCAGGCCATGCAGCAGGACCCTCTCTACGGGTATTTCTCAGCTGTAGCTGGACAGGTAACCCCCCCCCCCCCGGCCCGTTGCTCTGGGTGCAGATGGCTGTCGTGATGCGACTGCACCTGACCGGCGCCGTCCGCTCTGTCTTCTTGCAGGATGGACAGATCTCAGCGGAGGAGCTGCAGAGCTGCCTGACGCACTCGGGCATCTCGGGCACATACAAGCGTGAGAGCCGCCCGACATTTAACAACTTCTTATCATAGTGCTGGTAAAGAAACAGGGACTTTAAGAGGAGCCATCCAGGGTAGCGACCATTTAAATATCATTCAATTCTCTGAGTAGGCAGTCACACTTAAACAATAATCCATTTACACCTCAGCCCTTTCCTGTCAAACATCGGGTCTTATTTCTTTTATCAATTATGCAACGTTTGACGTGGAATCAGTGTTTTTATAATTCAGTCTTAGCACGTGTGTTCACGATGAGTTTCTCCCTTCTCAGCTTTCAGCATGGAGACCTGCAGGCTGATGGTCGGCATGTTGGATGTATCCTGCGCTGGACTGTACTTATTCCCTCAGTAAACATTGTAAACATGAGTTTATGGAGTGAACCTCTCGCTCTTTCTCTGATGATCTCTCATGCGCGTGGAGACGTGCTGTTGGTGTCCTTGACGGACCTTGTTGCCTCAGAGGGATTATTCCAACAGCATGGGCTTCGCCGAGTTCAAGGAGCTGTGGCAGGTGCTGAGCGGCTGGAAGTCGACCTTCATGTCCTACGACAGGGACCGCAGCGGCACGGTGGAGGGCCACGAGCTGCAGCACGCCTTCAACGCCATGGGTGAGGGTTCTCCATCAGCGTACTCTAATTACAACATTTGGATGTGAATCTGCAGAATGAGTTCTTGTGTTTGTTCTGGCTTTAATCCGTCTATCAGGACGGTCACATGTGCATTACATGCACGAGGCGTGTGACGCGGCTTCATTCCTTTTTGTTCAGGCTTTAACTTGAGCCCTCAGGCCATGAGCATCATCATGAAGCGCCACAGCTGCGGCGGCAGAGTCGGGTTCGATGACTTCGTGGGCTGCTGCACAAAGCTCCGGGCCCTGACTGGTGAGCGGCCCCGAAAACGAAACGAAACGAAACTCCGATTGTGTTCAGGAAGGTCAACGTCTTCTTTTCTTCTCTGTTTTTCAGATCAGTTCAGAAGAAGAGACCAGCAGCAGACGGGCTCCGCCTTGTTTCAATACGACGACGTGAGTGGTCACAACCTCCATGTTCGATGTTTATCATTCAGCAGCTGGAGAAATGGTGGAGACCAAACTGGAGCTCAAAGGACTGGAGCTGTTTCACTGTAGCGGGTGATCGACTAGCTAATGGATGAGTGTTACATGATGGAGGGTTGTACACTAACACGGGATGTATGCCTCTAGTTCATCCAGGTCACCATGAGCATATGAAGAGGAACGGACCAACCAGAAGACTGGCCCTTTAAAAGCATCACCGTCTACTTTCATTGTGTTTTTTTTTACTGCTTAAGAACATCACTTTCACATTGCATTTTCCCTTTTTATGTACCAAACTAATAGGAATATAATAAGCTCTGTACCAATGACGAACCCCATGCAACCGAAGAGCTGCATGTATAAAAGTAGGAAATAAAACTATATTCTACACAAACTGGCTCTCTGAGTTCCTGCTGGTTCGTATTATTTTACTTGAATGCAGGGTGATTTAAACCGGCTACGTTGTTCCTGAATATCTGAAATGAGTGAAACGTGGAATGGCTTTGGTCTTAGTCGTAATTCTGCTTTTAATAAGTCAACCTAAACTGATAAATGTAATATGAAAATATAATAATGTGTAGAAGTTTAAAACCCATGTTGGATTCCAGTTCGATACTACACTTAAACAAAAAAATCTGATGTTTTTTATTCAAAGAAAAACATGACGCGTAACGACCATTTGAGCAGAGAATATTTTAATATAAGTGAGAGGAAACTGTTACAGAAGCATATGTGTGATCTCATTATACAAAAGCTCACTGAAGACAAACTTCAGACATCGATGACAAACGTTCCTGAACTTTAAGAATGATGGAAACGATCCTCAATAAGCTCCTCCGGCCTCAAAGCTGCAGACAGATTCACTGCTGGGCCTTCTTCTCTGGTTTGAACTTTAAATTATCGCTGATTTCATGAACTGAAAAGAGAAAAATACATTTATTTAGAGTGTTATAAGCCAATGAACCGATGAATGTGTTTAAATAGTACAGTCTTATGACATAAAGCAGGTGTGTAACGGCCAGAGGAACAGAAGACAGAGTCAGTTCATCGATACTACCTGCACAGGTAAACTAACGGCTCAACTCGCCTGCTTGAAGGAGAAGCTGGCAACCTGGCAGTCGCATGGCAGCCTCAGCAGGTTGCCATGGAAACGCTCTGACACGGGGAGAAATAGTGACGTCACCAAAATGTCTTCAACATCTGAAATGTCCTTCGAGATAATGTTAATGTCGTAAATTAACTCATCACGTTTGAGGAAGAGGAGGGAAACTGGGAAATCAGATCTTAAGAGTTAAAAGTAGTACACAGTGTAGTACTCAGTTTGTTTACTGATGTACCAGAATGTAGAAGTACTTTCTTTTTCCAAAGTGTATATTATAATAATGTATATGGTTATCATGATGCGTGATGGATAGATGGAAAGATGGACAGATGGACAGATGGATGGATAGAAAGATGGATCGATGGATGGAGATAGATGGATAAATGGACGGATGGGTGGATGGATGGATAGAAAGATGGATCGATGAATGGAGATAGATGGATAAATGGATGGATAAATTACCTCTGAGGATCTGAAGCTTCGTCAGGACGGCCATGAACTCGTCGTAGTCGATCCCGCCTTCGCTGCTGTTCTCGTCCCACAGAACTCTGAAGGTTTCATCGTCCAACTCAAATTCTACAAAACGCAGAGAGAGGAAACGAGGCTGATCGAGTCGCTCGGCCGGTCGCGGTGTCGAGGGTAACTTCCTGGCTGAGCTTTACCACGCAGAGCGTTTTTCATTTGGGTCATGGGGATGGAAGGGGGGTTCCTCTTCTCGTAGTTCTCCACGTACTCCCTCCTGACGACAGCCACATAGTGCTCCAGTTTGAAGACCTCCACCGCGTCCAGGTACCCGGTCTTGTCGGCCTGGTTGGGCTGGTCAAAGAGCTTAACATTGACCGGAATGGTAACAGAGAGCATGCCGCTCCACACCTTGTTCCTTCAGCAACAGCCAAACGAGGGATCCAAAAGGTCAAATATTTCAGAGACAAGTGGTCTGCTTCCAGATGTGAGACATAAAGATGGCTGTAAACACAAGAGCAGATCATCGGAACCAGATGTGAAGTGGCAAAGGATACGTCCATGAAAGTCAGCAGCAGGCGAGCGGTTTTGAGACTCAGCGCTAAATCAGGGCGGACAGAGAAAAACAACCTCCTCATTTCAGATGATTAGACAACAACGTTAAAGACTGGCAGAAGGAATGAACACACTTTTGCCACGAACAGAGTAGCCGCCGGCGATCAGCTTAGCAAGGAGTCCGTCAGCATATAACATCTGTTGGAAAACAAGAAATCAAACTGTTCACAGGCCACATACAGGTTACTTTAACCAGAGCACAGGCCTCTGCTTAGTCCCGCCCCACTGTGCTGTGATTGGCTGATTATCACTAGCGTGTGCAAGCGTCTTTGGAGTGGATGAAGTTGCATTCTGCTACGTAAGCGTACTCAGCTAGCGTTTTAATGCTGTACTTGTTACAGACAATAAGCTAACGTTGCCAAGTTGAGCTTTTCTAGTGTTGAAGGTTTTATTTATTCAGCGATTGGCTAGTTGGCTAGTTAGAGGACACATTCCGCCGGTCTTTCATGGGAGTAAGTGGTTATGTGGTGACCCACAAATGGCAGACATTCACCAGTTAGGTCAGTTTGTCAGTTTACTCGACAGTTAGTTGAGTTTGGAAGAATGTAATAAAGTGGAGCGTAAGCTGACTTGATGCATCTCCATCTCTTGTCTCCTCGCTTACTACACTCCACAGTTATATTTATTTTTTCTAAACACTTACCTCGGGCTTTCTGTCTTCCTGTGAAGGAGAAAGAAAATGATGTCACGTGGAGACTGACGAGCAGGTCGGAAGCTTCTTCCCCTTTTCCGTTACTTACCGACACACAGTTGTCCACTGGGAAGGAGTTGCACTGCAGCTCGTGTGGCCAGGAGACGCCGAAGCTGCTCATCAGGCCCTCGCAGCCCTGTTTGGCTCTCTCGCAGAAAGACCTGCAGGGCCGCTGCACCTCCCCCGCCGAGCACTGGGGGGCGTACACCGCGCACACGAACAGGCGGATGTCCACGGAGCACATGCTCTGCACCATGGCGTTGAAGAAGGACATCTTCATCCCCGCCTCCCTCTGGCTGCGGTGGCCCAGCAGGTTGGGAGAGATGGTCTGGTTGTAGTTCAGGCCCTGGCACACGGGGATGGTGATGGGCTCACAGACGCCCCCCCCTCGGCCCACGCCGTACTGGACGGAGGAAGGACATGGATCAGCTAACTGAAGTCATGTTGAAAACGTTCTCGGGGGGGGGCTCACGTGTTCACAGGACTCGGTGCCGAACGCTTCACACTTCAGGGACTCGGGCCACCCGAACCCGAACTTGCTCATCAGGGATTGGCAGTTGGAGCGCGCGTGCTCGCACAGCGTCCTGCAGGGAGGGCGGGGGCTCCCCGACACACACTCGGGGGTGTAGACGGAGCACAGGAAAGGCTTGAGGTGGGGGGAGCACTCCACCTTCACCAGAGGCAGGAACTGAGCCACCTCCAGGCCCGCGGCGTCCTGCGTCTGGTGGCCCAGCACGTTGGGCAGGACGGTGTTGGCGTACGCCAGGTCTCTGCAGAGAGGCACTGTGATCCGCTGGCACGCCGCCGTCGGAGTGGAACCGAAGCCCGGAACCTGGGAGCAAGGAAACAGACCGACTATCTGCTTTATGATGGGTTTGGTTTGCAGAGCTGAGCAGCTCTTTGCTAACGTGGCGGCTGGATTTGACACCGTTTCTTTGTGCGACACACTTCTTCTAAGGCAGAGGCGTCCTCGGCCGTCTCACAAGGTGGGACTCACGTGTTCGCAGGACTCGGTGGGGAACGTCTCGCACCTCAGGGCCTCGGGCCACGGCGAGCCGACCCTTTTCATTAGCGACTCGCAGCCGGCCCGCGCCTGCTCGCACTGCGTTCTGCAGGGCGGCCGAGCGCTCCCCGACACACACTTGGGGGTGTAGACGGAGCACAGGAAGGGCGTCAGCTGGGTGGAGCACCCCACCTGCATGAGCGGTGCAAACGTCTGCAGGGCCGCTCGCGCCTCCTCCTGAGTGGCGTGGCCCAGGAGGTTGGGCAGGACGGTCTCGGTGTACGCCAGGTCTGCGCAGAGCGGGACGCTGATCGGCTGGCACGAGGCGGGAGGCGCCTGGGGGGGACCCTGAGAGGAAGTGAACACAAAGCAGGGAGGTCCTGGTGGTCGTTTCAGACGCCACAGGGGGAAGAAGTATCGACACCCTCTACTGAAGCAAGGGTGTCAACATACACCACTACATGCAGGTTACTGCGGCGTTATACTGGTGCATTTGTATGAGCGGCATGTGGAAGCAATAAGTACCCCACCGGTAGCGTCCCACTGACCTGCACACAGTTGGACTCCGGCAGCGCGTCACAGCGGAGCCGCGTGGGCCAGCTCAGCCTCTTGGCCTTCAGGGCCGGCTCGCAGTCCGCCTTCACCGTCTGGCACAGAGCCCTGCAGGGCTTCTTCTGGCTGCTCTGCTCCGAGCCGCATTCGGGCACCGCGACCCGGCACAGCAGCAGGGCCACGTCGGGCGAGCACGCCGTCTCCACCAGCTGAGCGACCTGCTGCAGGGTGTAGCCCGGCGCCCCGGTCGGGTGGGGGCTCGTGGCGTATCCCAAACCTTGGCAGAAGCTGGATGTCACCGGGTGGCAGCTGGCCCCGTGTGCCTGCCGAGGCAGCAGCAGCAGCAGCGGCAGCAGCAGCAGCAGCGGCAGCAGCAGCGGCAGCAGGGAGAAGCGCCTCATGGCTGCGCTCTGGAACGAAGCCTCAGGAGGTTTTGGCGAGCGTAGGAGGTGGAGTAAGAATCAACGAGTGAGGTCTCCACAAACAAGGCGCTGATCTAGCACCACGGCTCAGGTCCCATATCAAGAAGAAGCTCGACACTCAATGAGCAGCCGACTGGTCCGGAGCAGCAGCAGCTCTTCTGAGAAGCAGGCCAGCATCTGGTTGTGATTGGATGTTTTTCTGTGTAACCTTGGGGGTGGCTTTTGTTTCACAAAGGCTGGCACAATAAACCTGACTTCTGGGTGGAAAGTATTTCAACACTGATGGGGAACGTTAAAATAACACGTTTTTTTTAAGAAAGAAAGAACTGTGTGTTCAGTTCCCTTGATATTTAATCCTCCTAATTAAAAAGTTTGCTATTTTAGCGTAAACACGACTTGATTTCAGCATGACTTAAAAAAAAACAGTACAAAAGAAAGCGCTCTAATCCCTGATTCAAAGATCAGTAGCAGAACAGGACCTGTGGAACCGAAGCATACTTCATAAAACCTGGTGTAAATGAACCGAAAGTATCAGGAACAATGTCCAGTATTTTTATTGTTTCGATGGTAGCTGTGTGGGTGTGGTGACGATATCTGGTCCATACTGAAACATTTAAAAACATGCTCATGAATCATCTGCAACCCCGGGTTCTTCAAGTGGAGCCACAGCTTCATGTCTCATAGCTGCATTCCCTGTAGTTACCACCAGGGGGCGGCACGCTCCCTCTGTAAACATTGTAAACATGAGTTTATGGTCTCAGTCTTCTTCAGTACAGAGTCAAACAGACCATAAAGCAGGGGACGCTTTAGGCCGGTGTGTAACGTAATGGGTTACATCAGTCAACAAACCAGCGGGTGACGTCGCCATGGCGACTACGTCCACTTCTTACGTACAGTCCACCTCCTGCTGATCCTCCGGTGTGTTTTCAGCGTTAATGCGTTCTCAAAAAAGAAGGTGTGACTTTCTCCACCAAAAAGGGACTAATGACGGCGCGACTTCACAGCAACCAGCACCAAGTTTCTGGGAGAGAAGTTGGGGTCAAAGAGAGGAACCAGCTGGCTGTCGACACCTGCGGGAGAGCGGCTTCAGTCAGAGCTGGCGGACGTGAATACAGGTGCACACATACAAACCGGGCCGGCAGCGGCTCACCCTGCTCCTGCAGGTAGATCATCCGGTCCAGCAGCACCAGCGTCTCCACCACCGGAGCCAGCAGCAGCGCCAGGCTGAAGTACACCACCACCCGGCCCTGCTGCTTCAACATGGCCGCCACGCGCTGCGGGTCCAGGGGCAGTCCGGGGGGCAGGCCCACCCGAGCCAGACCCAGGCGGGCGTACCTGAGAGGGGGACGAGGACGCAGACACAGGGGGGCATTAGAGTGGCCTTCCCGTGGGGCCGCGGGCCGGTCGGACTGGAGCACTCACTCAGCGAAGGGCAGCAGGTGGGCTCCCTTCACGGTCTGGATTCCGGCCCTCCGCAGGTCCGGCCTGGCGTCCGCGATGAAAGTCTCCAGCGCCGCTCGGTAACAGTGCGTCCTCAGCGCCTCGCCTCCCGCCCGCAGGCGCCGCGCGTAGTCCTCCACGGCGTGACACGCCCCCTCCCGGGCCTTGTAGGACAGCCGGTGTCCCGGCAGCCCCCCCACCCAGGAGCTCATCGGGTAGCCGAACCCAGATGGAGCCGCATCCGCCGGCCGGGCCCCCGCCTCCTCCACCAGGCCGGGGGGGCAGGGCTCCTCCTCGGTCGTGATCTTCATGTAGCAGCACGCCACGGAGGTGATGCCGCGCACGTGCGGGCAGTGGATGAAGTGGCGGAGGAGGGTGGCGCTGAGGTCACCGCAGGCGTGCAGGCCGGTGAGGACGAAGTCCGGACGGCCCGGTTCCGGACCGCCACCTCCTGGGGGGCGCCGTGGGCCCGCGAGCGGCAGCATGCGGCAGAAGAGGACTCGGACCCGACCTCTCCGAGCCGGTGCTGCGATGTCGGTTGGCCGTCCGGCGAGGCGGCGAGAGAAGATGGAGGTGCGGCGTGCTCAGCGCCACGCGGCCTCTTTCTGCTCGATGCAGTGGGAGTCGGGACATTTTCCTCGACACGCTGTGCGGCACTCAGCTGCTCCATGAAGGCCTCCCATGATGCTTTGGGGTTTACCCAACCGGCCAGGTGGCGGGGACATGGCTGTGATACTGTGACCAGAGAGGAGCAGTTCTGGGGGAAGAGGGGTGTGGTTTTATTGACGGACATCAACTTACCAACTTTACATTTGGTAAAGTCCAACTTTACAGTGGTGATTGTGGCGCCTCGTGTGGACTAAAGCGGTAGCGTCTCCTGACATTAGAGACGTTATTGCTCTTCGTAAAACAACCTTTTTTATAAGTTAAAAAAAGTACTGACCTTTTTGTGCTTTTCCTTCTCCAAGGCCAACACCAACTCTCTGTCAAACCTGGTCGCCGTGGCAACCAGGGTGCGATCAGCTTCGATCGCGGTAACGGAGAGTCCGAGCCCGAAGGACAGGAAACGAGTCAGATGACCCTGTGTGGAGGGGAATGCTTACTGTGCCATCATTTTATCGTGTTAATCATGTGACCTGCAGCAGCAGGTGATGACATCTCTTTTTGGACATTTGTTCTAATAAAAACACACACGCACAAGTTCATTTTGACCAAAACGTGGATTAACCTAATCTAACAAGCGTATTTGTGCATTTGAAAAATGAAGGATGACGTAGGGGAAATGGGGGCAGTCTGGATAGAATAGTACCTGTCCAGAGCCCACATCCACCACGCTGTCGCAGTCAGTCTGGTCACAAATCTGTTTTACCAGCTGGGATTTACATAAATAAATAAGTAAATAAATAAACAAACAAACAAACAAAGAGGAACAATTAAATGTGAACTTTTAAAAAGTGACAGCAGCCCGTACGGAGCCCAGCCGGCGGATCTCGTGCTGCTTCTTGGGCTTGACGTGTTTCCTGAACATGTGTCCCAGCAGCGCGCTCTGGCTCCGGTTCTCCAGGAACTCCTCGGGCCTCGCCGAGCCGCCGCGCTGCGGCCTGTGGCCTCTGGGAAACGCCAGCGCGTGAGCGGCGGCCCGGAACGCCAGCAGGGACAGAGGCCACGCCGAGGGGTACCTGAGTGAAGCACAAGCACCACATGAACCGCAGAGAGTGACCATCGGAGTGCACGGCTCACTGCACTGCTCTTTGACATGAAGACTTGGTACGCGACCCGTCCGTACCGCCGGTCTGTGTGTGCAGCATCCAGGAGGAGGTCTGCAACCTGCTGAGACGTCAGATCCTGCAGCGCCGGCTGCCACGAGTTGGGCAAAGTGTGCCAGTGATCTTTGGAGAAGAACTCCTGAGGGGGAGATTACAATGGGAGAGTTAGTGAACATGCGGATAGAACTGGACAGCTGAAGAAGCCTTTACATGAAGTGATCTGAGGCTTTTTAAAGAGTTCAATGGGCTGAAGAAGTAAGAGGATTATCTCAAGGCAACAGGGAAGCACTTCATCCTTGAGTTTGTCACCAACACAATCTGGAACACTTCTGGAATCACGTGGTTTTCGAATAATTACATTTAGTTTGAAGTAAAACAAAGTTTTCAGAAGATGCAGTAACTGTGCGTTGTCCGGGGAAACTTGCTTTAAAAACAAGCATTCTCTCAAAACTCATTGGGAATTTAACTTGGAATAACTGCAAACGGTGACTTGTCAGTTGTTCGATACGCACAATGATGAAGGAGTCGGACAGGCGGCTGTACTGAGACAGGAACGCGGTGAGTCTTTCCGCCAGCTGTCTCTGCTGCTCGGCTCGGAACATCTCCGCAGCTCCGGCTGCTGGTTAGCTAAAGTAGCTCGCTGAGCTAACCGACCGCCAGCTTCTTAACGCTGCATTATTTTCTGTGCGTCCAGACAAACGACCCCCCTTAAACTGAACTTAGCATCGCTATTGATAAAGGAAATTCCGTGCGTTTAATTTTCACAAAGGTTTGTTGTGGTTAGCCAGTAGCTAGCACACGGTCACGCTAATTGTAGCGTTCACGCGTAGAATGCGTTCAGGTGCTTTCGGAAAACTCCGCAGAGGAGGCCGGCACGCAGACGTAACGTTACGTTTACAAATTGGTACGTTTAGCCCAGCCAAAGTCGGGTTTCTATGCTTGAGCTGCATGCTACTTTCAATAAATACTTGCATAGTAACAGTTTTCTCAGCGTACAAATAGTCTTCCTATTTCTATTAATTCAGTATATGGAGAAATGGTGGAAACACTGTTTTATTTGACATATCGTCGCATGTTAATGGTGTTTTGAGTGTTATTGGTAATCGAAATATTCTACTGGTAGAACTAAAGAGTCACCTTATTTACCGATAGTAAATGCGATGAAACGTTAAAACCACGGCACAATCTAAAAAAAAAAAATAATTGTGGGCTGTTCACGAACGCAGCACGACCCGGAAGTGGGCTGTTGAGCAGGAAGAGGCGCGAGGTCCACAATGTGTGCTGCAGGTCTGGATTTCCTTTCCGCAAAGTTATTTTCAGACATTTTTCTAACAAGGAAAACTATCTATACTAAACTACTTATGTTCCCAAATACACTAAGCTGTTTTTTCCTGTTGAGAGACATTACTAACCACAACAAATTAACCGCGCAGTTGGCATAGTAACGGCAGATAGCACTTAGCAAGCTAACATTAGCTAGTGGCTAACGTCAACATCCGCTAATGGGCGATTAGTCTAAACTAATTAGCATTTCTTATTTATATTACAAACATATTCAATATATTAGTTATAGATTTGACTTTTATTTTGTAGACATGTGGCAATAGCTTGTACGTATCTTGCAAAGTAATTTGGAACTTTTTTTAATTCTAATATAAAGTAAGTAAACTGTTTTGAGTTAGATTTTTTGCCGTTATAAACTGTTACCGCTCTGCTTCTCAGTACAGTTTTAGTCTGTTAAAAGCAAACATATTCATTAATGCATCAAAAGTGTAAAAAAAATAAACATCTGTTTACATGAAAAGCAAATATTTTACTGACTTCAGCCATGTTTTGTTTTGTTTTGTTTGTTGCAGCCATATGATGCAAATAGACCAAAATGTACTACAGGATCCAACCGGCCTTCCTTGTGCATCCTTCTGTTCATTCAGGATCGTCCATTCAATGATTAAATGATCCATGAAGGATTTTACTTTTATACTTTTACAGTTAATTTATCTATAATAACTTGCATTTACTTCAGTATGGTATTGCACGTGCTACTGTTGTTTGTAGTGGAGTACTTTGGAAGTGTGTTATTACTCAAGTAATAGTGTTTTTGTTTCTTGCAGGACGGAACTTTTAAACCGGATTCAGCTGTTTGAAAAGGGGCCGCGAAGGGTGAAGATCAGTGAGGAGGTCAGCGTCAGTAAATCTGCCGGCCTGCTTGGAGGAAACGTTTGACCTGACCTCTGCACCTCTGCTCCATAATGTCCGACATTTCGCTCAACCTGAGCTTTGCTGGTGGAGCCGCACGGAGGAGACACGGGCGGAAGAGTCACAAGCGGTTTCTCAACAGGACGCTTCACAGGAACCTCCCGGGGCGCGGCCACGGCCACAAAGACGCGCAGCCCGAACACGACGCTCCTCCGCACCAAAACGGCGCCTTTGCGCCACTGCCGAGTTCACCCAGCGGTGCGGCCGGTCCGGTCTGTGAGGCCGGCGCATCGTCGTCTGCGCGTCAGCCCCCACCCCGGGTGGCGAGCAGCAGAGGCTGCGACGGAAAGCCGAGCGAGCCGGCGGAGACGGAGAGAAGACCGGCGACCGGCGCTGCCCACCGGCCCTCGCCGGCGGAAAGCCACAGAGCCGCCGCGCAGACGTCGACAGGAATCCCCACCAAGTACCTGGCTCTGGACTGTGAGATGGTGGGCACGGGCCCAAAGGGCAGCATCAGCAAGCTGGCCCGCTGCAGCCTGGTGTCCTACGACGGAGACGTGGTCTACGATAAGTTCATCACCCCACCCGTGCCCATCACCGACTACCGCACCCGGTGGAGCGGCATCCGCCGCAGCGACCTCATCAACGCCGCGCCGTACTCGGAGGCCCGGAAGGAGGTATGCAAACCGCTTGATTGTTACCATGTCGTGCTTCATTCAGTATTAAAATGATGTTAATATCTGAGATGCATCTTGGCCTTTCGGTCAAAATGTTACACTTTGAATGCAGCTAGAGTGGAACAACCAGCAATTACATCACATTGCATCACATGTCATTTAGCAGACGCTTTTATCCAAAGCGACTTACAATAAGTGCATTTCAACCATAAGGATACAAACCCAAAGAACAAGAAACCATAAAGTACTTTCCAGCCAAAAGAAGCTGATTTACAACTTGTTATAGATAAGAGCCGTTATCAGTACAATTTAAGTGCTGCATTTGTTGTGTTAGTCAAGGTGCAGCCTGAAGAGGCGAGTCTTTAGTTTTCAATGGGTATTAGTGCTGTTTCCTGTTTTAAATTCTCTGTTGGCATTTGCTCTAATTAAAATAACAGAAACTTGTGCGTTCAGTTTGCTAAAAACATAAAAAGCCCCCCATCGAGGTCAAAGAGTTCCCTGCCCCCCCCATATACCCCAACCCCCCCCCCCCCTCCCGCCCCCCCCGCATGTTCGGGGCTAAATCTAAGGAGTCGCGCTCTGCCAGCAGATTCTGAGGCTGCTCATGGGGAAGGTGGTGATCGGCCACGCCGTCCACAACGACTTCAATGTCCTCGGCTACTCGCACCCGGCCGCGCTGACCAGAGACACGTCTCGGATCCCCCTCCTCAACCAGAGGGCCGGCTTCGCCGCGACGGAGGTCGCCTCGCTGAAGAGACTCACCAAGGCCATCTTCAACCGCGACATCCAGGTGAGGGCTCTGCTTCCTGCACGCAGGGGGGGAGACGAGCCCAATTAATGCACGATCCAAAGCTGTTTCTTAAATGCAACGTTTCTAAAGATCTACATGCACTGATCAACTCACAGATTTGTCTCATAGCATCGTTAGATTTCTCCAAACGTTAGCATGATGTAATGCCTAATTTGCGTTTAAATTGTCTTCATTAAAGGAGACTTAATGAAGGTAAACAATACAACCACTTTAGCCCCGCCCCTGCCTCTGATTGGTTAGGCCTGCGAGCAAGTGTTTAAACCACGCCTCCTTCTCTCGTGTCCTCAGACCGGAAAGAAGGGCCACTCTTCTGTGGAGGACGCCAGAGCCACGATGGAGCTGTACAAGGTGGTGGAGGAGGAGTGGGAGAGGGCGCTGGCCTCGCCCAGGTCTCAGCCTCCTAGTGGCAAATAAACCGCCTTTAAATGAACGTTTGTGGTGTGGCGGGCGTGTGGTTTGGAGCCGACTGATCTACGCCCTCTGCTGTCCAGTCGACGAGAGGACGAAGAGACCAAGAGGACTTCCAGCAGTTGTTTCTCAGGGTTTGTGTCTAAAGGTGCTACTGCCACAAGGGGGCAGTCATGTCTTAGTCGCATCAACAAATCTACGCCATTAGCGCCCAAAAAAACCATGTGGCAGTGAAATCTGCTGTTGGTAAGTTCACAGAACAAGCTCCGTAGTTAGTTTAGATTCTTTTATAGTGTTAAACCCTTAAGTGAAGAATTTAGACAAAATGCTGCTTTGATCCACTAATGATCTTCAGGGAACAAACCAGGTTTTAAAAATAACGCTCAGTCCTTCGTTGGGCTTTTATGGATAAGAGATTGTTTCTATTCTTACTATTTCATCCTTTACCGACACTTAGTTTGAAAGTGTTTTTCCCCCCATGTAAATAAAAAAAAGGCGAGAAAGTGCCAGAATAGACGCTAACCAGCAACGGGAGGAATCCCTGTGATTATCCTGTAAAAGTGCTTCAACAGAAAGGGACACTGGTAAGCTCCGCCCCCTGATGGTTTTCATCATCTGTCTCTTTTTATACACCGTTATGGTGAAATGCGTTGCTCTGAGAGGCGTTGGTGCGTCTCTGGCGTTGGGTGCTGTAGACTCCGCTCGGTGCTGAAGGCCCAATGAATCGCTGCGGCGCCACCAGCTCGCCTCAGGACGTCGGATGCAACTGGAATCAGCAGGGATTTTAGGTTTTTCTGTGTATTTTCTTGTTGGTGAAGTCTTAATAATAGAGACCAAGAATATCTTCAGTGCAAAGTTGTTCTCATTGAGGGGAGAGGTGTGAAATACGAAGGTGTATTCCCCCAAATCCCCCAAATCCCCCAAAACAAGATTGTCTACTAGACTCCAAAGGCATTGTTGCTGACTTTGCCCCTCTGTATTTCTTGCCTTTACTTGCCATCATGCTGCTGGTTGGCACTCGTCAACGTGTTAGCATGCTAACGGCAGTCGTTAGCGCTGAAGGTTTGTGCTCATTAAAAGTTCACATGTGTCAGTAGATGAGTGAGGACGTGGTGAGGACCACGTCCGTCAGGTCTGGATGCCTGGAATCTTTGATTTGGACGCTTCCCCTCCTTGAACTCAACACTCGCTCGTGAGTTATGCAGCACTCGAGAGCTCCTTCTGAATGAAGCCACTTGGTAAAAGCAGCAAGCCGGTAAGGGGCCGTTCTGCTGTTGGTTGGGATCATGCTACATGGGACCAACCGTTGGACCGCTGTGAGGAGTGAGGGAACGCTGTAAAGGAAAATGTAAGCATGTGAGAAAAAGAAAATAAACGGACACGAGTGCAACGCAACCAAACGGCAAGCGGACTGTTCTTCCTCCCTCGAACCGAGGCAGCACGCCGGCTACAGCTACACGTCCAAAAAACACCGGCAGCTTAAAGCTTACAAAGCCATTGGAATATAGAGAATGCTCATGAAGCTAACAGCAGATATCTCTGCAATATGGTTAAATAGTCATAATTACAACGCTGTGCTGTCAGCGCCATCAAAGATGGCGTATCGTTCCCAAAAGGGATGTTATGAGGGTTTACACACATCAGTACGCTTCTTCCTCTAATCACTGATGTCATTGAACATGTTTTACTCTAATCCCTGATTACAGGACCGATCGCAGAAGCCGGACATTTATACTTTGGTATTTACTCATTCAGAACCAGTAGAGTTCTAAAGACGTGTAAGAAAGAGAAGCTCACTTCAGAGACCTTTGAGCTCTCCAACCTTTTGGGTTACCGACAGAAATATATTGCACAGCAACCTGTGATTAAGGTCTAGATAATCCCCCTAATCCCTCCTCGGTCTCCTTGGTCCTTTCTAATAATGTGGATAATCTGATTAGATGCCTGTCATTAGCTCCATAAGTAAAAGCCCAGGCTTTAAAACCAATGGAGGCTTTGGGATTTTACTGCGCAGGTGTTCTTATGATGAAAACAGTATTTCCTCTCTCATAATTAACGCCATAGATCGCTATATATATTTAAGATAAATGCTCTTTCTTCTTTGGTGTATTTAAGACCCTAAAAATAATGATTTAGATGTGACCCACCACGTTTGAAGTTCTGGATTAAATGTTCGCCTGCTGCATTAATAACACATGAAAGCAGCCGCGGGGTGGACGGGTCTTATGGGTTCCCCCCCCAGCAGGGCCTTTTCATTCACGTGGTAGTCACACTTTTATGGCCAACTGCCCGAAGCCGCATGGAATCTTTCCATCGCTGCACGTTGGCGGTTGACCTCCACTTCAGGTACCAAACATCATTTTAAGGAAAGCCACCTGTTTAGCTGGTGGCCAGTCGGGGCGATGGAGGCGCATGGAGCAGAGAGGGTGATGGGAACCGCGAGGTTGGTGGTTTGAATCCAGGCTTCCTCATGCGCCATGTCGAAGTGTCCTTGAGCAGGACACCTGACCCCTAATTATCGAACCCCAGATCGAAGCCTTAAATTCAGCACTTTAGCCGCTGACATGCTGGTTTTCTGTAGTCTGGAGGTGACCATGTCTGGGTTGAGGAGGAATTATTTAGAGACTTTGAGACCTGTCAATCAGCGTGTAGCCCCGCCCTAGTGTCAATCAGCGTGTAGCCCCGCCCTAGTGACAATCGGCGTGTTAATTTGGTTTTAAATATAAACAGCTTTAATTTAGATATATTCCTCACCTAAATTCCTCACCATCGGCCAGTTGAAGGTCAATGCACAGCACAAACAGAAGCACCCCCGTTTTGTTCACCTCCCGTTCTTTCATTGAAAAGGATTATGATTTTCCATCCTGGAGGAGGAGGAGGAGGAGGAGGAGGAGGTCCCTTAACACCGCACTCCCCCCGGTTCCTGCTCTCCTCTCCTCCCGGTGTTCGGTCGCAGCCGCAGGAGGACTCTGAAGACGGAGACGTCCACCTGTCCGCAGAAGATGAAGTGAGTCCGCATTCACAGAAACGGGACCGGAGCTAAATACTCGCGTGAACGCGCTTTAGTTATTTAACGGGTTCCGATGCGCGCGTGGACGCACAGATGTAAAATACAGATGTTTCCACACTGTTGAGTTAAAGTTGTGATTCCGAGATGTTAAAATATTCCAACACGACTCGGAACACCTCGGATTGAAACGCAGACTCGACATTGCAGATTGTAACGTTGCGGCTGACGAGATGTTTTTATTAAGTTCGATTTCTATTTTAGATTTTTCTTGGTGAATCTCACCTGGAAGTTACATCAGGACATCAAATATCAAACGTCTCGTTTAGACTGAAGCAGATGACAAACATCTGCAAAGAATCAATGAGCTCACGTGACAGGAGGATTCACGTTTCCATCGTCACTGTGATGAAGTGATCTGATTGGCTCCTTGTGTTCTGATCTGAGTAATTATAGCATTTGAGTGTTTAGCTGGTTTATGAGTACGGACACTTTGTTATTTCTCTCTATGTTGCTTTGTCACAAACTGAAACTCAAAGACACTCAGAACATCGGGGATCATTTCGCATTATGGGATGCAAACACGCAGTGTGCACGTTCCCCAAGTCATCTGATTCAGGGCAATGATGGTTCAAGATGAAAAACACAACTAATGGTAGATTACTTTACTGCTGTTTGAGTTTGGTAATGAAACTCAAATAACTTTGTTACTGAATGCAATTATTTCTTCTAGAACCTCGAGGATTTCTAACAACTGGACTCATGAGAAACCTGTCTACATGTAAAGGCTGCAGTTTGAGCAAAAACAACAAGGACGAAAATCCATTTGAATCGAATCTACGGGAGAGAAAAACAAGTAGAACGACATCAGAACTCTTTAGTTTAATTACTCTTTACGCACACGCACGCACACACCTACACGCACACGCACACGCACGCACACACCTACACGCACACGCACGCACACACCTACACGCACACGCACACGCACGCACACACCTACACGCACACGCACACGCACGCACACACCTACACGCACACGCACACGCACGCACACACCTACACGCACACGCACACGCACACACACACCTACACGCACACACACACACACACACGCACACACACACGTACACGCACACAGACACACACACACACATGCACACACACACCTACACGCACACACACACACACACACACACGCACACACACACGTACACGCACACAGACACACACACACACATGCACACACACACCTACACGCACACACACGCACACACACACACACACACACGCACACACACACGTACACGCACACAGACACACACACACACATGCACACACACACCTACACGCACACACACACACACACACACACGCACACACACACGTACACGCACACAGACACACACACACACATGCACACACACACCTACACGCACACACACGCACACACACACACACACGCACACACGCACACGCACACACGCACACACACACACACACACACACACACACACATATTGAAATGCATATTAAACCTTTACTGGTCAAAGTGCTTTAGATCCCTGGTTGCATCCAGACAGCTTCAGCTGTCAACAATTCAAATAAATAATATTACATGACACTTTGATATCAAACATCTCTCTGTGGTTCTGGCTGCCTGAGCATTTTATTTATTAAAATACTATATATAAAAGATGGGGGGATGTTTAATGAACTTTATCAACTAGCGTATGTGAGCCCCCCCCCCCCCCCCCCCCCCACCCCCACTCCTAAAAACATTATGAACCAACCAAATCCTCCTTTTGAATAAACTCATTCAAAGAGTAAAACATAACGAAACTTTGAATGAACGTACACAGTCAGCTCCGGGCAGAAGTTTATTCTGTGTTAAACTTTCTTACAGTTGTTGCTGCTAGCGTAGCATGTTGCTGCTAGCCTCGTTAGCACGCGGGGTGACAGACGGGGGCCATGTTAACACCAACATGTTTAAATTAGAGATTCAGCTGGTCTGAAACGGACTTAAGGAGCAGCTCCGATTAAACGGTCGGGGAGAAGCTCTTGATGAATGCCCCCCCCCCCCCGCGCGCCTCCCCCCCCCCCCCCCCCCTGCTGGCAGCTCTCTCTTGGCCTCAAGGTGAAGTCATTGATATTCAGCCACTTGTAACGACGCTCTTTGTACTTGTTGCCCGGGATGCCTCCTCGGCAGCCTCCGGTCCCGTCCGGTCCCCCGTTGCTATGGGAACAGGCGAAGGTCCTGTCCTTTGGAAGTTACCTTAAAGCAGGTTTACGTACTTTTCTCTGACACGTTGACGGGCAGAAAGCAGAAGGCAGCCTGCTGGGACTCAGTGACGCTTCACCGTCAGGAGAAGAGAAAACAACGAGCAGAAAGAAAAAACCTGTTAATTACAGAGAAGAAGGAGGATAGACCCCCCCCCCCGCGCCCCCCGCCCCCCCACCAGGCTCCAGCGTGGCCAAAGGAGCCGCTCACGGGATGAATCGAGTGGAGCTGGTTTTTAAAGGGGGGGGGATCAGGATTCATCTCACGTCCTCCAGCTCCTCAAGTCTGAATCACCGCAAGAAAAGCTCAGAGGACACAAAGACGTCCCTCTGTCCATCTGTGTGGACAGAGGGAAAGTAGAGGACGTGTTCTCCTCCTCTACTGCTGAGGAGAGCAGCTTCAATGCTCGTCTTCTCCTAACTCCTCGCTACGTCTCCTAGCCAGCCTTCCTTGACCCACAGAGGTCAAGTAGAGGTCGTTAGGAACAGACGTTGCTCATCGTCTGCTCATGATTCTGGAAGCAGGATGAATATTTGTCCTCCTCTGATGCGTCGCCATGGCGACTGAGGCTGATTTACACTTTAAACGTCTGACGAATGTTGTGAGCTTCTCTGATTGATGAAACCAACGGGTGTTTTTGTGTAAACTAAACTAGCTGTTTAGTTTAGTTTAGAGCCCGAACCTCTAAACCTCGTAAAACCTCTGAACCTCGTAAAACCTCTGAACCTCGTAAAACCTCTGAACCTCTTAAAACATCTAAACCTCGTAAAACAGTTTAACGCCTCTTAAACGTTTTATTTTGGGGGAAACGGACTGCGAGTGGTTTTACTTCCTCTTGTCCTCCGCCTGCAGACCCGATATGTCCCTGCTGCTGTCGGCCGTCTGTGTCCTCTGGCTGCCTTCGTCCTCCAGTCACCACGGGGGGTCAGGTACGCCCCCCCCCTCTTTACTTCATCACTGTCATTTTTAGGTTGAGATTTCCCCCCCATGTTTGAACTACATCGCCGTTCTCCTCAGATGAGTCCGAGTTGCTGCAGGTGACTGTCGCCGCCCCCCCGCCCTCGGGCGCCGTGCTGGGCGGCGCCCTCACGCTGCCCTGCCTGGTGTCCCTGGCTCGCCCGCCGCCCTCCCTTTCCCCTGGCGGGGGCCGCCTCGCCGCGCCGTCCCCCCCCCGGGTCAAATGGAGCGTCCTGACCGACGGCAGGGAGGCGGAGATCCTGGTTGCCCGCGGCGACCTAGTGAGGGTCAGCGAGGCCTACAGGGGCCGAGCGGCGCTGCTGCACTACGCCTCCTCCCCCGCCGACCTCACGCTGCGGCTGCAGGGGCTGCGCCACAACGACACGGGCTTCTACCGCTGCGAGGTGCAGCAGGGCCTGGAGGACGCCCACGACGGCGCTCAGGTCAAGGTCAAAGGTCAGCGAGGACGTCATCGCTCTCATCCAATGAACGCAAAGCAGATTCATAAATAAAAGCTATGATGTCTGAAGTGGAGACCGCTACGGAATGATTTGACCATCAGAAGTAGAGAAACCAGTGCTGTTCGTGTTCTTCCCGTTGCTCCCAGGGGTGGTGTTCCATTACCGCGACGCATCCGGCCGCTACGCCTTCACCTTCGAGCGGGCCGCAGCGGCCTGCGAGGGCATCGGGGCGGAGCTGGCCTCCCCGGAGCAGCTCCAGTCCGCCTACCACAGCGGCTACGAGCGCTGCGACGCGGGCTGGCTTGCCGACCGCTCGGTCAGGTGAGCCAGCGGCCTGTTTCCAACCGAGCCTCGGCGGTCCATCACGCGGAGAGCAGCTTCTGCTGAACGGCCCCACGTTTCCTTCCACAGGTATCCCATCCAGATGCCCAGGGAGCAGTGCTTCGGCGACATGGACGGCTTCCCGGGTGTGAGGAACTACGGGCTGTTGGATCCCGACGAGATGTACGACGTCTACTGCTACGTGGAGAACATCAACGGTAAGAAAAGGCTGATTGTCTTTAACTATCAACGTAATATTAAGTAATATAAGCCTTGCTTGCACTTTAGAACAAAGACAAACAGTGAGATCACATTTATTTCTTATATTCTCACATTCCAGTTGCTTCTGTCTGGTATTAGAAACATGCCTCTCATTCGCATGTGATGGCTGTAAAGACAAACTGACGGGTTTCTGTGAGAAATACACAATGTCAGTGACATTGAGGTTAAAGGTCAGGAGGTCAGCTGACCCTCCATGGCTACATTGTCCCTCCAGCCTTTGTTCCCTCGACCTCACAGTCCTTTCACAACATTAAACACGTTTTGCAGAATCTTGCATTGCAGGAAAGCGTTGTTCTTCCTGAACTTGACACGCGTCTGCCCGTGTGAAGGCGAGGTGTTCCATGGCTCCGCCCCCCAGCGCTTCACCTTCTGGGAGGCCGAGGCCTACTGCCTGAGCCGCGGCGCCCAGCTGGCCACCACGGCGCAGCTGCACGCCGCCTGGAGCGACGGGCTGGACCTCTGCAGCCCCGGCTGGCTGGCCGACGGCAGCGTGCGCTACCCCATCGCGACCCCCAGGGAGCGCTGCGGGGGCGGCGAGCCCGGGGTCAGGACCGTCTATCGCTACGGCAACCAGACGGGCTTCCCCGAGCGCCACACGCGGCACGACGTCTACTGCCTCAGAGGTGAGCTTTCACGTCTGTAACTATAAATGCTGCTTCCTGTCTGGTGGCCACTCGCTACCTCGGATGAAGGCCACACTTCTTCCTTCTTCATCCTGCGTAACGTCTTCTGCTCTTCACTCCAGGTGATAACGGCGTCTACACCGAACCTCCTCGGGGTTTCCTGTCTACTGAGCCGGAGGACATTGGCCAGGACGTTGTTTTCTTAACCGATGCTGCAGAGGAGGAAGAGGAGGAAGAGGAGGAAGAGGACTTGCTTCTGAGCGAAGCGACCATAAAAGAGGCTCGGCACCGAACGGCGAGCTATGACGAGGAGCCGGACCTTCAGCGATCCGTCACTCCGCCGTCGCAGCTTCTGGACCACGTGGAGGACACCTGGGAGGTCCTGGAGGAGGCCATCGTCCCCC
This sequence comes from Apeltes quadracus, assembly GCA_021346845.1. NCBI lineage: Eukaryota > Metazoa > Chordata > Actinopteri > Perciformes > Gasterosteidae > Apeltes > Apeltes quadracus. The sequence continues at coordinate 734,623 of CM037936.1, forward strand.
GGGACGTCCTTCGGGCCCGCTCCCACAGGACAGCCTGCTCACAGGGAGTCTCGCGCACTTCCGACCGCCTCTCCAAAGGCCGCCGCCACCACAGGTTACCGTCCCCTCTTCGTCCTGCCGGGACCGGCGAAAGGACGGCGTCGGACGAGGAGCCGCCGGACGAGGAGCCGCCGGACGAGGAGCCGCCGGGGGGCCGCACCGCTCCGGCTACTCCTCGGGATGCAGAGCTTCACGTCTCACGAGAGGACCAAGTCCACCGGGAGGCAGAGCTCGTCTACTCCAGCTCCTCTCGCCAGGCGTTGGGGCGGACAGAGGAGGCGATCACATGGCTCCCGACGCCTGAGAGCCCTCCGGAGGAGGAGGAGGAGGAGGAGGAGGAGGAGGAGGAGGAGGAGGAGGAGGAATCCGCAGACGGGAGTGTGAATCCTCCTTTGGAAGAGGAGACACAAAGCTCCATTACTCCGCGTTTGGTTGCCACGTTCCGCTCAGGTGAGTAAGAGACGCATATTACACAAGCGCATATGAGCGAAGTAAAGGAGTCATCACGCCGACCTCCACGGCCTCGACAGAGCGAACAAAAAGATGATCAGAACTGCAGCGTTCAGAATACTCTACCTTTCCTTACTCAGTTGTTGTCGGGTGGGTTTACATGTTTACATGTTCAATGTTTACATGTAAACATGTAAAGATGTGGCTCTTATTATTTGGGCTCCTGCAGGAACCTCAATAGGAACCTCACTATCTGTATTTGCCCTGGAAAGATGTGGATATGTTGCACACCGTTTACAGGTTACGATTCCACTGCGAGGCCCCCGGGTGCAGACGTGGAGGCGTCTCCGGAGGAGGAGACGGCAACAGACGGTACGACCGAGACCGCCGGCGCAGAGGTCACTGCAGAGGTCACCGCAGAGGTCACTACAGAGGTCACTGCAGAGGTCACCGCAGAGGTCACCGCCATCGTGGCTGCAAACCATCCGGTCCCGAGCGGCGAGCCTGTGACTTTGTCGCCGGCCTCCGAATACAAAACCTCGGACGTCACGGCCTCCGTGCCTGAGAGCCACACCTCCGACACGGGGGCGGTGCGAGACGGCGCAGAGGGATCGGGCGACTCGTCGGGAGAGCGCCCCCTGGAGGAGATACCGGGACTCCGCTCGACGGATCCCGCCCCAGGGGAGGAGCGCGGCGGTGAGGAGGCCGCCATGCGGTCAGATGTGAGGATCACGTTGATCCCCTCCACGACGCAGGCGCCTCAGCCCAACCGGGAGCACCGAGCCGAGCCCCCCGTCGCCGCCGGCAACGCTTCCTCCCACAGCGGTCCGTAGCATCGCCTATGAAACAGCTTCTCCTCACTTCAGATACATGAAACTCCAGAAACCATTTAGTTAGGTTTTCAAAAAAAGACGAAATTTAGGTTTAAAAACAAATAAAAGATTTTTGAATAATGTATATATTATGTATATTTTGTATTATAATGAGAACTGCATCTCTACTCAGTGATGTTTAAACTTTAAACTGCTGCTTTGTCACTAGAGGCTTTTCTAACATTTATTTATGAAACCACATCATTTTTTTGTTTTTTTTATATATTATTGCACATTCACTACATTAAGTTTGCAGGTAAAGTTATTTATTTTTCACCCAAATGTAATAAACGATGCATCGGCGCCCCCTGCTGGTGGCTCTTTGTAAAACATTGTTATGATCTTTGTCAATAAAAGTACTAGTTTTGATAAATGTGCAGGACATATTCAACAAAGGAAAACAATATATACCCCCCCCCCCCCACCCTACAGACTCCTGCCTGCAGAGCCCGTGTCTGAACGGGGGGACCTGCGTGGAGGGGGGAGAGGGGGGGGCGGCGAGGTGCTTCTGCCTCAGCGGCTACGGAGGAGCCTTGTGCCAGACAGGTACGGGTGGACTTCCTGTCTGAGACATGATGTCCCCCCACACAGCTGACTCCTCTCTGCCCCCCCCCCCCCTCCCCTCCCCCTTCTAGACCTGGAGGCGTGCGAGTCCGGCTGGGACAAGTTCCAGGGCTTCTGCTACCGGCACTTCCCCCGCAGGCAGAGCTGGCAGGCGGCGGAGCAGCACTGCCGGATGTGCGGGGGACACCTGCTGTCCGTCACGACCCCCGAGGAGCAGGACCACGTCAACGGTAACGAGCCCCCCCCCCAGTATAATAATAGGAAACGATGTGATAATAATGACTTCGTTATGTTCTGTATAATATTCATATCATTTATGAACATTAATGGTCGTAATAATGTTAATAACAACCATCATTATAATGGTAAGATGATATAATAATAGAATCAATAATGATGATGATTATAATGATAATAATATCTAATATACAAATTAGATACAAAATGATTAACGTGTTGTTTGTATCTAAAAGTGAAATAAGGGACTTTCAGACCTTTCGTCTGTTATTGAGACTTGTGATGGATTCATAAATGTCACTTTGTTACTTCACTTCCTCGTGTTGTCTTCACCACCATGAGCTTCTGTCTCCAGACAAATACAGAGAGTATCAGTGGATCGGCCTGAACGACCGAACCATCGAGGGGGACTTCCGCTGGACGGACGGGAAGCCGCTGGTGAGTCAAAGCCTCGACGCTCCAATTCCCCAGGACATGACGTCTTCCTCCTCTGAGACATGGTGTCTTCTTCCTCTGAGACACGGTGTCTTCTTCCTCTGAGACACGGTGTCTTCCTCCTCTGAGACACGGTGTCTTCCTCCTCTGAGACACGGTGTCTTCCTCCTCTGAGACATGGTGTCTTCTTCCTCTGAGACATGGTGTCTTCTTCCTCTGAGACATGGTGTCTTCTTCCTCTGAGACATGGTGTCTTCTTCCTCTGAGACATGACGTCTCCCTCCTCTGAGACATGGCGTCTTCCTCCTCTGAGACATGGCGTCTTCCTCCTCTGAGACATGGCGTCTTCTTCCTCTGAGACATGATGTCTTCCTCCTCTGAGACATGATGTCTTCCTCCTCTGAGACACGGTGTCTTCTTCCTCTGAGACACGGTGTCTTCCTCCTCTGAGACAATTTGTCATGGTGTCTTCCTCCTCTGAGACACGGTGTCTTCTCCCTCTGAGACACGGTGTCTTCTTCCTCTGAGACACGGTGTCTTCTTCCTCTGAGACACGGTGTCTTCCTCCTCTGAGACACGGTGTCTTCTTCCTCTGAGACATGGTGTGTCCCCCCCAGCTGTACGAGAACTGGTACCCCGGGCAGCCGGACAGCTACTTCCTGTCGGGGGAGGACTGCGCGGTGATGGTTTGGCACGACGGCGGCCGCTGGAGCGACGTGCCGTGTAACTACCACCTGTCCTACACCTGCAAGAAGGGCGCCTGTGAGTCCCTTCCGGAAGCTCCTGTCGGTCCTCCCTTCACGTCTCCTGAGGGACGCTCCTCAGCCGTGTCTTCTTGTCTCCTCTGGCCGACAGCCTCCTGCGACGAGCCGCCCGAGGTCCCCGGAGCCACGGCGTTTGGGAAGAAGCGGCTGCGCTACGAGACCGACACCCGGGTGCGGTACTACTGCCGGGGGGGCTTCGTCCAGAGGAGGGATCCTGTGGTCAGGTGTCTGCCCGGCGGTCAGTGGGAGGAGCCTCTGATCACCTGCGTGCCCAGTGAGTACATCCACGGCGAGGAGCTGTCCTCGGTGACGCTGGCGCCCCCTGTGGACTAAAGGGGTCACTGAAGGACGAGCAGCACGAACGCTGACTCGGGTTTGAAGAGGAGAATGAATTTGTGGTTGGCGAGTTAAAAACAAGTGATGATGTCGGCTCAAAGCCACAACTATTATAACACAAGCGCATCCACAAGCATTTGGGGGTTGAGTTGCATTGTGGGTAATGCAGGCACCTCGTAAAGGTAGGACATCTCTGACAATCCTTTACTTTTCTATTTGTCTCCCACCTGCAGCGCGTTCAATGGAAGGAGACCCGGTCACTTCGCTTCCTCACCACGTAGCCGAGGACGCGCAGGTCACAGAGGTCACAGAGGTCACAGAGGTCACAGGGGTCACAGGGGTCACAGGGGTCACAGGGGTCACAGGGGTCACAGAGAAAGCAGCTCCGCTCTGGAACATCACGTGGAACGTATGAAGCTGCCTTACGGTGTTAACAATGATACCAATATTTCACCTCGTCTTGGTCCTCTGCTCTTGTGTCTCACTTCCAGAAATATACTCTTTGTTATTTATGTCATTTTAAGGCCACAGTTTGTGGGAAATCTAATGTTTTCTTTAATGACTGCAGCTTTAATGTCACACTTAAGATTACTATTAATATTAAGATTAAATAAAAGATTAAAAATCCTTCTTCCAATTTCTATCCAATGTTTTCTGGTTTGTGACTTTTTCAAACGTTTTATAAGCTATATCGGCTCCTCCTAATGAAGTGATGAAGTTTCATGCTGATATAAACTCTTTAATTCAATAAACGCTCCTCTTAATGAAGTGATGAAGTGGTGAAGTTTCATGTGTACATCTACTCTTTAGAAAGTCTCCACTACAACAACAACGGTCTCTTCCGGTCTTCGTCTCTGAGGACTGAGAGACATATTTTACATGTTAAAAACATACAAGTGAACAAAAACAAATCCTCAGACTTTAAATCACGCAAATCATTTATTGACATGCTTCGCTGGAATAAAGTCAATTATCTTACAGAGGAACCGTCATCGTTAAAGTAGCTTAAAGGCATCGCGTGTTAGTGCAGGAAGGAGTCGGTCTCGTGTTAAATGGGGATTGACCCCAAAATCACATCTTCAACTGAACCTCAGTGAGTCTGCAGAAATGTCAACACCTTCTATCTTCTACCTGATGGAGGTTCTACCTGATGGAGGTTCTATCTGATGGAGGTTCTATCTGATGGTGGTTCTACCTGATGGTGGTTCTATCTGATGGAGGTTCTATCTGATGGTGGTTCTATCTGATGGAGGTTCTATCTGATGGTGGTTCTACCTGATGGTGGTTCTACCTGATGGTGGTTCTACCTGATGGAGGTTCTATCTGATGGTGGTTCTACCTGATGGAGGTTCTATCTGATGGTGGTTCTATCTGCTGGAGGTTCTACCTGATGGTGGTCGCCCCTGCAGTGGTCCTGCCGTACTCCTGACTTCCTACTCGCAGTTATTTGATCTGTCGTAGGACCTGAATGTGTTCTACATCTTTTACATTCTTCATTCTGTCCACATGACGTCTGCAGTCTGTCCGTCCTGACAGACGGATCCTCCTCGACTCTCACTGAGGTTCCTTTACTGTTCTCCCCGTAGGAGGCCTTTTCATTTATTGGGGGCTTCTTCCTGCTTCATGTGAGGGTTTCGGGACGCAGGATGTCGCATGTGTGCAGACTGTAAAGCCCTCTGAGGCTAATTTAGGATTTGTGATTTTGGGCTACAAAATAAAATGAATTGAATTGAACCGTATCAGTGAAAGAGGAACCACATGTTGCATTCATTCACTTTCACTGTGTGCGTTTCCTCGGAGTGGTCTGTGGCTTCACACTGCTTCCTGTTTTCTCGATTCCCAATTATTTATCAAATTGATTTGATTGATGATTTTGAAAATCACATTTTCCTACCAGCTTCCAGAAAAAGAGTTAAAACATGCATTTGTCTCTCGGTTTAGTGTGGATTTGTCTTTTGGATGAAGCAGGTGTTTCGGCGGCTACCTGTAGCAATAAGCTCCGTACAGGCGCGCCGCCTGGTCGGGGAACCCGAAGGAGCGCACCCCCGCCTCGGGCACGCCCCCGCAGCGCTCCCTGGGTCTGCCGACGGGAAACCGCACGCTGCCGTCTCTCAGCCAGCCGCCGTCACACCGGTCGTAGTCACAGAAACGCCAGGCGGAGTAAAGATGGCCGACCAACGCCAGCTCGGCGCCCTGGAGTTGACACGCGAGGCCGGCCTGGTGGAAGGAGAAGGCGCCCGGTACGTAGGAGACGGAGCCTGAGGGAGGAGGAGACGCATCGTGGTTCCTGTTTACATGCAGCCCAGAAGCCTCCCACTGGTGTCCATCCCATCGGGGGGACAGAACAGTGGAACCACCGTTTATTGTCCTCAACCCACAACGCCGAGCTACCAAAGGTCACATCGCTGCTGCAGAGTTGGCAAGAAAAATGGAAACATCTTTTGTTCTTTGTATCCATTACAGATTCCATCCCGTGTTGGCAGGAGGACACAGCTTACCGGACGTCTGGGAGGTGAAGCAGAAGGCGTCGAATCGATCCAGCTTCTTCTCCTTCGGCCCGTAGCTGCGGATGCCGGGCAGCGGCTCTCCTCCGCAGGCCGGCCGGGGCTGGATGATGGGGTAACGGACGGTCCCGTCACGCAGCCAGCCGGCGTTGCACCAGTCCAGACCCTCCGTCCACGCTGCAACGAGGAGACACGCTGCTTTTAAGAGAGCCGGCGTCCCGGCGGGAATCACCGCGCGCTCGGACGGTACCTCGGTACAGCTGGCTGTACGAGGCCAAAGTGGCGTCCTGTTGAGCGCAGGCCTCCTCGGCCTCGTGGAACGTGAGTCTGTAGCGGCCACTTCTGCTCTGGTACGGGAACACCACACCTGCAGGGCGAACGCGTCGGTCAGTGGGGCTCGTTCTGTACGGCAATGAAAAAAATCAGGCCAGGCCACAAGACCAGCAGGTGGGTTCAGGAAACGAAACCGATCCAACCACACTGCTTAATGAGCCTCAGGCCTTCTGGCTTCATGGTGTGTTCGCCACACGGTGGAACGCGGCGACTCACCTTCGATCCTCAGCGTTACGACCACGCTCTCGTCCTCGACGCCGTAGACCAGCTCGCAGCGATACGAGCCGCCGTCTTCCAGCTCAAGGCCGCGGAGCCGCAGGGAGGCGTCCATGGCGTGCGCCCTGGAGAGGGACGCCCGCCCGCCGAGGCGGCCGTACGGCTTGAAGGCGTGCGCGTTGGATATCATGATGATGTCCTCCCGACCGACGCGCTGCGGCTGCAGCTTGGTCCACTTCACTTTGTACTGGCTGGGTTTGGCCCTCAGGACGCACGGCAGCGTGGCGTTTTCTCCCCTCCGGGCGACGACGTCGGCGTGCGGCGGCGCCTCCAGGAGGTACTTCAGCTTCTTGGGTCCTGCATGTGAAACAGGATGCAGGAGGCGTCAATGGAGGGAATGAGTCATGACACCTGATGAGTCCCTGGGGGACGTGACTCGGGACCTTTTTAACGATCAGGTCTGACTCTGATTCTTCCACACAGTCGTCACATGTTGATGGTTCTGTGGGAACAGATTTTTGGTTCTTAAAGAGAATGCAGCTTTAAACCGGAAGCAAAAACAAACGTAAGGGTGAAAACTGGTATATGTTTTCTCCTTCAGATTGTCAGGTCCTCCGTCGTCTCTCCTGTACCTTCTCTGTTGGAGGGATGGACGGCCGAAGACCAGGCGAAGCAGCTCGATGTCAACAGAAGAACCGCGGCAAAGTTCATCATGAAGGGAGTCCTTCTTCTGTCCCTCAGCTCCTGCAAACAGCGTGGAGATGCCACTTATTCAGGGCATTGAACCATCACACGGTGTCTTTGTTCTCACGTTACGCAAAAGAACATGAAGAAGATATACGATTAAAACGGTTCTAATTGCTACGCGGATAGCAATTTCCACGGCGGCGTACAAATCAATATTGCAAAAGCCAGAGAAATGGTTAAAAACCTGTGAAGTCTGATCATCGTCCTGCGTCGTCCCACATGACGAAGACGTCTTCAAAGCTTCTGCACGTCCTCATTAACTCAAAGCTTCTGGGATTCGACTCAAGCGCTCGTTGCTGTCGGCTCTTCAGTCCGAAGCCCTGAATGTTCAGCAGCTGTCGTACCCGCAGCATCTCTCTGCCCCCCCACGACCCCCCCGCATCCTCACTGTGGTCAGATGGTCCAGCCTGACGGCCATATGGAGGCGCGACAGGCTCTCTTTGTCTCTGCTTCGTTCTCACCAGGAGGAAACAACATGAAAAGGAACTGAAACTGAAATCTAATCGTCTTATTATTAGAAATCAGAAACCACTTGTGGCTTTAACATTTACAGATTATTAGACTTTGGGTTGTATTCAAAGATCAAGAGAAAGACCCAAACCCTTCCCCCCCCTGCCGAGCTGCAGACAGCAGGTCACATGTTCATGCCTCCTCTGCCTTAATCAGCACTTACCTACAGCTCTTCAGCTCAATGATGTATGTAAATGTCTCTGTAGTGACCAGCAGGGGGCGACTCCTCTGCTCCCATAGACGTCTATGAGGAAATGACTCTACTTCTCTCTTGATCCCTTAACAAGAGGAATGAATATTACTACGTACACATTGTACACATTGTACACATTGTACACGTTGAATACGGACGGCATCATCTGGACAAACCTGCTTGTGTCTCCTAACTTCTCCCAGAAGGCTGCGTTGTTCATTCAGCCGTCTCTGCTGCTGCCCACGCGGCTCGGGGGGGGGGGGGAGCCGGGTCGGCTCTGGCTCCCTCTGCCGCCGCGGCACAAGGGCCGCATTGTGGCGTTCGCGGCCTCTGCGCAGCGACGGCGGGCGGCGGTCACACAAACACCGTCCCATGCCGGAAAAAAGAGGAAATAATAGGATGCTTCTTTTTTTGGCCGGGTGGCCGTTCCATTGTGCTCCGTCATCAATAGGACCCTCTGTTGGCCTCCAATTAGTATTCAGCCAAACACCTCTAAGTGGAAATGGATAACTGTCCCTGTCTACTGCAGGGGTGTCAAACTCATTCTGGTCTGGGGGCCGCATACAACTTAATCGCATCTCAAGTGGGCCAGACCAGTAAACTCATTCCAAAATGACATAGAACTAACAATAAGTCCACTTTCTTCTTTGTATTAGTGCAGAGAAGAAGTAAATTATAAAAATCTTTATATGCAATGAATTGTCCTTTTAATAAATATATTATCAACAACCTAAGAGTTTTAAGGAAAGTAATGTGCAATTTCAACAACATTTTCACCCAGTTTAACATTTATTTAAGTGCATCATGCATAAAAACTGATCACAGTGATTGTGATTCACCTCCATGAACATGTAGGAAGAGGTCCATTTTTCTTGAAAAATCCGACACTGTCCACTTTTCAATTTCACTGAAGAGGGTGCCAGGGTCAACAGAAAATGCGGGTAAAGCGATAGACGTGAAACAGCGCCACTAGCGGACAATATAGGAACTGCAGATTTTATAGAAGTGTATTCTTATTTTTTTTCAGTAATACAGATTTATCCCGCGGGCCAGACTGAACCACCTGGCGGGCCGTTTCCGGCCCGCGGGCCGTACGTTTGACACCCCTGGTCTACTGCATGCGAAGAACATTTCTTTATTACTTTGTCAAAAAAAGCGCCTGCAAATCAGAAATACACCACTTTTAATGAGCTGCATGATGAGATGAGACACTAAAGTCCTGCAAGTTGCATAGAATGAAATGCTGCATTTGAGGAGTACTGAAATATTACGCGGAGAACGACGTCCAGACAAACAGCCAACACAAGCTAGTAAACCGGTTTTCACCGCGCACTGATCTCCTCCCTCAGCAGCTGTGCAGGTGAACTCTCTGCCTGCAGCGATCCCAGACGCTTCCTCTGCGTTTGATTGATGCCTTTCTGCTTCGCTTCAAACGAAAAGCCCCGAAGCTGCAGATCAATCACATTCATATTATTCTGAGTGTTGTTGTTTGATCCCCGTGAATTCGGTGAGAACAGAAACCTCTTTTCGGCACATCAGCCCGAAAGAGCCATCTTGTCTTTAAGTCACTGCCCCCCCCCCCCATGTGGGGGCTGTTGCCCTCGAGTGTCCGACTCTGCTGCTAGTTAAAGGGCGACAGGCTCATGAAGGTCCAGTGGGGTAAAAGTCCTGCACGGCTGTGAAAGGACCCCCTCAATTCGGCCCCACGTATCCACACGCGGCCCTGGAACATTTCCAGCATTCCTGAGGACGCCCCCCCCCCCCCCCCCCCCCCCATGCAGGTAACTGCGGGTACTTCTTTGTTGCCGCGCGTACCTCACAAGTGTCTTAATGGAGCGGGGTTTCACCTTTGACCCCAACGTTGTGCAGCAAACAGCGTCCTGCATTCCTCCCCGGCTGTTCCGCTATGCATGCTGGGTAACCTGGAGCGCCAGCATTCAGCGCGTTGAATCCTTTTTGTCTCACAATGGACACAAAGTCGACGCTGTGAAACGATAGGTCAGGTTTTGGCAACAAAACTTTTTTATGTTTAGAAAAAACATCCTGTTTGTGTACAAAAAGAAACCTAATAATGTCATGTTTCCACCAAAACACGGGACATCCGCCATGAGACGGAGACGCTTCCACGCTGCGAGTCATGTGACTTATGCAGGCCAATCACAAGAAAACTGCTCGCTTTATTGCAGTTTTTTTCAATCGCTAAAAAGAGTTGTTCAATACTGAAACCACACTTTCTAAACTCTTCACACGTCTCAAAACTCACTGCGACCAACAAAAGCCTTCCTGCGTGTCGCACTCTGTGTGTGAAACACACAGCGATGAAAGACGATGCTCCGTCAGCTCTGTGCACACGCGTGTGTCGCTGAATGTGTGAAGAGTTTTGAAAGTGTAGTTTCAGCATTGAACAATTCTTGTCAGCAATTGAAAAAAGTACAGAAATGCGAACCTTTGACCTTTTGACCTGAACGCCGGCGGCCGACGGATGAACTCATGACTCGAGTGGCGCTCGTAGCATGTGACAGTCACACAGGTAGATATGGATCGGAGGGCGGAGCCACGAGAGACACACATCTGCATTCCACACCTGCCTCAGCCTGCAGCTCCAACGGGTGCTGCTCTGTGTGTGTGTGTGTGTGTGTGTGTGTGTGTGTGTGTGTGTGTGTGTGTGTGTGTGTGTGTGTGTGTGTGTGCGTGTGCGTGTGCGTGTGCGTGTGTGTGTGTGTGTGTGTCAACGATCCTTAATTAATGAGTTATTTTCACATTCTTTGTGCTGCCAAAAGAAAGAAACAGATAATTCATTGCATCAACAGTACGGAGAGATTTCACCTGTTGGAATGCGTTAAATATGGATGTGTCTAATGATTGTGCGCACACAGAAGCACGTGCGGGTTTATTAGCATAGATGTTTGAGTCAGTTGTGTCAGGTGGAAAGTTTTTATTGAGAAACAAAAGCTTCATGGTAGAAACATTATCAATGAAAAAATGATCAAAAATAAACATCCGTCGCGCGGAGCCTCTCCCCGTCCTGGTGGCTTCATCTCAACAGTTACGGCTTTCAGCTGAGTCGACATGCCGAGGTTCACACGCCCATGATACAACACGGTGGTTCCTGTGGGGGGGCGGGGGGGCGCGCCCGCTGTGTAGGTTCCAATCCCTTTCATTAAGAGCACAAACAAGCACTTCTACTGGAACGGCTTCTTCCAACAGCTCAACATGTTTCCATAATAAGAGCTTCAGATTAAAGTGTGAGGGTTTAAGCTGCATTTCATGTTGCGGCTTTGTTGCTTCTCACACGTTTGAGTGCGTGCAGAAGCTCTCTCCTCTATCAGCAGATCGGATCTCCTGATCAGAGGCATGGGGGGGGGCAGGTCTGCACCTGCCTGCTGCTTAACACTAAGATAACACACTTTAGGAGGCTCAACAGGTATTTCACAACACACAGGCACACTCTGTGTGTCTGTGTGTCTGTGTGTCTGTGTGTCTGTGTGTGTGTGTGTGTGTGTGTGTGTGTCTGTGTGTGTGTGTTGATGGAGTCCTACAGGGATCACAGGGAGACGCCATGTTGGGTTTGACGTGAGTGTGAATAAAGCACAGAATTAAAGGAGCATTAATGATTCATGGGTCACATGACACAGCGAGGCCTCCTGCTCGCTGACAGGAAGCGGAGCAGACGACTGTCTCGCCACACAGTTTGTGGCTTCTCTTGACGCCTCCTGATAGTTTTGATAAATTCCCTGAAATCATAACAACATTCCTGAAGAAGAGGCTCCGTCTCCACTGATGGAGGACGCAGATACGTTTGTGTCCGGGTCCGTTTATCAGCAGGAGGAAGAGGAGCGGAGCACGAGGCCCAGCTCGGCATCTCACAACCAATCAGTCTGCTCTACAGCATCGCCCTCCGCTCAGAGGCCACGCCCCTTCCTTGTCGTAGGCCCGGTATCATGGACCGTGGTGACCGGTTTATCTCGTCCCGGTTCCCAACCACAGAGAATCCGGCCGTTCGTAGATGTTCCACAAGAGTCCTTCTGACAGCAGAATGTCCTGCCGTCTGCTCGGCTGCTTCTTCCTTCTAGACGTAAAAACAAGCTTTATAATGTTTATGCAGTTAATTCCACATGTTGCTTTTTCAACTAAAGTAAAACGATTCAGCATTTTTCGTGTGTGTACAGACGTTCTGCAGTTTCTGTCTCGTCTCAGGCGCATTAATGCGTTTGCCTTTCATGCAGCCGTGACAATGTGGTGAGTTTGACATTGAGTGAATCATCACTGATCAACAGAGAAGATCAATTTCCTCGACTTTCACCTGATGCTGAAATGGAACTGGAGATTTCCTGTCGTACACTTACGATCGATTAGTGGCCTGTGATGTATAAAGTGAGCTAAAGAGCTTCAGTCCACCTTAAGGAGCGCTGTAGTAAGGGGGCGGGGCTTAACGTGTGGCAGGTCTGGTGGGCGTGACCCAGTGAAAACACGTGTAAAAGCAGCTCTGGTGTCTGCTGGCGAGCTTCTTCACTCGCTCACACACAGACACACACAGCAGCCTGCTGGCTGTGCGTGAGGGAGACACAACTCTTTAAAAGCCCCTCTGCTCCTCGTCCCCCCCCAGGCAGGAGCGCACCATGACGGACGTCGCCACCAACATGCGGCTCAAGCTGCCGATCGCCTGCTTCATCCTGCAGATCATCCTCATCATCCTCTTCGGCGTCCTGGTGCAGTACGACCACGATACGGACGCCAGGCTTTGGCACGCAAAGAACCACTCCAACTACGAGAACGACTTCTACTACCGCTACCCGAGTGAGTGACGGGGGGTCGGGGTCAGAGGTCACAGGGAGGCTCGCAGAGCGATGCTTTGGAACGATGAGTCTGATCGGTCCGACTATAAACTATTGTTCATCAAAGAAAGGACTTTGAGTTCAGTCCTCGTGGTGTCGTCCGACCGCTTTATGAGCAACATAATCAAATCAGAAATAGCGTTTAAATTACTTTGAAAGTCACATTTACCTTTTAATTAAAAGAATTTTAAAAACGTTCACGTGTGATGTTATGACAGCTTTTGGTTTTGTGTTCACACGGGACACAAAAAGCCATATTTGATTATAATATTAAATATCCACTTTGAGCGAGACGACACATTTTGGGCCATCTAGCGCAACACAAAACATTTTTGTGTATCGTCTTCAGCGTTGAAGAATAAGCCCATTTTACTGTCGTTTTTATCTCCCTCTGGACTTCATTCGGGGGCCTTTTTGTCCTCTAATTGGGACACGTCGTTCGTTCTAGAGATGTCTTCCAGTCCGCTGCCCCCTCGATGAGGGCGACCCCTCGACTGATATGGACTGATGGTTTAAAAACAAAAGGCCTGACTGCAGCCAAACGCTCATTACTGCTTCCACAACACATCGTCCACCCGGCGGCTTCGTGGCCGTGTGCCGTGAACGTGGCGTAAAAGTGTGCGTTTGACTTTAGGAGGAACCTTGGTTCTAATTCTCCTAAAGCCGAGTATGTGCACACAGTTTACCTGCCAGACATCGTTTACCTGGGCGTCGCCCTCTCGTGTGTGTGCGTGTGCGTGCGTGTGTGCGTGTGTGTGTGCGTGTGCGTGTGCGTGTGCGTGTGCGTGTGTGCGTGCGTGTGTGCGTGCGTGTGCGTGCGTGCGCGTGCGTGCGTGCGCGTGTGCGTGCGTGTGTGCGTGTGTGTGCGTGGCATGAAGGAGGACGAACACGCTCACCTAACACTGTTTGAATCTCTAACATGCAACCTGTCGCCTTCGTGTTGATGCTTCTCCCCTCTGAGGCTGCGAAGCCCCGACGGGTTTGAACTAATATTTGGTTCATCAGTCATCTTTTGGACAGTTTGTCCCTCCAGACAGAAACACTTCTGGGATTGAGCAGCGATCTTCCTCTTCCCCAGAGGGCTCCTCCCTTTCATCTAGCGCATCTATCTGGTCACAATAGTTTTTATGACAATAAATGGAGGATTGTAGTTGTTTTGAAACACTGAGAAAGAGGCGACAGTCTGAGTTAGGAAGTTCACGGTTCAGTCAGATCCAACGACTTGAGACGATGTTTAACCCGTCGTCACGGGACGTCGACTCCCGTGTTTACGCGGCCTCCATCGGCCGCCTTCACTGGAAATCCACAATCTGCAGGTCATAGCGGCGGCGCCGGTGACTCCGCCCCCGTGCTGGTAAAGGCTCCTTTTTGGATGGGGGTGTTGTTTCAACGGAAAATACGTCTCCCTCATACGGGTCCCCCACGTTCTCTATGAATGTGTTGCGTCCCGGTTTACATTCCTTTAAAGACTCAGACGTCTTTAGGACAGATTTGAATGAAGGGTGGGTTAAGATGGTCGAAATAATAAGTGTTTCATCATTGATACTTACAGGTATTTATGAACACATAGACAATTGGTCTAATGTGCTACAAAATGCATCAATTGAAAGTTGCCTAAATGGAATCCGGAAAGATTTCTTTTTATTTTTACAATTTATTTACCACTTTCATTTTGTGAAAATTCACGGCCTCAAAAATGGTCAGAGGTCACAAAACTCCTCTGGGATTTCGGATGTTGCGTATCTGGGCCAGAATGCCACCGGGGACAACGGCGAGACGTCCGCCTGAGCGGAACGAAGGACGTTCCGCCCGGCAACAGCAAAACGCAATGCTGCTATTGGTTGAGCGCTAGCTCGGGACGAAGGAGGGCGTTTGTGAGGATGTCCGTGGTGATGGTCAGGATTAGGGTCAGGGGTAACCCTCGTTCCGGTGGGGAGTTCTCTATAGAGGGAATGCATTGCCGATGGAAGAGGTGCGGGCTCGTGTCCCGGCTGAATCGCCCCCGGCTTATGTAACTGTGCTCATTTGCTGTTCTCAATGACAAAGCCTCCTGTGACCCAGCTGCTGGCAGCCGTCGGGTGCTTTTGTTGATGGAGGCCTTTGAGGAGCTGATAATATGAGGATGCTCTAAAGGACTCGCGTCCTCAATGAACTGCACTTGGCACTCGGGCAAAATCGAAAAATTTCACATGTGTCAAGTTTAAAGAAAAGTTAAATCCGATTTCGATTAGATGTTTCATGGTTAGTCAATTAATAAATTAATATTAAAAATGAAAATATGGTAGTGTTATTGCACTAGAAATTACTTTTCAAATGATTTTTAATTGAGAGGATATTGGTTGAACCCGGGCTCGTGCCCTGGGGAGAGTTGAGTGTCATCTGCAGACAATCAATAATCTATATACTAGGTGGGGTAAAGGGAAAAGTCTGATGGACGTTTTGGTCCACAGCAGCGGGCCCGGGACGGAGCCCTGTGGAACTCCACCTTTGGATCCTGTTTGCCTCCTCGTCACAAAAAATGACAGCGGCAGCCAAAACTAAGCCAACCACACATAATCAAACTTGTAAACATTTTTTAGGTTTCCAGGATGTGCACGTGATGATCTTCATCGGCTTCGGCTTCCTGATGACCTTCCTGCAGCGCTACGGCTTCAGCAGCGTTGGCTTCAACTTCCTGGTCGCGGCCTTCTCGCTTCAGTGGGCCACGCTCATGCAGGGCTTCCTCCACGGTCTGCATGGAGGCAAGATCCACATCGGGGTGGAGAGGTACGTGAAAAAGATACCCGACATGTATGGACAAACGAAAACCCACTGGCACCTCGACGCTTCGTTGGACGAGGTGAACGAAAGAATTGACAGCCGTAACGTTTTTTGGGAGCCACAAAACATCTTCAAAACTTCCCATTGAGTCAAACACCTGTGACACGCGACACCCGATTGTCCTGCACACGATACGATAGTGATGTTTTCTCTCAAACTCCTTCTTTCAGCATGATCAATGCCGATTTCTGCACCGGCTCCGTGCTCATCTCATTCGGAGCCGTTCTGGGTAAGACCAGTCCAGTCCAGTTGCTGGTCATGGCCATTTTTGAAGTCACGCTGTTTGCTGTCAACGAGTTCGTCCTGCTGTCTGCCCTCGGGGTAAGCTGCAAATAAACAGACCTACCACAGAAGTAATTGGTCGTCATGAATGTCGTTGTGTGATCTGTCAAGTAAAACCGACCCGCACGGACTGATCCCGACCAGAGACGATGAAAATACCACATCACATATCGTGGGTAACTCTGTTGCAGGCTAAAGATGCGGGAGGCTCCATGACCATCCACACGTTTGGAGCCTACTTCGGCCTCATGGTGACCCGAGTCCTGTACCGACCCGACTTGAAGAAGAGCAAACACAGGAACAGCTCCGTGTACCATTCGGACCTGTTCGCCATGATCGGTAAACGTCTTTCAGCGAGCAAATCCTTCTGCTTCCCTCCACTGTCCCTCCGCTGGCTTTTCAGTTAGCTGGAACAAAAAAGCAGGTGTTCTTTCTTTAGATCTGTTGAAGTGCTCCTTGTGACTTGTTGGCGTCTTTTGATACCAGATAAAAAGTTCTAGTATCTCGTACTCAGGAATTGGCTAAATGGAGCCGGTGGTACAGCAAAACGTTGTGTGCAGTTTGCGGTGAATTTGTTACAAACCCTCCGAATGCCGCCGTGCCCCCTCAGGTACCATCTACCTGTGGATGTTCTGGCCCAGCTTCAACTCGGCCATCACGGCCCACGGGGACGACCAGCACCGCACGGCCATGAACACCTACTACTCCCTGGCGGCCTGCACTCTGGCCACGTACGGCATGTCCGCCATCACGGCCCACGACGGCAAGCTGGACATGGTGAGAAGTCAGGAACGCAAAGGAATCGTTTTGGTGGCGTCTTGAATTCCTGACGGCCGGCTGGATCTTTAAAAACTCGACTCACTTCAGAGCCGAAGGGTTAAGTCCCTGAAGACCGAAGTGGCATGCAGGTTGGACCAGTTGTCAGCTGTCAAGATGAGAAGATGTCTAGATGCGACATTCCCGCGCTGATAGGGATCGAACCCAGAGAGGGAGAGGGAGAGATACTTGACAAAGTCTGTTGCCAGCAGAGAGAAGCTTCCCAGTCACTGCTTCTTAAAACATATGTGCGTTATTTTACACGGTGCGAGATGAGGGCAACCACAGGGAATAGATTTGATCATTT
Organism: Apeltes quadracus; assembly: GCA_021346845.1. Taxonomy (NCBI): domain Eukaryota; kingdom Metazoa; phylum Chordata; class Actinopteri; order Perciformes; family Gasterosteidae; genus Apeltes; species Apeltes quadracus. Next base: position 751,883 of record CM037936.1, read on the forward strand.
ATACGATTAAATGGTTGTAATAGAAACATGATTTGAGTTAGTTGGTTTGTACTCTCACAGCGCGTATCCAAACAAGCCCGTCTTCATAGTCAATCGGAAAACAGTCCGGACTGATCTGAGATCTGAGGTCTCAGTCTCTAGTTTCTTCTTTGACACAGCATGATGTTCATTTAGTGAGTTGGGGTCCAAACGAACCCTTTGAACTGTCAAATCTCTTTTTTACAAAGGTTGCTGTTACTTTTCCAAAAGGGGACCTTGAGCGGGGAAAAGAGTGGTGACCTGGAGACTCGTGTGTGTTTCACTGTGTGTTTGCGTCTCTTCAGGTGCACATCCAGAACGCCGCTCTGGCCGGTGGAGTCGCGGCAGGAACGGCCGGGGAAATGATGCTGACGCCTTACGGCTCCATGATCGTCGGCTTCCTGGCCGGCATCATCTCCGTCCTGGGCTTCAAGTACCTCTCAGTAAGCTTCCCGAAGCCGCGATGAGGAGGGGGGGCGGGAGGACACGGGAGGGGCGGGGGGGCGGGGGCAAGAGGGGCAAAGGGCAGGGAAGTCAGAGACAGAAAGTAACATACAGACGTGAAATATCTAATATAATATGTTGATGATGCGCTCATCTTTTACAAACATCCCATAATGTACTGCTTGAATTTGAATAAATAGAAATATGAATATGCAAAATGGTTGAGTTAATGTAATTAGTTTCCAGAGTTACCCCGTCTCTTCTTCTTCCTACAGCCCGTCCTGGAGAAGAAACTGAAGATCCAGGACACGTGTGGAGTCCACAACCTGCACGGGATGCCCGGCGTCCTGGGCGCCATCGTGGGGGCGGTCACCGCTGCCGTGGCAACCACAGAAGTCTACGGAAGAGGGTGAATATCTCACATTGACAGGAAGACTCGGAGTCCCCGTGTCCCTCCTTTCTTTCATCCCTTTGTCCTCTCCGTCCCTGTTATGACTTCCTGTCGTCTGTCTCAGGATGGAGGACGTCTTCCCCGACGTGGCGAGCGGTGCAATCACGGCGTCCCACCAGGGCTGCATGCAGGCCGCCTCCCTCGCCGTCACCCTGGGCATGGCGCTGTTGGGGGGGCTCATTGTCGGTAAGTGTCCCCTCCTGCTCAGTAAGTTTTTAGAGATTATAAACATGAAACTTCATCACTTCATTAAGAGGAGCATTTATTGAATCGCACGTTTTATGAAATGTGATATGCAAATGAGGCTTAATGAAACGTAACGTTTGGTGCATTTTGTAGATTTTCTTCACACTGGTCTGAAAGGATCAATATCAAGCAGAGACAAACATTTCATCCACGTCTTCACACTTGGTCTTCTTGAAGAGATGAACCGCCTTTGTTCTCCTTGCAGGTTTCATCTTGAAGCTCCCCATCTTCGGAGCTCCTTCCGACTCCATCTGCTACGAGGACAAAATCTACTGGGAGGTGAGTCGCTGTGACTTCTATTCATATTCAAGGTTTTTTCTTTTTACCTTTCTTAACGTTTTGACACGCTTTAAATTGATTTAAAATAGTTGGCTTAAAATGAACTTTGTACTTTTTAAAGGAAATGATATCTTGACTCCAGCAGACGCGTGTCTTTCTGTAGCTTATTTTTATTATGGAAACGTTAAAATGTTCTTTTAATGGACCAATTAACATTTGTCTTTACTAGAAATGTAGGAAATACATTCTGCTCCGTAGTTCCCTGGAAAGAGGCGTGGCCTGTGAATCAATACGATCATTATAAGCAGTGTTTGATTAGCTCTTAATAGAGCATCACATGACACATAACGACCACCAGGGGGCGCCGCCCCGCTGAGCTTTATTGGCCCGGTGGAGACGCACTGGTGAATACTCCATCCCATCGACGCAAAGAAACTCAATTATCTGTGTGCGTGCGTGTGCGTGTGCGTGTGCGTGTGCGTGTGCGTGTGCGTGTGCGTGTCTCAGGTACCGGGAGAGGAGGGTCACGAGGAACAGCTGACTGTCGTGCAAACCGCGGAGGCCGAGAATCTTAATTAGACGCGCACGTCACGCACGCACGTCACGCACCACGTGAGCCCCTAGCAAGCTGCCGCCTGAGTGTTTAAAACAAATAGGAAAGAAAAACCCTGAGATATTCTGTGCAGAGCCGTAGACCCCCCGCTGTGTGCAGCCTGCTGGTGGCCGCTAGGGGGCGCCCGCGCTGCAGCCCGTCTGTCGGGCTCTTAATGATTCTACCAAACCAAAGACAATCACACTGCATTCAGGAGGCGGAACAAGAAACTGGTACAATTGTTTTCATGCGTTTAATGCAGATGTTTTTTATAGTATATTTCCTAATACTTTAGGTTCGGGACTTCATCAAACTGTGTATCATTAGTATTTGACCTTTTTATGACTTGTTTGTTGCGGTAAAAATAAAAAATAGATTTGCAATTGTATCTTTGGCCATAACTGATGCCTCCAGGTCGAAACAACTTCATGGAAATTGGGACAATATTGGATTAAATACACATGTTTTTTCTCTTATTTCATAATAAAGCATGTCTATGGTTTATGTAATCCCAAATGTTCTGTTTCTTCAGTCTCTGGTTTCAAGTGAAAGTCCAAAACGTGCTGGAGAGCAATCAAACCCCCGCGTGTGGTGACGGAGCTTCTTAATGATGGTGCAGGGATGGAGGGGGGGGGGGTTAGATTAAAGATAATCACCAAAAGTAACAAAAGCATTTCTCAGAACTGAACTACACCCTCGACTGCACAGAAAGCTGTTTTAATACTTTATGATGCTGTTAATAACAAACAAAACCAAAGCAGGCCTTGTGAATCGGGCATCGGCTTAAATTTACTGAACAATGAATAAATTAATAATAAGATCATTGAAACAAATGAATATAAAAAGGCGCCATTTATCTACTTTCAAATTTGAGTGAACTTTCAGAAGCATCACAGGTGCAGCTGCCTCAATGGGCGGAGCCAAAAGAGGCTTCAGAGCACATCCATCACCTTGGACTGGACGGTTGACTAGTGGGCGGAGCTACAACACGCATGTAATTGGTCGGTAATTGTATACAAAAGATGACGTCATTTTTAGAGCTTTGTAATCTCTTCGCAGTATTTTACATTACGTAAAAACATGTGACTGCATCCAAAAAGGTTGAACAGGCCTTTTTATCATTACTTTTGAATGAGATAGAAATACTGACTTCAAAATAAGAGCCCACCAGCAATGACTTCTCAAAGGCTTCATATCAGGTTGAATTTATTCAAAGTTTGTTTTCATTTCACCAAAGTACAACAATCACAAACACTCTCAGACAAACATGATCACAACGTCAATGGTTTAAAACCTTCATTCAGTCTGTTAATATACTTTAACATTAGTCTTCTAAGCATCCCTTAATGATGCGCCTCCTCCCGCCTCTCTGTGGCATTAATCAGCCCCCCCCCCCCGGTGATGGTCGCTGCTCGGCCTCGCAGAAAGGTGGACAGCTGTTTCCTGAATAGGCCTCGCTCTGAAGAGCTTAATTGAGCTTCATCGGGCTAATTAGAATACAGAGAAAAATATACAGGATTATGGAAATGCTTCTATTGTCTAGAAGGTCTCCTGCAGAAGAGCTCGTTTGGCATCATGCCTGCAGTACACATATATATATATATGCAGCATTTATTCACATAGCTCTGTCTCTGTGTGGGTGTGATTATATGGATGCACTGTTAATTGTTTTCATTTATGTTGCTTAAGAGTGTTCTGCAGGGAGCTGCTATAATGACTCGCATAATCACGTCTAATTAGAGGCTGCAGAACAAATCGTCTCTTTGCTTTGACCTAGATCCTCATTTAGAGAAGAACATGTTCTCAAATGCTCATTTCATCAGTTTGTACAGAACGTTGGTTATTATTTTTGAATCTGGCCATTTGCATAATTGTTTTTAATCGGTGTGAAAAGGATCTGCAGCAAAAGTTATCAGTGACCAAATTCACTTTTATTTTGAAAATATATTATGTATATATAATTCATATTTTATCCCGATTCTTTGTCTTTCTTTGAGCGTGAATGAAAGTAAATGGAGGCGTTTTCTGCCCAAGACCCTCTCACTTCATACCTTCGAGCAAGGCGCGGCATGAGAGCCCCCCCCCCCTCCCTCTCCCTGAGGCCTCCTGTGGCTCGGCTGGGGGGGGTGATGGGCTCCCACGGGAGAGAAGGTCGGGGGGAACAAGGACAAGCCGCTCTGCTGGTATCCGCCCCGTTTAGTGCTAAAAGAAACAATATGGCGTCTTTATTACGCAACAAAGGAAACACTGAGAAAAGATGGATTCAGAGGATCACTTCCTGTTTTACCCCAAATCTGTGTGTGTCTGTGTGTGTGTGTCTCGGGTGACATTTAACTGATGGGCTGAAGACAGGAGGGGGGGGACTAAATGCAGGAAGTTGTTCATCTAAGCACAGGAGGGGGGGCACGATCCTCGGGTGGCTCCACATTACTCTCATCCAGCGAGTGAATCGTGTGCTGCTAAACTATTGCTTTTTCATTTTTAAAAACATTTTTGTTTTAAATATCGCAGCATTTAAACATTTAAGCATTTGATATTTTCTGAGCAGGTTGCAAAATGATTACATACGTCAATATTCCATCACGAACAAAAGGAAATAAGTAACACAAATGAGTTTAAAACCAAATGTGGAGAATGTTGATTGATAGTTTAAATTTATCACACAAACCGCAGAAGGACCGGAAGAAACCCCTTTGGGGGGGGTCGGCGCCTCTAATCCCAGAGCTCCTGGCTCAGCCCCCCCGCGGACCAACCAGGCCTCCCACCGGACTCCTTAAATACCCCCACGCCCCCCCACCAACCCACCCACTGCCCTCACCTTCATCCCGACCCCCCCATGAACCCAACCAGGTCCACCACACGCATGCCTCCCAGCTCCAGGCATTGTGTAGGTGTGTGACTCAGGGGAGGGCAAAGGGGGGCCGTGGGGGGGGGGGGTCATGGCCTGTTAATTGAGCCCATTGACGGAGCATGTGGCTCTGTGGAGTCTCACTGGGGGGCAAGTCAGCGCTGCAAACAGGGGGGAATGCCTAGGAGGTCACGCTAGGCTAACTAGCGTAAACAAGTCCCCCCCCCATCAGCTCACCTGAAACCCCCCATGATGTATAAAACAGATCTATTATACGTACGTCTATAGATCCACATACAAACATAGATCTACATGCAAATCTAGATCCACATACAAACATAGATCTACATACAGATCTAGATCCACTTACATAGATCTACAAACTGATCTAGATGTACATGCAAATCTAGAGCTAGACGTCTCCCTGCTGATGGAAAAACCATCAGGACATGGAGGAAAGATGGAGGAAAGATGGAGGAATGATGGAGGAAAGGAGGCAGCCGGCATTGATTAACAAGTGAATAATGTGAGCATGAGGTGGGGGGGTGAAAAGGAGGAGCGTAACATGACGTCTGCGTTTGGCTGATGGGAATGTCCTTCATGTCCTCTCCCCATCACCCCCTCATAACCCCCCCATCCTCACCCCCCTTTTGAGGCTCTGCAGGATCAAAAACCATTATTGGACTGCTCATTTGCATAAAGGCAACAATTAAGAGACACACACACCACACACACACCTTTTCAGCTTCCTGTTTGAGTGTAATTTAAACAGGAGGTGCTCACACAATGAGCTTTCGTCTTAGCTCGCGGGGGGGCGGATATTAATCAGGAGGCCGCAGTGTGAAAGCCAATCAGGCGCGTCCATGATCGGGACAAATATGGCACTACTTAATCCCAGGGTGGCGCATGATTACGTCAGCTCGCAGCCCCCCCCGCTTCAGGACTCTTAGAGGAGAACAATTCAGGTGTTATAACTCAGTGGAAGGAGCGAGCTAGCGAGAGGCCGTCAGCCTCATTGAGTCCCCCCCCCCGCCCCCCCCCACCCCCCACACACACACACTTCTGAGGCGCTGTGTGTTTGGTTGAGAGGTCCGAGCCCCGTTTCCTTCACCTCCTTTTTATGTTTTGCAAAATGAATCCAATAGAATGTGTCTCATTCGGTTAATCCCCCCTGCCCCCCCCTCCCCTCCTCCCCTGTCCCTCCCTCATGCCCCCCCCCCATGCCTCACTCTTTGCCAACTCGTTCTCACCCTCCCTCCCTCTCTGCCACCTCCCGGGTGAGGGGCACTTCCGCAGCTCCTGTCTCTCCATCTCCGCTGTTGGCACCCAGTTCTGAGCGGCCGCCCGTTGGGGGGGGGCAGATGAAGGGGGGGTGTGAGCAAACGGGTGCCCACGCTTGCCCCCGGCGCCACAAAGGAGCCATTCTTTTGCCCATCAATGGCGTCCATTAACGCCGGGCCGATGCCTCTGGAGGGGATGTGGGGCTTCAGAGACGCACAGAGACGCCATTAGAGGCAGGAAGCCGGGGGGGCGGGGGGGGGCGGCATGAGGCCTGTGTGTGGACAAACACAAACTCCCAAAAGGACACATTTATTCTCCCACACGGAGCGGTGTGTGTGTGTGTGTGTGTGTGTGTGTGTGTGTGTGTGTGTGTGTCGATCAGTGGCTTTTGACAAACCGCCTCATTTATCGGTACTTCCTGTTTCATTTTGTGTCACTTTTGTTTTTTAAGTAGAGCCACTCAGCTGGTAGAAGAATAATGCATGTGTAAATGTTTAGTATACTGATTGTAATAGTAATTGTAGTTTGTGTGATGTTACATAGTAATTTGTACGTAGTGAAGCAAATCAAATAAGAATTTATGGTCATATAAACACTGAATACTGAATTAACATCCTGTCACAATGCAATGTTAAACATGCTAATCGCCTTTAATTCCTTTACGAGTTGTGATTGTGTTTCTTATCACTTAGTTATTAATACTTTTTTTATTATTAAGTTTGAGCAAAGGAACAAAGGAGTGTGATCCTCCTCGAACCCCCAACACTTCCCTCTCCTGCCCGTGTGTGTTTTTCCCGCCACTGGGGTTGTTAGCCCCGCCCCTTATTACCCCCCCCGCAGTGTCCCCCGCTGCATGTCCGTCCCTGTACAGGTGACACATGAGGGGACAAAGATGCAGTTAAGAACCCAACAAAGACTCCACATTGAGGCCTGCTGATGAACCTGAAAGGAGGCCGCTCGGCCTTCTCCAGACCTTCGGACGAGACGGGGGGGGGGGGGGGGGGGGGGGGGCGTGCTGAGAGAGCAGGTGGGGCGGTGAAAAGGGGACGGGGGGGCGTGTGCAGATAACAGGCGTGTATTGCCCGGCCAGCGTACCGATCTAATGGCGACCGCTTCGGGGGGCGACGCCGCCTCTCTTTGCACTGCGCCAATTAACTCCGAGGGGGGGGCGAGGGGGGGGCAGATGATGGACAAGTCTATTATTGGCATGTGAGGAGCGCGGCGCCGCCTCAAAGACATTCCCAGAAAAGTGAGAGGCCTTGCAGGAAGTGGGGAAAGGCCTCATTGGCTCAATTGTGATCATATTTATTTCCCCTCCCAACCCCCCCCCCATGTTGTGGCGAGCCCCCCCCCCCCTCAATCATACCACATAACAACAAAGGAGAACACACTCGTGCGTTCAAAGCTACGTCCTCCCCGCTGCTCCACCTTTCGGTGTCTCGCAGCAGGAGGAGTGCGCTCCATTTCAAACAGTCTCCGCCCCCCCATCCGCTTCCTGGTCCACGAGAGCCAATCAGGAGACGCCCACGACTTCAAAAGAACCAATGAATCTTCATGTTCAGTCAGAGAGGACGACGTGGAAGACAGGTGGAGACGTTTTAAAATGTCCTCCATGAATTTTACGCTTCTGAAAAGTTTTTGTAGAAGAAGCAGAGTTGTTATTGATGACAAAAAAGGGCAGAAGTTTGAAGCATTGCTTCATGTGCCGTGACAAAGTGTCCCTGAGCGAGACACCAGACAAACCCCACCTGGTTGTATAACCAACAGCTAACGTTCAGGTAACGTCTGGGAACCAAACGCTAACGTTACTGTTACCAAAAGCTGACGTTGAGAGAACGTTTTGGGAACCGTAAATTGTTAGCTGGGGTGTAGCTAGCTTCAGCGCTAGCCGTCGCTAAGCCGGGACCCCCAGCGGATGTTGGTGGCTGTAACTCACGTTGCATCTCCCCTGACTGTCCACAGAAAAACGCTGTCCTCCCAGCACTCGAACCGGACGAGGATCCATACTCGTTGCCCTTCTCCTCCTTCTTGACATAAAACCTCTGCCAAAAGAACCTCCATCTCCACCAGAAAAAGCCTCCTCCACATGGTGGACGCCCGAGCGGTCGACTACGTCATTACAATCCCACTAAGTTTTCTTCTGACACCAGTTGTAACGTTCTGTGCCAATAAAGAGCCAAAAACTACACACATTACGAAAGGGGCGGGACCCCAACCCCGGCCCAAGTAACAGAGTAATGAGAACCATTTACACATTTAGGAACTTAAGACACGCTACAGTATTTTCAGGTGGAGATATAACTACTATTTCAGATTCATTGCAAGTGATGTGTCCATTATATCCAGGAGCAGAAACACGTTGACATCCGTTGTAAGCTACTCTAATTTTTTAACAGTAACGCAAATAGTTACTGCTCTCTGGTAACGAGTTACTTTTATTGTAGAGTAATTCAGTTACTAACTCAGTTACTTTTTTGAACAAGTAGTGAGTAACTATAACTAATTACTGTTTTAAAGTAACTTGCCCAACACTGGTGATTACTGCGCGTTCATTTATCTGAGAGGTGTTCTCCTTCATGTGAGGAGGCGCTTTTCTCCTCCTGGAGGCATCGCAGGGCTCTTCCTCCCGTCGCTGGAGGAGGAGGAGGAGGAGGAGGAGGATTAAAGGGAGGCTAATCTCCGACCCGGGCCTCCTCCTCAGTCCGCCTCCCTGCAGCTGCCATGGTCGCCGTTCCACTTCTCGCGGCGGCTTTATTCATGAGGCGCGGGGGGGGCGCGGGGGGGGGGGGGGGGGGGGGGGGCCGCGGGGGGCGCGGGGGGCAAAAATGGAAAATGGCAGCTGTTTGTTTACGCGTTCCCACGACTCCATGCCAATTAAGCATCGTCATTCCGTCAGCCGCTTGTCTTCCCTGATTAGACACCCCTCAGCAGACGGGGGGGTAAGGGGGAGGGGGGGGGGGGGCGGCCGCCCACCAGCACGGACGGAGGCCCTGAAAACGATCGTTCCGACCCGCGTCTCTTCCCTCCTCGTAGATAATCCGCGTCATCTAATGAGCTTCTGCACATTTGGAAGCGCGCGTCTTTGTGCGCGCCGCGCGCCTCTTCCGTGCGTGAGAGAGCCGCTCATCAAACGGACGCGCTTTTATTGTGTAGCTGAAAGTTTTAATTGCAGATTGAAGCGCTTGATGTGACTCAACCAATCACAGTCCAGTACTACGTTTAAATCATTTCATAGCGCAGGCATTTTATTTTGGAAGGAAAGTCCGATGTGAAATACATTTTGGGGGAAAAAATACATTTATAGAGCACGTTCTGCTCCTTTATTTGTGCTTAAATATGAGCCCGTTATATATATATATATATATATATATATATATATATATATATATATATATAAAATATACACGTCATTGTAGAATCATTTAAAATATACAATTACAGCAATTTATATGAATTATGTCTGCTGTTGAAATGATATATTTTTAAACCTGAAACTATTTTTTTGTTTTAATTTACCAGGGTCGAAAAAATAACAGTAGATTTTTCTTCATTTTCAACTGATGAATAAACCTAATTTAATGATGTGACTCCTTCAGGTGGACGTCATTTCTAAACGGGCAAAAGTTATTTTAAAAAACCTCTAAATATATAAATGTACTTTTATTGAATAATAAAATGAACGAATTATTCCTGAATGCATAATATGCTTATTGATGACCAAGCCTTGTATCACATAACGAGAAGGCTGTTAGACCTGCTCTTATTGTACTAGTAATACAAATAACAATGATGCTATTAATAGTCATTCTAATTTTACACCTTAAAATAATTAGAAAGATAATAATCTTGATATAATGCTGCTGAAAATAATATTATTAATAATAACTTGAAAAATGATAATGCTACTACCACTAAAGATAATACTAGTAATCACGATTATATTAATACAAATATTACCACTAAAGATTATAATAACAATAATAATAATTGCACAAAGTGAGAATGTTTGTGAATAGACAATGTGAGAATAGACAGACGGAGGTGACTGAGAACGCTGAAGGTCAATACACAGTTTTTAAACGTGAAAATGTGTCCATGTAAAACCGTTTCTTTGTTACAATAATAATGAGAACGTTAATAATACTGAAAAAAGTCAGCTCATTTCTGAAAAAGGTCAATGACACATTTTCTGTTTTAGTAAAAATAAGATTATAATTAACATACACAGCCCAGTGATGTAAACTGGAACATGAACTTCATTTAATTGTCATTTATTTGACTTGCATGTGTTTCTCTTCACTTCCCTTTGTACTGGAGGGAGTGAGATGTCTGAAGTCTTCCTCAGGTCGCTTCAAGCAGCAAACAAGCAGACTAACAGAGGAGGAACCTTCATGTCCCGCAGCCGAAGCCCCCGAGGATCCACGTGCAGTTCCACTGACGACCACTAGAGGCTGCCTGCCGCTCCGCTTCCTGTTGAGAGGCCTCGTCCCACTTCTTTCATTCGGTAACTTCAGTAAGAAAGTGAAGCTTTGTTCTGCACCTCACTAACACCACCTCACAAACCCCACCTCACTAACCCCACCTCACTAACCCCACCTCACTAACCCCACCTCACTAACCCCACCTCACTAACCCCACCTCACTAACCCCACCTCACTAACCTCACCTCACAAACCCCACCTCACTAACACCACCTCACTAACACCACCTCACTAACCCCACCTCACTAACACCACCTCACTAACCCCACCTCACTAACACCACCTCACTAACCCCACCTCACTAACACCACCTCACTAACACCACCTCACAAACCCCACCTCACAAACCCCACCTCACTAACCCCACCTCACTAACCCCACCTCACTAACACCACCTCACTAACCCCACCTCACTAACACCACCTCACTAACACCACCTCACTAACCCCACCTCACTAACACCACCTCACTAACACCACCTCACTAACCCCACCTCACTAACCCCACCTCACTAACCCCACCTCACAAACCCCACCTCACTAACACCACCTCACTAACACCACCTCACAAACCCCACCTCACAAACCCCACCTCACTAACCCCACCTCACTAACCCCACCTCACTAACACCACCTCACTAACCCCACCTCACTAACACCACCTCACTAACACCACCTCACTAACCCCACCTCACTAACACCACCTCACTAACACCACCTCACTAACCCCACCTCACAAACCCCACCTCACTAACCCCACCTCACTAACCCCACCTCACTAACACCACCTCACAAACCCCACCTCAGGAACCCCGCCTCACTAACCCCACCCGAGGTGGAGAGGAAACGACGAGCTTCAGCTGAGCGTGTGTCATGGGCTCTCAGGGCGACTTGGGAGATGTTTGGTGGCAGCAGTGACGTGATGAAGCTCGCTTTGTCCCGTCGACGTGCCGTTTGACTTCCTGTCCAGCCGTCAGCAGACGAACCGACTCCTCTAAATGGTTCATATAGTAACAGCAAATAGCGACCCGCTCCCGACTAGATGAACCCCCCCATTACAAGTTTATTGAGTATGGATGTGAATCTACACCACTCTCACCACTTCTCTACTTCCTCTCTACTTCCTGTCTACTTCCTGTTTCTTTCCTGTGGACTTGTCAACAGGTGCCGTTTACTGTGAGTAGCCCGGTATTCATACAAGTCCTCCCCAGTCCGCCCTGGAATGATGCAGTCGTTGGAGGGGGGGGGGGGGGGGCATTAGCATGAGAAAAGCACCTCATCCCACTGCACTTATTTGACCTCTGACCCCCCCTTTGTGCCACCCAGACAGCAAATTGCTGCCGTGGTCACGCCGGGTTCCTGCATCCCACCAGGGAGAGAGAGCGCGCACGGGGGGGGGGGGTAAAGTCAATTCCCATAACCCCCCAACACACACACACACATGCCCCCCCCCCTCCCCCCCAGACGGGCTGGAGGACTGCGTCTCAGTTCTCTCCGTCTGCACCCCCTTTTCATGTCTGAGTTTTTTAATGAAGAAGGGGGGACCTGACTGGAGGGGGGGGTGGGGGGGGGGCTGAGACCGAGGTGGCCGTAGAGTGTGTGTGTGTGTGTGTGTGTGTGTGTGTGTGTGTGTGTGTGTGTGTGTGCGTGTGTGAGTCTGGCTCTCGGAGGCTTAATCCCACTGAGTTGCAGCGGCATGAGGAGCGCATGCGGCGCATTACGGGCGCTCGTGTTTTTGCCGCCGCAGCCTTTGTGCTGATCGTCAGCTTTCAGAGTTTCATCACAACAACGTGGTTTCCACATTTCTGCTTCCTGCAGATATGAGATGGTTTTCTGAGTCTCATTGTCACAAAGACAAAGTGGAGGACGCGTTGGGGATTTCATTTTCAATTAGAACAGAACTTATCTAACTCAGTCATCTTTAGATGTTGGTCCAAATCGCAGCATCTCTTCTCGTTCTTGTCCTTCATAACGATGATGTAACGAGACCACGCCTGTGTCAGAGGAGGGGGGGCTGGATGGAGGGGGGGCTGGATGGAGGAGGGGGGGCTGGATGGAGGATGAGGGGCTGGATGGAGGAGGGGGCTGGATGGAGGATGAGGGCTGGATGGAGAGGGGGGGCTGGATGGAGGAGGGGGGGGCTGGATGGAGGAGGGGGGGCTGGATGGAGGATGAGGGCTGGATGGAGGAGGGGGGCTGGATGGAGGAGGGGGCTGGATGGAGGAGGGGGGGGCTGGATGGAGAAGGGGGGGCTGGATGGAGGAGGGGGGGCTGGATGGAGGATGAGGGCTGGATGGAGGGGGGGGGGGCTGGATGGAGGATGAGGGCTGGATGGAGGGGGGGGGGCTGGATGGAGGATGAGGGCTGGATGGAGGAGGGGGGCTGGATGGAGGAGGGGGGGGCTGGATGGAGGAGGGGGGGCTGGATGGAGGGGGGGGGGGCTGGATGGAGGATGAGGGCTGGATGGAGGGGGGGGGGCTGGATGGAGGATGAGGGCTGGATGGAGGGGGGGGGCTGGATGGAGGATGAGGGCTGGATGGAGGAGGGGGGCTGGATGGAGGGGGGGGGGGCTGGATGGAGGATGAGGGCTGGATGGAGGGGGGGGGGCTGGATGGAGGATGAGGGCTGGATGGAGGAGGGGGGGGGCTGGATGGAGGAGGGGGGCTGGATGGAGGATGAGGGCTGGATGGAGGAGGGGGGCTGGATGGAGGGGGGGGGGGCTGGATGGAGGATGAGGGCTGGATGGAGGGGGGGGGGCTGGATGGAGGATGAGGGCTGGATGGAGGGGGGGGGGCTGGATGGAGGATGAGGGCTGGATGGAGGAGGGGGGGGGCTGGATGGAGGAGGGGGGCTGGATGGAGGATGAGGGCTGGATGGAGGAGGGGGGGGGCTGGATGGAGGAGGGGGGCTGGATGGAGGATGAGGGCTGGATGGAGGAGGGGGGGGCTGGATGGAGGAGGGGGGCTGGATGGAGGATGAGGGCTGGATGGAGGAGGGGGGGGCTGGATGGAGGAGGGGGGCTGGCGCGGGGACGCCAGATGAAGAGAGTTTGGGTTTGTTTGACTCTGAGTGACGAAGTCTCGTCATTTACAGCTGAGGATCAAAGTTCCTGAAGCGTTTTTAAGGTCTCATACGAGTTTCTACCGCAGCAAAGCATGCTGGGAAAACACTTTTATTCTTAGATGAATCCACAGTTATATGTCGCCCCTGTCTTACATTTACATGTCTCATATCTCACAGGAATTGCAGATACGCACCCAAAAATAAACAAACATGTTCAGGAAACACATGCACACAAATGGACACGCACAAAACCAGTTTCCAAGACAACCAGGAGCTAGCATGGGAGCTAGCATGCGAGCTAGCATGTCTCTCTAATAAGGGCTGTTCCCTCTGCCATATGTCCCCCCACTCTATTCCAGCTCTCCTCACTGACCCCCAGGTTTCGTGATGTGAGGCCGGCAGGCAGGGGTCAGGGGTCAGGGGTCAAAGGTCAGAGGTCAGGGGAACAACTTGTGGTTTGAGGACACACTTCCTTCCTATTAACCTTCCATTGTGGCAGAGGTTGTAGAAGTGAAGTGTGTGTGTGTGGGGGGGGGGGGTCAGGAGTGATGTTGTGTTTAACAAGGGTGGCAGTGGTGGTCTGGCTGACCTCTGACCTCTGACCTGATCACAAGAGAACAAAACAGACACACAGTCCTTTTTCTCAATGGACTTAAAATCACAAGGCCCGACTTAATGAATCCGATGGATTTGAACTTTGGCTCCGTGGTCAACAAATGAGTGTGTGCGTGTGTGTGTGTCGCTGTGCGTGTGTGTGTGTCGCTGTGAGTGTGTGTGTGTCGCTGTGCGTGTGTGTGTGTCGCTGTGCGTGTGTGTGTGTCGCTGTGAGTGTGTGTGTGTCGCTGTGCGTGTGTGTGTGTCGCTGTGCGTGTGTGTGTGTCGCTGTGCGTGTGTGTGTGTCGCTGTGCGTGTGCAGACCCGGATCTTCTTCTCTGGTGAAGGAGGCCCTTTCCACCAGCCATCGTCCTCTCCGGGACGAGACGAGCGGCCGCACACATTTCACGCGCTGCGGGGGTTAGAACGCAGACAGACGCCATGGCGCTCCTTTGATTCCCACATTCTGGGAGGCAGGAAATGTTTTGTTTCTTCTTTTGAAGAGAGGTGATCTGCTGGTTTCTCTTTGATGAGTAAAACCTCAGGACCAACCTGAGGACCACCTCAGGATTTGGATCAGGATCTGGATCAGGATCAGGATCAGGATCAGGATCTGGATCAGGATCTTCCCCATGCGATCAAAGAGAGGTTAGTGACGCCATTTTGGAATGTGACTGCAGCCATTTTGTGTCCCAGCTTACTGTCCCTCGACACGTTGTGGAGGCTCCGCCCTCTTCTCTTCGCACATGGCGCCCCCCCGTGCTCGGCTAATGCAGCCCGCCTCCTGGCAGTCTGATATATCGGCGTTGCGTGTTTGCCGTATGCGGTGTGGAGACAGCAGATGAATCCGTGGGGGGGACGGGGGGAGGACGGGGGGGGTAATTCCTGCTGATGATCACATGCACATCAAATAGAAAACACACTTGCTTTTGTTTTCAATGTAAACCTTTATTAATATTCCAACACAAGGCACCAGTGGTGAACGACACACAAAGTGAAAATGTACGTATGTTTGAAGATAAAAAGGAGATTTAATTATTTTAGGCCACAATTCAGGGTTTTTATGCTCCGGGACTTTTTCTTCTTTTCCAAAGATTAAAAACATCATTATGAGTTAATCCAGCAGATAAGTGAATCTCTTGAGCACTGCGATGTGCAGGATTTTCAAAAGAATACATTTTCTAAATTAGGCCGATAGCCGCCCCCCCCCCCCCCCCATGCTAGAGCACTGCATAGACATAAGACTGTTTAAAGTAAGATGTAAAAGATTTGCATAGATTACCAAACTTAATAAAGAAAATGTGCCACTTCCCAAAAATTAATATAGAATGAATTAGCCTGTGAAAATACGTCGCTTTATTGCACTTGGATGTGTGTGTGTGCGTGCGTGTGTGCGCGTGTGTGTGTGTGTGTCTGTGCGTGCGTGTTGATGTTGAAGGACAGGAAATGAAGGCGTGTTTTTGTCGTGTCTCCCCATCGAACACGCGGCTCGCCGTCTGCTCATCAAACGCACTTTGGACATTAAACACTGTGCACAGACACACAAAGAATGTGTATTATGCGACTGAGCTCTGCCATTCACACACACACACACACACACACACACACACACACACACACACACACACACACACACAGCTGTGTAAATAACGCTGTTTCTGTTTGAAGCCCAAAAAGTAAGAATCCAGAGTGAGGATGAAAAGAAGACAGTTGCATCGAGTATAAGACGACAGATCGCTCCTTCGCCGTTGTGTCAGCTGACCCACGGAGCCGTCCAATCGCAGCGCAGTACCATTCACCGCCGCCGTGGGTCTCACGCTCTTTGAGTCCCTGGCAACTATATCAATGATGATTGCAGATCCCCCCCCCCCAAGAGTCACAACGCGCGTGCAGGTGCTGGCGGTCTTTGCTTCATGGTCAGCCTGTCCCGCCGAGTGGCATCGTCCGCCACGCCGCCGTCACGCCGCCCACGGCCCCGCCGCTTCGGGTCGCACCTCGGCGCCGACAGCGTTCACCTGTGGAGAGAAGGGCGGCGTTAAGGGGCTGCCATCTTCAGATACACGTTCATCTCTACGTCCCGTTCGAACTTACTCGGCGGCCATGACAGTCATGTGACCAGACTGTGATACTGTGGCGCATGAAGAAAGGAGGCCGCGGAGAAGGAGGTGACGGGGCTGCTCGGGGTTAAACGTGGAGGATAAGTCCTGAGTCTGGACCGGGGGGGCGTGAGGGGGGGGGCTCAAGAGGCGCCTGGTACGCCGCGAGCTGCTAACACTAAGAGAAAGCATGTGACGCACACCAAGCTAAGCTGAGCTGGACTTCAAAACACAACTTTTTATTTTTTTGGGTACTTTTTCAAGCAGCTTAGACAAGCAACTTAAAATCTTATGGGGGGGGGGGTCAGCCGGTGCAACTGAAGCAGCTTAGAGGTAGAAACCTGCCCGGTAATTAGCGTCGCCTGAGCTCTGCGCCGCGTTAGCCTCGGCGGTAAGCACAACGCCGTTGTTCAGAGCGGGGCAGTCGGGGGAGGGGGGGGGGGGGGGGGGTGTTGGTGTCGCTTTGAGTCATTGGCATCATGGTCTTGTTTTGTTGAGAGGAATACAGTGAATACGCTTGTTAATGGTAAATTTACAGCCCCAGCATGCGGCCTAATAAAACCAGGGGATGGAGCGGATGATGAGAATGATTGCGATGTTGTGTGTCTGTGTGTGCGTGTGTGTGTCTGTGTGTGATGGGGATGAGGAGGACGACGGGAGGGGGCTAGGGGGGGGCTTAGAGAAAGCGAGACAGAAAAGTGAAAGGCGCCGGTAATTAAGAGTCCCAAAGAGTGTGAGAGAGTCGCACTCAAAGCAAACTTTGAGCCTGGATTCCTCACTTTTTATTTATCCAACGCCCCGCCCCCTTCCACCCCTCCCCCCTCGCTCTTTACTTGTCTCTCCCATGTTGAATGAATAGCTATCGCGGTGCTACGGTGTCCCGTCCAGCCCCCCAGCGAGCCCTTTCTCCGCGCCCCCCCCCCCCGCGCTGGGCTCTGAATGGGGAGGCGGGTTGAGCAAACAGTCGGCCTGTCAGCTCAATAGGAGGTCTGGCCGTGAACTTGAAGTCCTTCCCAGGCCCCCGGCCTCACATTAGGGTGGGAGGGGTCGCTGGTGCTGTTGGGAGGATGCTTTTTGCAGCCAGACTTTTGGGGGGCCCCAACGTGCCAGTGTTGGGGGTGTTGGGGGGGGGGGGCACAGAGGTTCCTCAGACTGGTGCTCTTGCCGGAGCAATGGGGGCAGGGAGTCCCAGCTGCCTCCCCCCCGGTGCAGACGGGACACCCCTACCTCACACACGACCCAGACACAAGCTGCCGGTCCCCCCCCCCCCCCATATCTCCCTCCCAGGCTTCTCATCATCTCATTAGCTGTCTACCGTCTGCATTGTTTTGGGCTCTGCATAATTCACGCAGTAAGTTGAGAGCGGCCCCTTCAGTGCACCACCTGTTTGGGGGGGCGAGGGGGGGCGCCCCGCGATTAGTGCGCTTCTTGGGGTTCGCCACAGTTACCACAGCGAAGCGACGCCTCCGCTGTTCGACTGTTCGGCCGCGTGAAGCCTGGAGGTCGGTTAAAAGCGCCTCGCAGGTCGGCTCTCTGACCAAATCCGCCTAATTGGTGTTTCGCTTTAAGCGGTTTTCAAACGTTGGGAGCGCCGCGTTGGAATCACGCCGCGTTGGAATCACGCCGCGTTGGAATCACGCCGCAGCGTAACGAGCCGCCTCGCGGGGGAACAATGCAGGACTTGTCTGAGCACCGCCCCCCCCCCCCGCTGGCACAAAGAGGGGTTTCCATCAGCAGGTCCCGCTTCCTGCTGGTCTTTGTGTATCTGCGGCTCACGGAGACCATCGCTGCTCATCGGCATCGGACGCAGCCGACGAGTTTAAGGACAAAAGAGGATTTCAGAATGAGGCGAGGAACGTGGAGAAATGGAGCGTGGGGGATGGAGGGGGGTGGGTCGAGGGGGGGGGGGGGGTCTGGGCGGGCGCGGCGTTTTCTCTTTTGGCGTGTTACCTCCACCGACTGGTCTTCCCTCTTCCATTTTCATGCCAGCGTTGTTCTAAGATGGCGCTGTGCAGGAAAAAGAGGGCAGTCTGCCGAGGACGGAGCGAAGGCGGAAGGGAGGAGGAGGAGGAGGAGGAGGGAAGAGGCGATGCAAAGGAGGGCGAAGAGAGAGGCAGGGCAGAATCAACAGAAACCCCTCCTCCTCCTCCTCCTCCTCCTCCTCCTCCTCCTCCTCTGCCAGCTTCCTTCAGTGCTGCTGGTGGTATTCTCCACAGAAAAACCTGGAAGATAAAATCAGAGGGCAAGAGTCAAATCATGGATGAACCATCAAAAACAACATGTACAGTTCAGAGGCGTACAGTGCAAGCCGTGCGTGCATGTACACACACACACACACACATTAACACCTTTTTGCGTCGGTTCTCATGGTACAGTCTGCCTGTGAGCATGCAAATGACTTTCATTATGCAAATGCATGCAAATCAGATCCAACCATCTGAGAATCAGGGTGGGAAAGACGCAGAAAAAAGAAAGAGCTCGACAGAGATTGAATGAAAGAGAAAAAGGGGACAAGAGAAAAATCATTGAGTGGCAGGAGGCGGAGAGTTCAGGAAACGCTGTGTAGAAAAACAACGGACAAACGCCTTTACCGCTTTTTAATTATACAGTCACGGGTTTCTTTCTTTTAGGCGATGCGTCCGCCTTTAAGCGCCTCCCTGGGTGTGAACACCACGCTGCTCTAACAAGGACACCTGATGACGCTCCCCCTGCCGGTCACCACGTATAATAATGCAGCGTTGTACCGTTTTGGTAGAACGGTAAACTGCTGCTAACGAGCCTCTGACGGTACGTCGCGCTGCAGCGACATCATGCATTTCTCTCCGTTTACTCTCACCAGCAGGACGTGCGAGTCAATGAGCGGGACCAGCTTAAAGCCTCCCACAAGGCACTGGCACAGATCGACCCCGGTGCAGAGCTGATGGAAAGGGGTTCTCTTTAATCCTCCCCGTCTCACACCTGGCCGCCTCAATGCAAAGGGGCCAGCCTGCCAAGTTCAATATTCACAAGCAGGTGGAGGTCTCTATCTGCAGCTTCAGCCTCATGGTTCATGTCCATCTACTCTATTCAAAGAAATCAACAAAGAAAGCTGACTAGTCGCGGGCGTCGAGCGCTGTCTGCTTGTGCTCGCACTCCGGATCCTCCATTAGCCGGCGGAGGAGGGCGCGCGCTTTTGTCTCCGGGTGTCAGTAGGCGAAGGCTGCGTCTGAAACGGGAGCAGGGTGGCAGCACAGGGGTGACTCGGAGTGTGAGAGAGTTGGGGAGGGGCAGCGGGAGGAGAAGGACTAACAGGGGTGGGGTACTGCTGAATG
This sequence comes from Apeltes quadracus, assembly GCA_021346845.1. Lineage (NCBI taxonomy): Eukaryota > Metazoa > Chordata > Actinopteri > Perciformes > Gasterosteidae > Apeltes > Apeltes quadracus. The sequence continues at coordinate 771,586 of CM037936.1, forward strand.
GTGGCAAACCTCTCCTAATTGGCACTTGACATTTTTTTGCCACTGCCACTGGAGTGGGCCAGCTTTCAAGCCCCCTCCGGGTCCTTGTTGGAAAAGTGCCTTATGCAAATATGGCGAATGGGCTCTATTGTGAAGCCTCTGATATTAACAGCTCACGCAACAATGAAGCTGTGTGCTCGCTGTGGACCCGTAGGTGTGTGTGCGAGAGAGCTAGACAATGGCAGTGGGAGCAGCTTCAGTCTGAAAAGACCCTTCATCGGATGCTTTGCCAAGTCATTTCACCAGAATGGGCTGTTTCTCCGGGGGCACAGCCTCTCGGTAGAAGCTGTATTAAGGCCTGAAGCAAACAAACGCGTGCACTGTTTCGCTCTGGCACGGAGAGTGTCTGTTTATGCTGCGGCTGAATGGCTTGATTTACTGTGGCTGGAAATACTGACGTGCGGATAGAAAAGGCTTCACTCGTTGTCTTTGAAAGACATTTCCCCTTTTAAAACATCACTGTCTCCGTTGTAGATGTAAAAAAATGCATTCATGCCTCCGCGTCGCGCCGCACTGCCTCTGATGTCACCTCCTTCCTCTGTGGGCCACATCGGTTACCTCGCTCACTCGGCTGAGCACAGCCTCCAGATCTAAAGAGATCGAGATCCAATTTGCAGAAAAGCTTGGTAAATCACCGGAGAAATGTTGCAGCAGAGTTCTGGTTTTCCAAAGTGGTGATGGGCGGTGAACAGGCTGCGCCAAACACACTCTTGACTCGACTAAACGTGCGAATGGACGACGTCTGCAGAGCTTCTGTCGTCAAAAAACACAAAGCAGGAGGGGGCAAACTGAGCGACGGGTCAGACAACGGCAGGCCACCGCCCGGGTGGTCCGAACAGTCAGCGTACACCTGTTACTGCTACGTCGCCAGTTAATCTCCTTTGTCTGGGGAGGCCCATTGGCTTCTGCAACTTGGGGGGTGGAGGGAATAGCAGGATGTGGCCTTTTGCTCCGGTACAACAACAAGGCCTCTTTCCGAACCCCGTCGGTGTTGTTCCGTCGACAAAAAAAGAGAGGCTGAGAAAAAAAGGGGCGCAAGAATCACTGAGTGTCATTCAGGAAAACGTCTGGCTGCTCGAACCCGACGGAGGTGGACGGGAGGCAAAGGGACGCATTGTCCCTCACTGACAAGTGGACCAGCTCTATTGATTGTGAAGTCTACCACGATGGATGTTTCTCTGTTTGACACTTTGGAGTCTAAATCTGCAGCAAAGATAACCCCCCCCCCCCCCGCCTTCTCACTCATTTCCAGCTCCGCCGTGGGACGCAGCAAAAGAGAGACCAAAAGGCCCTACGGTGCTTTTTAGGAACTCTGCCATCTCTGTGCCAGACAGGAAGCTTAGCTCCGGGGTCCCCTGTGTGCAGTGCTACTGATACAACGGTGCCACACACGGAGTCCGTACAAAGCATTTTGCACCATGGCATGCGCCTCCATGGGCGATGCTCAGGGTGCAAACAGTCCGTCCACGACGCCTGTTCCCATTGAGCTCCAGCACCGTGACCAACCCCCCATACGCGACTTAAAACGTGCACATGGTGAACCCGTAGCGGTTATCCTTCGGAGCCAATCATCAATCACTAGAGTAACAGATCAAAGCACTACGAAGTGTTCACTGGTAAAACAAGTCCAGGTGCTAATCTCCTCTCCAAAAAGGCGACGTGTCCGTCTGTCGCCTCCCGTCTGGGCCCTGGTTGCTCTGTCTCACTGAAAGGAGCCGGAGCTCAAATGTCCCACTCAGCAGCTGGAGATCGGCATCGCAAACTGAGGTTTCCACACAGGCTTTTAGGGAATTTCCCTTTGCTTCTGAGTAACTGTTAAGCTTAATGTATCCAAACTCCAGGGCGACGCTTGAGCTGAGCCGTGTTGAGACAGCAAACCGTCATGACGAATATGTATGACGATTGGAGTTCACCGCTAGCGGGGTAGCTCCAAAGCCTCTGAGACCTTGGGGACAATCGTGAACGGCCTCTCTCAGCAGGAGCGACCCTCCAGCTTTGATGGGCCAAAAAGAAATCACACCTTCAATCAGCCATCACAGGCCGTGAGGTCGGAGATATGATTGACCAATTACTCCTCACCACGAACTCCAGCAAGGAACCTCCAGGCTGAGATTGTTCTCTTCTCGCTCATGGGTCTCGTCACCGGGGGCACTTTCTGCCTGATTGCCCCGGACCCCCACCCCCCCCCCCCCTGGACCCCCACCGCCCCGGAGCCTAACAAGCACACACACAAGCAGCATTCAGCGAGGTCCCATTGGGGCCTTTTCCACATGGTAGCACCTCACGGAACGAAGGCTTTTCCACGGCCCATTCACAGCCGAGCCAACTGTCACGTCTAATCAAACAACGGCCGGGACCTAAATCAAACATCTTTTCATGCAACAGGGACAAAAGAAGAGGTGGGAAGGGGAGGGATGGAAAAAAAAATCAACAACGACAAACTTAACAAAACTGGCCTCAAACAAGGTCTTGTCTGTTCGCTTAGGTGCCGGCGGGGAGTTGGGAGGCCGGATTAACTCGGAGGCAGCATTCTTTAGTCAGTTGGGACATATGTATAATTCATAGCCCCATATGTGGCTCCTGTGATATAAAAGGCCCACGATTCTTCTCATATTGCATGTTCTCTTAATGCCAGAGATGCAACCAGCCGAGCTGAAATTCATGCCGCCGAGAGAATAAAGCGTCGAGCAAACTGCAGAGCCAGAACTGATTAGCTAACAGAGACTTGTTAAGCGACTTGTCAAAGTCCGCTGGCTTCAGGGAATCAGCGCGGGTCCTTTTCAGCAAAGCCCGTCACTCCCGGCCATGTGACACTATGCTTAAGCCCCTGCATGCAGCCCCCCACACGCAAGGATCATGGGGCTTATTAGATTAAAAGTGATCCTGCTGCACCGACCGTACCGCCATGGATCACTGCCACGGGCTGCAGGGAGCTGTGGGCCATATGTACTGCAACGTGTCATTCAGTTCTACCTGCCGGCCAACCGCACTCTGACATTTCTGAACGTTGATGGGCCGATGGCCCAGTCGCACAGGGAGGTTAAGCGTATCTAAAGGTCGTGTGGACGCGTTACTAACAACCTACCTGCTGCAGCATCGCCTCCAGACTGCTTGCATACGTATTTTTTATTTTGTTGTGGTTCTTCTTGCAGTTTGTGCCTTCGTGAGCTTGTGGTTGTTGGAGGGAGGCGTGTTTTGGGGTCTTGATGCCTTTTCAGGAGTGTAATGGGATTCTTGTTACTTTCGGTTATCTAGCTTTATGAAGAATGTACATCACTCATACAGCTAGATAACCAAAGATAACAACCAACCCCGAAGGCTACCCATCCTCTCCGGCCCGGCGCCGTGGCATCGCCCAAGTTCGGACCTTAAGGCAGAGAAGACATTGGGTGATACAATTGTTGTCACGTCTTTTGATTTGACATGATCTCAATGATCACAGGCTAAAGCGCAGGAGCGTTAAAAAGTCGGGACGCCCCCCACCCCAAAAAATTGCAGATGATGCCAACCCTGAACAAAGACGTACTCCTCTGCCTCTTTTTTTTCCTTACTTCAACCGACGGCCTCATCACCAAGAGGCCCCTTGCCCCGCCTCCAACCTCCTGGGCCAATCACAAACAACCCTTTGTTCAGCTTTGCTTGGTCAAAGCAAGGCCCCAACATCAAAAACTCCGCAAAGTCAAACAATTAGCGAGAGGCACAGATAAAGAAAATAGACGCAGGTCGTCAAACTGGTCCAAACCAGCCGAGGCGCCAACCCTCCCTTCGGCGGCCGAAGGCGCCCGTCCCCGTGGTGCGCCCGCCTCGCCCGCCGACTGGCTCCATAGGAGGGTGATGGCTTCAAACGCTGCCCCCCTGCCGTGGCCCAAATGCATTTTTAAATTAAAAGATCCCGGGTGTTTGACTACAAAAGAACTGGTTTGTCTTCATTTACATTATCTGATTCCAGAGCAGTCGGGCCGGCGCTCAAGGGGCGGAGCCAGAGCAAAGATATTAGGGTTTAAGACTGCACACAAACTCCTTACATGTGCACCAAACAGGGTGTAACGTAATCACGTACGCACGCAGTCACACCCGCAGGATGAATCCTCCACAAACATGCAGGGAAACAACAGCAAATTGCACGCAGACTCGTTCCCACGTGTCGGCGTGCAGACGGCGTGCAGCACGCGCTCCCTCACACGCTGCGGTGGCACATGGCACGAGGCCCCTTCTCATTAAAGCTGCTCTGTGTGCCCAGATCCCCGTCGTGGCAGGCTCCTCCCCCAAGGGAAGCTCTACTGCCGGCAGCAGATGGAGAGATACTGAGGGAGAATGGGAGAGAGGGGGGGGGGGGAGAGGGGAGGGGCTCAGGATATTCTCCCCCCCCCTTCAACACAAATCTGAACACTGCAACTATAAGACATGACTGGCATCATGCAGGCGTTACAGAGCCCTCCTGCATTGTTCTCCCTGCAGGTTACAAGCCGCTGCTTTTCTTCTTCTACTCTGTGATTTTCTTAAAGGTGTTTTGTTGCTGTCAAATGAACCCTGATCTCCGTCAAGGTGCTTTGTTTCAGTCCACAAGGACAAAGTGAGGCCTTTCAAGAGCAGAAACATGCCTCAGCTCACACGCACGCACACGCACACGCAAACACACACACACACACACACACAATGCTAATGTGCAAATGATCACACGTGTAGATGCATAACTGCAGACAGTATAAAATATAAAATATCAAACTGATTTGTGCAGCTGCATTTGTGGATGTAAAAACAGATCTAAATGTTTTCTTCATAAATTGTTTCATGAGAATAAATAGTTATTTTTTGTTGGACACAAAATATTAAAAATACTTAATTATATGTCAAATATCAATGATATTTGTAATGTCAATAATCTAAAACAATTTCAAATTATTATTTTTTTTATTTGAAAATCGTAAAAAAAATATGTTTAAAAAAAACCCGTCAATTACTTTGATGTTGAAACTCATCATTAATTCATAACAGTATTATTTGAAGGGGAATTGTACAATCAGCACATCGCTGTGAGCTTTATGACTCGTTTTCTTTTATTTTTTAGATCAGATGTATTTTCACGAATCGCAAGCTGGATAAAGAGAAAGATAATGACATTCAGATTGCATTCATTCACCCCATCATCATTAATATTCCCTCCGTTTAACACCGGCTCACGGTGTTCGCGTTCACGATGCTTTTCACCCGGAGGATTATTCGCGCTGACGTGGCTTCAGAAAAGTCACGTGGGGATTTTAAAGCGCTTCTGTTCTGTCAAAAAGTTTAAAACTCTTCCCCTGACTCACCTGAGCTCAGACACACAATCCAAAAACACGCGTCTCTCAGGCTGCAGCTATTCGCCAAAATGGGCGTGACGTCAACAGATCCGGGGCCACTGATTGGAAATAATTACAGCAAAAGTGCAAAGCTGATTAGCAAAAAACGGAGTCGTATTATGAGGTCGCATTGGTTGTCATCTGATTAAAACCACGTGGTATAAAAAAACAAGATACTTAATTTTACGCCATATTATAAAAGGATTAGTTTGAATGCTGTGTTTCTACGCAAGAAAGCCAATTTCGCACGACGGAGAATCTGCGCGCGCGCGTCAAAGGGGCGTTTAACGGTGGAACGGCTGCTTGAGAAAGGAGGCAGCGTTTAGGCCTGTGTACCGTCACACACACACACACACACACACACACACACACACACCTTGTATTAGCTTTGCCACTGTGCACCTGAATCATGAATCATGCCATTATTTTTTCCTCAATGAAACATGAACCAGATCCCGAGCTGGTTGCGCGTGTTATCGGGCCTCTGAATGTCTCTGCGGGATCCTGCGGGAAAGAGGACGCCTTTCATTCTTTCTCCTTTCTGTAAACCTTCTGCTGCCACGTGACACAGCTGCACACCTGAGCTGCCGATGGTTTGGTTTTTCCCCATAAAGTTTTTGAACATGACGTGATAGTTCAATGTACCTAATGAAATGATCATTTCTTTCCCTTTCCAGATTCTCGCTGTGCGCGTGCACAGTAACGCTCGTACACTCATCTCATGTGAGGTGGCATACTTCCGTTCCTGTTCTGTTACCCGGATACTCTGAAGGCCGCCACATTGTTTGATTCGGCGTGCATTGGCGGCCTGTCTGCCAGTAGTCCTGGGGGGGGGGGCTCTCCTGTCCCCCGGACCTTAATCGCGTCCTACAGGCCTACGTTGTTGGGGTTTTTTGGGGCCGAGACGGAGAAGTGACCCTGCAGGTGTGAGCAGCGATCCCAGGGCTCCCGGTGACTGACGCACGCCAACGGCCGAGCAGTAATGCGTCACTGAGGCTGCGTCCCTCAACGTGTCAGTTGAGTCCACGCCAGGTTCGGCTCGTGTGCCACCTTTCGCCTGGGCCCGGACCTGTGGACCAGCTTCTACAGAAGATTCAATGAAGGACACCGTGCGTTTCCATCTCGTGTTCGGTGCCAACAGGCGCCACTCTGAATGAGACACCAGGACGGGAATTAACAAAAAGAGACGTTTCGCGCTGCGGCTCCAACGCGCATCGCCCATGTTCAGCGCGTGGTGCCCCCGCCGCACTGTAAGGTACGCGCGCCCCGCTCCGCTACGTGGGCGCTTCTTTTAGCCAATTGCCCCACATACCACCCGCTCAGAAGCAAAAAGAACACGCGTGCCGCTCTTATACTCACGCCGCCGTCCGCCAGACGCGAGCCGCTCGGGAGATGGAGACCGACTGAGCCGCCGGAGGCTGCGCGCTGCGTCTTCATGCTGCGGCGGTGCGCCGTGACGTCGCTCAGGCTCCATCCATTCAGCTTCCCTCGGACGGGTCCCCCCCCCGCCCCGCTTTTATTATCGTCCCATTATTTCCCGCGCAGGTGGACCTCGCCCCCCTTATGTGCCCCCCCCTCTCCCCTCTCGCACTCGCCATCCCTTCGCCGTCAGATGGAATATGAAGTTAGAACGTGCGCGCTCTAAAGACATATACTGCCACAGGCCCCTCCCCTTTATGACACGACGCAGCTCTCTCCTCCCCCGAGAGATGAGGAGCATGAAGAACCTGCATTTATAACTAAATACAACACAAATATCGGAATGTGTTCGTGAGCCCCGATACGCATCGAGACGTGAAACACGCAGGTGAATCACACGTCTCAGGTGTGTCGGCTTTTGGGTCACGTGGGATTAGAAAAAGGAAAGAAGTTTCATGTAATCTTGTGTGTTCGTTTGACTCGAAGCCCTCCGTCCTGCGGCTGGATCAGCGCGCACGGCCGCCCTCCTCATTGTCTGGCGTCTTTTGATACAGAGGAGTCCAGGAATGTGACGGGGGGGGCAAATCAGCTTTTACTGTCACTACCGGGCCGAGAACCCCGCAGACAAGAGCCAAGAAGAAGGGGGCCTGGGTCACCTGATTATCATAATAATCAGATCGCGGGGATGAAAATCTCCTTTGAATAAATTACCGGTTCAATAGGAGGCGCGACTGCCAAAGAGACAACTTTGTCAGCCTCGGTTTGTTTTCCGGGGGGGGGGGGGGGGGGGGGCTCCCCTCCCCTTTATATTTTTCTTTCTCTCCAAATTTTGGACGCTTTCCTGGGATCAAGCTCCTAAATAAGGCTACTGTTTCCCTGCGCCCCCCCCTCTCGATGCCGGGTTACCGTGTCCGGGCGGGAAGGCAGGCGGGCCTCGAGCTGGCGGCTAACGGGCTGAAGGCCGGGGCACAATAGACTGAGTCCCCCCCCCTTATTGCCGCATGGGAACCCGGCACCGAGGTGCACCGCGGGCCGCTCGCATTGTGGTGCACATCCCACGTTTATCCCTCCCCCAAACACACACGCACCACCTCCTCAAGCGAAAGGCCCGAGATTCAAACCAGTTTACAAGTTCAGGATGGAACCTCTTCAGTTTTGATGATTTAATATTGAATACGAGCTTTTCAATGAGTCGAACGCTGATTTAACAGGATCACAACGTTTTTCATTCACTGAATAATTCAGTTTCTGCTTCCAGAAAATACATCTCCTCCCAATGTAGTGATGAAGGAGTTTAACGTTTAATAAATGCTCTTCTTGATGTATTTGACAGGTCGTCCTCTGATATTCTCAGATGTATTTTTTTGCTAAAAGCACCTGTGCAGGTAGAGAACCACGGGACTCACGACTCGCTGAGCAGAAACACGTTAATCGAGATGAACTCATCGTCTCCCCAAAGAAAGCAAGGCTTTGACACACAGAGCTCATCGAGCAGAGGGATGGATTAACGTAAAGCTTTTAAATAACCAGAATCTGCAACACCAGACTCGATTTAAGTTCAATCAAATCAAGAAATCCAAACTCGCGTGATTTTAAATTATAGTGTCCTCCAGTTCAAACGGTTCTCTCATCATAAAACGCTCATTGCAGCACTCGATGAAGAGACGCAGGCGTTCTCCTGATCTTAAAGGCTCCGCCTTCTATTAATGACCACAAATACAACGTTTTTTACGACTTCACAACAAAGAGCTCCACAACATTTTAAATATATTTTAAAACAATTTTAGCAAATTTTTTTCAGCCTTAGAAAAAAAGAAGGAAGAACAATAAACATTTAAATTACAACCTGCAACCAAAAGGTGCGCATGGCAGCAGCTTTGTGCGTTTTATTTATTGGTTGTGTGTTTGGATGCAGATTGCGTGTCTGAGCAGCAGGATGCGGTCACCATGGAAACCATTCCATGAATGGGAAGCAGGAGGGAGAAGGATGAGAGCAGGAAGCAGCAGTGGTCACATGGTGCATGAGTTGCTCTTTTGTGTTGAATTAAATAAAGGTCTAAATCAAATGTCATTTATCTCTTTGAAATTCCTACAGGTGAGGATCCGGTTCTTCAGACTCACACAAAAAAACGCTTCGTAAATCACATCTCGTAGAAAATCTATTTATTTGCTATTTTCCTATTTGACACATTACTTTGGGCTTTCAGCTTTAGAGTCATGGAGCTGTATATTGATGGTTCCTGCTCCATTCAGAGGGCCGATGCTCCTCGTAGCGTCACACTTTTGGAGGCCGACCGTATTTTATGTGATTTATAAAAGAACACTGACGAGCTCAGCGTTCTGATCTGATGATGCAGGTGGCGTCATTTCAGAGGACAAAGCAGGTTGAACGCAGCAAACAAAGAGACGTCGCTCCGCATGTGCACCTTCATTTCAGCCGTTAAAATGTGGTACTCTCAAACCGTGCAGCCTGTTTGAACAGCCGGTCAACCTGTGGCCACATGGTCCCCGCGTCCCCAGTACACCAGCATACCAGTACACCAGTACACCAGCATACCAGTACACCAGTACACCAGCATACCAGTACACCAGTACACCAGCATACCAGCATACCAGCATACCAGTACACCAGTACACCAGCATACCAGTACACCAGTACACCAGCATACCAGCATACCAGCATACCAGTACACCAGTACACCAGCATACCAGCATACCAGCATACCAGTACACCAGTACACCAGCATACCAGCATACCAGTACACCAGTACTCCAGCATACCAGCATACCAGTACACCAGTACTCCAGCATACCAGCATACCAGTACACCAGCATACGAGCATATACCAGCATACCAGTAAACATGTACACCAGTGTTCCCAGTGCCAGAGACGTGCTCTGCAGCACAAAAGCTCTGGATCTTTAGTCCCCTAAAACCCTCCATGTTGTTGGAGCTTTGTGGGGCCAAACCACCCCCCCCCCCCCCCCCCTCCGTAACACACACACACACACACACACCCACACACACACACACACACACACACACACACACACACACGCGCACACGCACACACACACACGCGCACACACACACACACCAGCGGTTCAGGGTGCTTCATTAAACTTGCTGGTGATAAAACAAATATCTTTTTTTTGTTTTGCTTCGAAAATCGAAAATCAAAATGACTCTGTCAGAGGTCAAAACGTTCATTCCCCCCCATATTGCCCCCCCCCCCCATCCCCACCTTCTCTAACCCCCCCACTCACCTCCAGCTTCCTCCTCCAGCATCTTCTGCATCTCCGAGAGTCCGCGACGTGACGCGTTAAGACGAAGCTTCCGAACGCGAGAGGAAGCTGCGTCCTGCGAAGCAGAAACAGAAACAAAAAAACATGGCGGAGCGAGGATCTCACGCGCAGTCATTACGTCCGCAATTAGACGCTCATTTGCATAAATGCTAATGAGGCTCACTTTCATGTCGCCGGCGCGGAGAAGAGAACGAGAGGGTTTTTCTGTTCGTTCTGCACTCGTGAGGGAGAGAGCCTTTCCACGCGGACGCTCGAGGCCGGACGAGGCTTTTATTTTCAGAATGTTTCCTAAATATTGATTCCGATGATTTACATCAGATAATGTTTTATATCGATAAGGCTCTCTCTTTATTATAGCTCAGATCCTCTGAAAGACTTTCACATTCATGCACAATCCGACATCCGCAATAACCAGTTTGTCGCCATATTTACGACCTGGAAATGTGAAATGTGTCAATAATTAAAAAGACATACTCGTTTGATTTAAAATAAATATTTAGCATTACATTTAATCATATTTAGGCCTATGGAATCCCAGTAACGTTTATAAACTCATACTCATACAAATATTCTGTTTTTGAATGTTAAGATGAGTCACAACAGCTGTAAATGAAACAAATACTTACACAGTTGACTACACTAAAAAACGCGACGTTGTGTTTCTTTCTTTATTTCATATTCACGTATGCAAATTAGTTGTCGTCCTTTTAGATGTTGGCTAATGCGCACACATTTCAATACGTCTAAACACTAAATGAATAAAGGTCCAACATTTCTCTTTCATTTTGTTAAATGTTAAATAATGATTAAATGTTTTTACAGGAAGAATTTATGACACATCCCAATATTACTGATCCTCTTCATCAGGTGAACAAACCGTCTGCAGAACCACAGAGGACGTTATTAACGAGGACTTCGGTCACGTGACGACATGTTAAAGACACCACAGGGGGGAGGTTGTAATATGTGACCTATTGTTAATAACAGGTTAAAAACGAGTCAGAGGCAATTGGGTTTCGAGGTTGAATTATTGATTAAATAAACACGATTTGACTTACAAATACGTCGTTTATTAATAAAGAATAATAAGAGGAAGTCTTTCTTCTAACTATTATTTATCCACATTAATGACATACGGAATTAAAAAAAAAATCCTCCTCTTCTTCTTCCGTCTTTTGTTTGTGGGATTTCTCACCAGTGATGACGACGCGATGTTTGAGTTAATTGATCTGCTTTCGCTTTTTGCAGATGCGCAGTGGAGGAATCCACGATGTGGAGGTATGGCGAGTAAAATGTACATATATATAGTATACATTTAAATATACACTGGAATATATGATATATATATATACACATTTATATATATATTTTGAATATTTGAATACAATGGAAGGAAAGGTTGTTCCGTGATTAACGCACCTGTTGTCAAGAGATCTTCAGGTGGAGGCTCGTTTCCAGCTTTCACGATTCACCTTCTGTGATTCTATCAAACGTGAAACCAATATAGTCGCGTTCTGATTGGCTGCTAGGTTTCTGCATTAGTCATTAGTCCCTTTGATCAATGACGAGGTGGTTATTCTGAATTGTAAATGTATCACTTACGATGTCCACTCATTAAACCCAAAGCCGGTTTTCATCACCATCGTTTCCTGTTCTCAAGAGCTCCTTATAACAAACACGAGTATGTCTTATTTGTCTTCAATATGTTTTTAGTGTAAAAATATATATCAATATTTAAATATTAATATATCTTATTCTTTGAATGTTGTTTTCCTCAGCAAAAACTGTATGCAGTTAAAAAATTAAAATCGGAAAACGAGCAAAAATAAATCTCCACGTGGAGCACGTGATGAGCTGGGACTCATTAGCTAAAGTCAAAATGTAGAAATCTCACATATTTTTTACAAAAAAAGAATTCACATCCATGTTCGAAGAAAACAACGGATTATTTTAGGAAAAATTCATTTCAATTCATATTTATTTCGGGGTCAGCTAAAAAATAAATTAATAAAATTAAATATCGCATTTAAATCATAAATATAAGAATCCTTTCACATAAGATTTCTTTTGAGGCATCTTTTAAGATGTTACGAATGTTAAAAACCAGAACGAGATAAAATGACAGGCGAACACACACGCGCGCACACGCAGACACGCACGTGCACAAATGCATGGCGCATTTGCATGTCGTGTCCCACGGTGGAAATTACAATAGAGGGCAATTAATATGTGCATGAATTAAAAGTGAGATGGTAAGATCCCAGGAACAGGCGGTCCTCCAAAGAGGAGGAGAGAGTAAAGAAAGGAGGCTCTGTTCACACGGGACAGCAGGAGGAGGAGGAGCAGGAGGGGGACGAGTGGGGGGGAGGGGGAGAGGAGGGAAAAGAAGAAAGAAAGGAGGCTCTGTTCACACGGGACAGCAGGATGGTGAGCATGGGGAGGAGCAGGAGGAGAAAGGAGGAGAAGGAAGAGGAGCAGGAGCTGGAGGGAGAGGTGGGGGGTGGAGGAGGAGAGAGTAATAGAAGAGGAGGAAATAAAGAATTCTCTGATCACACAGTATAGCAGGAGGAGGAGGAGGATGAGGAGGAGTAAGTGGAGGAAAAGGAGCAGAAATGGGAAAAGAATGGAAAAAGAGGAGAGAGGTTGAGGACGGTTAAAATATGCTGTGTTCACACCGGGAGGAGAAGGGAAGAGAGGAGGGGAGGGAGGCTCAATCAGGAAGTATAAGGATGAACCAGGAAGTATCAGGATGAATCAGGAAGTATCGGGATGAACCAGGAAGTATCAGGATGGACCAGGAAGTATCAGGATGAACCAGGAAGTATCAGGATGAACCATGATGAATCAGGATGAACCAGGAAGTATCAGGACAAACCAGGAGGAATAAGGATGAACCAGGAAGTATCAGGATGAACCAGGAAGTATAAGGATGAGTCAGGATGAACCAGGACGTGTAAGGATGAATCAGGAAGTATCAGAATGGACCAGGATGAACCAGGAAGTATCAGGACAAACCAGGAGGAATAAGGATCAATCAGGAAGTATCAGGATGGACCAGGATGAATTGGGATGAACCAGGAAGTATCAGGATAAATCGGGATGAACCAGGAGGAATAAGGATCAATCAGGATGGACCAGGATGAATTGGGATGAACGAGGAAGTATCAGGATGAACCAGGATGAATCGGGATGAACCAGGAAGTATCAGGATAAATCAGGAAGTATCAGGATGAATCGGGATGAACCAGGAAGTATCAGGATGACTCAGGAAGTATCAGGATGAACCAGGAAGTATCAGGATGGACCAGGAAGTATCAGGATGAATCAGCATGAACCAGGAAGTATCAGGACCAACTAGGAGGAATAAGGATCAATCAGGAAGTATCAGGATTGACAAGGATGAATCGGGATGAACCAGGAAGTATCAGGATAAATCAGGAAGTATCAGGATGAATCGGGAAGTATCAGGATGAACCAGGAAGTATCGGGATGATTGAGGAAGTATCAGGATGAACCAGGATCAATCAGGATGAACCAGGAAGTATCAGAACAAACCAGGAGGAATAAGGATGAATCAGGAAGTATCAGGATGGACTAGGATGAATTGGGATGAACCAGGAAGTATCAGGATGAATCGGGATGAACCAGAAAGTATCAGGATAAATCAGGAAGTATCAGGAGAAATCTGGATGAACCAGGAAGTATCAGGATAAATCAGGAAGTATCAGGATGAATCGGGAAGTATCAGGATGAATCAGGAAGTATTAAGATGAACCAGGAAGTATCAGGATGAACCAGGATGAATCAGGATGAACCAGGACGTATCAGGACAAACCAGGAGGAATAGGGATCAATCAGGAAGTATCAGGATGGACCAGGATGAATTGGGATGAACCAGGAAGTATCAGGATAAATCGGGATGAACCAGGAGGAATAAGGATCAATCAGGATGGACCAGGATGAATTGGGATGAACCGAGGAAGTATCAGGATGAATTGGGATGAACCAGGAAGTATCAGGATGAATCAGGAAGTATCAGGATGAATGAGGAATTATCAGGATGAACCAGGATGAATCGGGATGAACCAGGAAGTATCAGGATAAATCAGGAAGTATCAGGATGAATCGGGATGAACCAGGAAGTATCAGGATGACTCAGGAAGTATCAGGATGAACCAGGGTGAACAGGAAGTATCAGGATGAACCAAGATGAACCAGGAAGTATCAGGATGAACCAGGATGAATCAGGATGAACCAGGAAGTATCAGGACAAACCAGGAGGAATAAGGATCAATCAGGAAGTATCAGGATGAATTGGGATGAACCAGGAAGTATCAGGATGAATCGGGATGAACCAGGAAATATCAGGATAAATCAGGAAGTATCAGGATGAATCAGGAAGTATCAGGATGAACCAGGAAGTATCAGGATGAATGAGGAAGTATCAGGATGAACCAGGATCAATCAGGATGAACCAGGATCAATGAGAAAGTATCAGGAGGAAGTATCAGGATGGGCCAGGATGAATTGGGATGAACCAGGAAGTATCAGGATGAATCGGGAAGAACCAGGAAGTATCAGGATAAATCAGGAAGTATCAGGATGAACCAGGATTAATCAGGATGAACCAGGAAGTATCAGGACAAACCAGGAGGAATAAGGATGAATCAGGAGTATCAGGATGGACCAGGATGAATTGGGATGAACCAGGAAGTATCAGGATGAATCGGGATGAACCAGGAAGTATCAGGATAAATCAGGAAGTATCAGGATGAATCGGGATGAACCGGGAAGTATCAGGATGAATCAGGATGAACCAGGAAGTGTCAGGATGAACCAGGAAGTATCAGGATGAACCAGGAAGTATCAGGATGAACCAGGAAGAATCAGGATGAATCAGGATGAACCAGGAAGTATCAGGACAAACCAGGAGGAATAAGGATCAATCAGGAAGTATCAGGATGGACCAGGATAATTGGGATGAACCAGGAAGTATCAGGATAAATCAGGAAGTATCAGGATGAATCGGGAAGTATCAGGATGAATGAGGAAGTATCAGGATGAACTATGGTGAATCAGGATGAACCAGGAAGTATCAGGATACACCAGGAGGGGTCAGGAAGTGCCAGGAAGTATCGGGATGAACCAGGATGAATCAGGAAGTATTAGGATGAACCAGGATGAATCAGGAAGTATTAGGATGAACCAGGATAAATCAGGATGAATCAGGAAGTATCACAATGGACCAGTAAGTATCAGGACGAGTCAGGATGAACCAGGACGTGTCAGGATGAATCAGGAAGTATCAGGATGGACCAAATGAATAGGGATTAGCCATGAAGTACCAGGATGAATGAGGAAGTATCAGAATGGACCAGTAAGTATCAGGATGAACCAGGACGTGTTAGGCTAAATCAGGAAGTATCAGGATGACAGCAATCAGTCCTCATTGCGTGGCTGCTTACTCATGGTCATTCATCGCCCCCTGCAGGGCAGACACAGTTTGAACCACTTCTGCCCATTTCTTGTTCAGAGCCTCTCTCTAGTGGCTGTTTGTATCTAGTGCAACATACATACATATATCTATATTTATAGATATAGATATATCTATATAGATATAGATATATATATATGTTTAATGTAAACTCCAGACTAAGAGCCTTGTTTAATATTTGATATTTATCTACGGATCAAATTATATATAATAAAATATCTTTAAATTGCAAATCAAGTTAATTCAAGGCTTCACCCTAAAGTTTTGTTAACGGATTGATATGATGATCATTTCATTCTCGTGTAACATCTTTGCATGAGCAAAACAACACCTGCAGAGCCCACCACTTCTCCATCACGTGACCCCGCTACCTGTTCCAAACACCTGCAGGTGAGCCGTCCCACCACTTCTCCATCACCTGTTCCCTACTACCTGTAACACCTGCAGGCGAGCCGTCCCACCACTTCTCCATCACCTGTTCCCTACTACCTGTAACACCTGCAGGCGAGCCGTCCCACCACTTCTCCATCACCTGTTTCCTACTACCTGTAACACCTGCAGGCGAGCCGTCCCACCACTTCTGCATCACGTGACCCCCGCTACCTGTTCCAAACACCTGCAGGCGAGCCGTCCCACCACTTCTCCATCACGTGACCCAGAGCTCTCTTTGTCTTTCCACAATGCCGCTTCCTGAAAACCAATCAGCTACTCAGCTGGTCGACACGTGGCCTCTGGTACAAAGGAGTGGATTTCCCTCCTGAGAACTCTAGCATCGGCCGGGTTTTGTTGCCCCTCGCCCCTGCACACTAATCTTCTCTGTAACTCCCCTCTCCTGATTGCCACACTTTGGTCTTAATTGAAGGGGTGCGGGCTCAAGAGCAGTGGAGGCGTTTGTTGGCTTCGTTGCCATGGACACTGAGCGTTGCTAGGCAGCCGGCGGGATGCTGTGGAAGCGGAGTGCAGCGGAGTGCAGCGGAGCAGCGGGTCACCGCGCAGAGAGGGATGTGCACCCACACACCTCCCGCACTCAGACCAACACACACCAGCAGAGGGGTCATGAATAACACACGGAGTGAAAACTAACGCAGCACTAACGCAAGTCTGCTGCTGTGAGCGGCTCTCAGAACAAAGTCATTTAATATGTGCCGGTGGTCATTCCATACTGCGGTGAAGAAGAAGAAGTCATGAAATATTTCACCTGCACCAATGACCGAATTCTGCACAAGTTGTGTAGGAAAGAGGATTAGAAATCAGAAAGAGAGGGGATGTAGACACAGACAGACAATGAAGAGGATCTGGATAAATATTTCACACTAAGTGAAAATAGCAAAGCCTCCAAAATCCTTGCTTGTAATGTCACAAACTGGCTCAACATAAGTGACAAAGAGGGGAGACGACTTTGCAAGGGAGAGTTTGCAAGTGCTAAACGAAAAGGTTTTATTAACTTAAGCAATCCTATTTACAAAAAGGCATGAGGTGTGGAGAGTGATGGCATCAGTGGTGAATGTAGTGTACGGATGAGTGAGATGTGTGTGCTGCTGTGAGTGTAAAAGGAAATCAGCAAACCGAACCAAGGACCTGCAGCAGCAGGGAGCCTAGGGGAGAGAGAGAGAGAGAGCCAATGAGAGCGGGATGGCTTATATCCCCTTTGGTAGAGGCCCAGCCAGGTGTGAGCACCTTGCCCTAACGACCCTCTGACTGCCAACTCCTGGAAGCAATCAGCTGCCTGATGTCAGTAGGAAGCGAGGGGTCGTAACAGTAAGGTATAAAGAAAGGCGCAGTCAAGAAGGGAAAGGGAACCAGAGAAGAGACAGATAGAGAAAGGAAGGGAAACAATCTCCATTGCTGTCAAACTTTGGATTTGGAAGAAGATTTAAAGAAGCGTTGTTGTTATTCTGTGACAAACGCTGCAAGGAATTTCTAAATAGGAATCAAAAGACAGGTGGGAGAGAACCAAGACATGAAGTCTTTGATATTAAATTCAGAGCCTTTCTATGATTGACAGATTGCCTTCATGCTAACATTGCTAGGCCTGTTGTTAGCTGTGCTAACAGGCCTCAAGTAGCCGTGCTAGTCGCCCATCTTGCTTATGATCATTTCAGGGAGAGTGGCTCTGAAAGGGCCACTGTTACAGATTTGTAGTCTACAGACATATGTACATTCTCTTTGGGTTTTTCCACCAATCGTACGCGACTCCTCTGCTCCCATAGACGTCTATGAGCAAATGACTCTACTTCTCTGTAGTGACCAGCAGGGGGCGACTCCTCTGCTCCCATAGACGTCTATGAGGAAATGACTCTGCTTCTCTCTGGATTTGTTCCCTCAGTAAACATTGTAAACATGAGTTTATGGTCTCAGTCTCTAGTTTTAAGTCTTCTTCAATCAGCATGATGCTCATTTAGTGAATTACGGTCCATTTAGAGTCAAACAGATCATAAAAAGCAGGGGATGCTTTAGGGCGGGGCTACATGATGATTGACAGGTCTCAATAGACTCCACAACAAACTTCTTCAATCCAAATGTACTATATCGGTACTATATTCAGTCAAGATGAGGACGCCAAACTCAAACTCACAAACCGATGATGCCGTCACTGTGACGATGTCGACTTCTCATATTCAGAAAGCACACGAGGATCACCGGCTAACTCTACGGTTTTCTTCCATTTAAAAAAGGAAAGCAGCCGTTCAGACCTTTGGGCCTGTTTGTATCTTTCACGATAAGAGTCTTAAAGGAAGATGGGGAAACAAAAATCCCAAACTTTGAGGGACACATGTGATGTTTAGAGTTTATTAAAACCTGATCAAAGCGAAGGCCTGATGTCTAGAACCAATGTTTCTGATGAATAAACCCGTCGCTCGCTGTCCCCACAGATTCACCACGTAGAAATCAAAGTGTGTCTGCTAGTATTTACAGTATTGTGCGATGTCTCTTCTGTTCCAGCTGCCACAAAAACTTCCGCATTATAACAGATGTTGGAAAGTATCACACAAATCCATCATGTTTGAGTCTAAATGTCAACAACGCAAAATGTGTTTTTCCAAAAAACCAACTGTAAGAAATATATTTAAAGAAATAAGTAAAAAACATAAGGTACAATTTGGCTGATTTCAAACATCTGGAAGTGTCTCTCTCTCTGGTATCCGTGCATGACGACCACCGCCATCTTTTACCAACAAGCGTTTGAACCGTTGGGTTTTCATCCGTGGAGGAATAAAATTCACTGGGCTTCAAGAACTCCGGTCTCTGAATGCTGAAGGGTTTGGCCCCCCCTGGTGGTGATCCACCTGATTCCTGACGTGGTGGAGCGCTGCAGCTCACTGCCCCCACTGAGCAAAGTGATGATGGACTTTACTACTTACTTTCAATGTGCTACTGTGCAGCTTTGTATTTCATCCTGTGCTGTTTGTTATTGTGCTATTGTTGTCGTGACGACAGATGCGTGTTACCTAAAAGCTATAATCAATAGGGACATGTTTTTTAACGACACGCCATATATTGTGTCTTCAACATGCTAAACTCAACCACATCCAAAGGCGTGGCGGCTTTGTGTAATCACGAGTCTCTTTGTTTCTCTCTGCATCACTTTGTCATCATTTTATCACATTTTGTGACGTTTTTGAATCTGTGTAGGTGCTTTGTGTCTCTTTGTGGTTGTTGCAGATGCATGTCTCGGTAATTTATGTGTCTTTTGTAGTCTTGTTTTGTAGTTATTTAAAGTATCTTAACAATCATTTCATGTCTCCCTATAGACTGCTGGTGTCTCTTTGGGGTTGTTTGTGTCTATTTTCATTGAGACCTTCTTTTCTTTGTGGTTAGTTTAAAGGTATTCATGTTTTTCCTGTCGTAAGAGAACAGCAGCAGACTGATCCTGAAATGATGATCGAGGTCCTGGAACAATAAGACAACAGAACCCCCCCCGGGGGTTGATTATCAGAGCCGTGCGGCTCGCGTCCTGGACCTCCAACCCCCTTCAGACAAAATGAAAAAAAGAAATACTAGTCATTACAAACAGGTTGAGCTTCTTTGATCTCTCACTGAAGTAAATCAATATTTGTGGCATGAGGAGGAAATGAACTACGACCTAAAGCTCCAACAGGCGGCGCCACAAGTGCAGAACTCAAACTTCTCAGGTCGCTGCAGCGACACTGGTATTATTCTGACAATGGAGCAATGACTCTGTGTCATCGTGTGACCCCCCCATTGTGACATCTCGCTGAGCGGGGGCCACGCGTCTGACCGGCGGACCTGAACCAGCTGTACGAGCACGAGCAGGACCATCCGACCACGTAAGCTTCTTATGTAGAGCAGCAAGCGCCGTGTAATCTGGGTGTGTGTGTGTGTGTGTGTGTCACTTTCTCTCTCTCTCTCTCTGTCGATGCTGCTTCACTGTAGCTCTCCCTCACTCCTTGTCCCCCTCGTCCCCAAATGAGTGAAACCAGCAGTCAACTTTTTTATGGAGCTGTGTGTGATTCCTGGAGTCAGCTGACCCCCCCTCCCCGGCTGTCTCCATCTGTTACCAGACTTGCAGGCACGTCCCCCTGTGGGACGCCACATGTCCACGCCACACGGTGGCTCTGGTTCACATTCCTCAGGGATGGTGGAAGTCAGCAGTTTTTTTTGGGCGGGGGGGTTAACCTGAGTACCGAGCGTTCGGGCCTTTTCCACTTGAGGCTCCTCACAATAAGACCAATAAAACCTTAAAATGTTTTAGAATTCCTAAAAAAATAAACTTTAAAAGTGAGTTTATGATCCTTTTAGAACATATCAGGTGACCCTTGGGAGGGACCCGAACCGTAGAGTGAGAAACAACAGTCACATTGTTTAATAAACCAACCTCCACAATAGGAATAAGAATAAGTGTTCCATCGCACGCACGAGCCCGCGTCACTTTGAATATCACAGCCACTCGCTGACGTCACATGACGCAGCCTCGCGCAGATACGACAAGAGCTAGAAAACGAAGATCTGCGCGTGAAAGTCCTCCGCCAAAAATAATTGAGCGCGTGCGGCCGCGCAAAAACCAAATCCCGTGCGTGTGGTTTGCCACACGCGCCCCGCTGACAGTCCCCGCGCGTCCGCGTCCTCTGCTCAGCGTAAACACGGTGTTCTTCCGCCGCGGGCGCAGGAAAGTAGGGCGCGGGTCACCGCTGGTTCAGCATCCGGTAAAAGTAGAGCAGGTCACTTTTAAATATACATTAAGAACAAAAAGCGTCTACAAATAACATAAATACTAACAATAATTTAAAAAATGTTCCATTCATGCAAATACTGTTGCCAGTCTATAAATGCGTTTAAATAATTCCCTGGCTGTCTACATAACATCACTCATGTACAATTTGCATAACAACGTTTTAATATTACATATATACACACACAACCACAACCTTTGGCACGGTTAAACATATATATATATTTATACTGACGAATAAATATATATATATATACTTAACCGGGCAAAAGGTTGTTTCTGTAGCCCAAAACAATTAAGCTTCGTTTTAAACGAAAAATTTAAAAAGCACCGGAAGTGGAGCCGCTGTTCTCACGGCTACGACGGGGCGGAGGGATACAAACTCTTAACACATGATGTCGCCATCAGCCCTTCCTACTTCGCAGCTCACCTTCCTTTCCCCCGCCCCCCGCCCCCCATTCGCTCAGTGCCGGTGGACCGATTGGTCGAGGCCTCGCGCATAGTCGGCTGCCATTGGTCGCGGCGGCCCGTCGCTCAGGGACGGCCCGCCCCTCTCAGGGAGGATCAGGGCTCCATTCGCCTCAACTCAAGAGTTACCTGCTACATCAAGTAGGAAGACGCACGTTTCTACTTTATTTTATCTTTTCTTCTACAGCGGCAGCGTCCCCGCGTGCGCCTCCCGCGCGTGAACGCAACTTAAGTGCGCGTTCGAGTGTCGGTGAACAGATGTGGACGCGCTGCGCGGGTAAGTCGCTGCTCGCGCTTCTGCTACATTTCTGTTTCCTTTCCTGTGTGTGTGTGTGTGTGTGTGTGTGTGTGTGTGTGTGTGTTTTAAAGGGGGGGTCTGACAGCTGTGGCGTCCGGCTGCCGTGCTGGAGATGCGTGCGTGTTTGTATCGTTGTAGTAACAGAAAAAGAAAGAAAAACCTGTGCGTGTCCGCGGGTCAAGGGCGCGCGCAGCTCCGGGTTGATACATTGTAGCATCAAAGCAGTGCAGCACCTTTCCCACCTCCGGGGCGCGCGCGCGTGCGTGCGTGTGCGCGCCACAATAACAACACTCCGGAAAGCTGAAGCTGTCAGGAACGATTTACAGCAAGTGTCAGCCCCGGTGTGCGCGCGCGCCTGCGTGCGTGTGTGTATTTTTTAATGTGATTTTACCTTCCAGTTTATTGGCAACTTTTGTCGCGCGATCAATTTTAGTTAGAAATGACAGATTGACATTGCAGTGCCCCCCCCCCCCCCTGTATAATATAAAATAAGCACATTGTACGCGTTGTGTCTCCCATGAGCTCAGTGCTGCTGGTTCCCTCGTTGGTGCGATGGCTTTCCTTCCGGGACAGAGTGCCATCCAACTTCTAATCTCCGTTTTTCTCAAGGAAGCAGGAGACTGGGATGAGTGGGGGGTCACGTCAGCAACCGTCATTTAGGACGTCGTTCTAAGGGGGCCGACAGGTGAGCACGTGAGGTTTGTGGGAGGAGAACCCGAGGGCCTCATTTCCCTTTAACAGGTGTGACGGAACCGCCGGGTTCTAACGGCAGCGGAGGAGAGAGCTGCTGGTTTCTCGCTTTGTGTCGTGCACACAGAACCTCCTGCAGACTGAAGTCAAAGAGTCATGTGTTAAAGCTGCATTCTGTGTAGTGACCAGCAGGGGGCGACTCTTCTGCTCCCATAGACGTCTATGAGGAAATGACTCTACTTCTCTGTAGTGACCAGCAGGGGGCGACTCCTCTGCTCCCATAGACGTCTATGAGGAAATGACTCTACTTCTCTCTGGATTTATTCCCTCAGTAAACATTGTAAACATGAGTTTATGGTCTCAGTCTCTAGGTTCAAGTCTTCTTCAACGCAGCATTATGTTCATTTAGTGAATGATGGTCCATGTGGAGTCAAACAGACCATAAAGCAGGGGACGCTTTAGGGCGGGGCCTAACGCCGTATGACTCGTACTGTTTATCAGTCGGCACAAAGCCCAACATGAGCTGTGTCTCATTCGGTGGGCTGCATCCTCATGAGGCCTCAGCCTTCTGGTCTTACTGGGACGGGTCCTTCAATGACCTGCTTGTGTCATCAGCTTTTTCTCAGCCGCTCCCGTTGCCTAGCAACCTTCTCACCTGACTGTTAAGAACCGTATAACCTGAAAAACACATACAAGGCTGATAGAGATTGTAATCTTCTACTTTTTAAATTTAATTTAGCAAGAGTTTCACCTCTGGAGCATGATGAACATTTAAACCTGAACCTTTATCTAAAACTAATATTGCAATGTCAAGACAGAGGAAATAAATTAATCATATTTACAATAATTAAGCTGTAACCGTAAGATATTTCAGAACTGCTACACAACAGGAATCCCACCACTAAACTAAACATTTACAAAAGAGCCTTTTGTATTTAAAACCCTTGTGCTCCATCGTGTGCTCTGTGGCTACAGTCACAACGCAGGGGGGCCATCTCCCCCCCCCTCACACACCTGTGCATTAGAAGAAGTACAATGGACGTCCGCTGCTGAAGCGTCGGTCAGCTGCGTGATGCTCGTCCTGTGTGTTGTAACCAGTGGGATCAGAAACGCTCCCGATAGCTGCTTCTCTTTTCAAATCTGGTTCATGATGCTTCGCTCCCAACAGATGATCAGGAGAAGAGGTTGGAAGATCATTCTTGAGTTTGACAGCATCGCCCGACCTTCCTCACATCCTCTTTGCCGTTTCTTTGCTTATTGCCAAAATGCTAAAAGCAAAGCGGACGAGAAGGTCCATGAAGACGTCTCACAGATGTGGTGCTGGTGTCACAACAACCGATGCTCATCGGCAGCTTCAGCTGCCCAACGTGCTTCTGTCTCTCGGACAAAACAAAGGGCTTTAAATCGTCCCGTTAAACGATGGACTGCAACCAGACATAAAAATACTACGTCGAATGAGGCCCAAAGCAAAGAGCAGCTCCATTAGCCGAAGCCCCCGGGAGGCTCTCAAAGTGCATCCTGGGACTTTGGCGTCGTTCAATGTTCACTCATCAGTTAGCTTGGTTGGCTCGGCGAAGCATCGATCGACTGGCGTTGGGAAGAGGACGTCTCGTTCTCATCTTTTTCTGCCGGTGCCGGACGGAGACGAGGCGCCGAAAGCCTCCCAACCACAACATTTGCGCTTTTTCCTGTTTATTAATGTTTCTACTAAAGATGGTTATTTAAAAAGCGGAGGCAGCGACTCACTACCGGCTCCTCGATGCTTTCAAGGCCTTTTTGTGTGCCGGTTTGTTCCCACGCTGAGCGAGGAGAACAGGAAGAACTCAGCCGCACAGCAGGCCTCTGCCTTCTGCTACTATGGCTGGGATTCAATCAAATGAGGAGGAGGGGGGGGGGGGGCTCTCCTTCCCTGTAATGGAAGCCAAAGGTGTGTTTTTTCCCTTTCACAATGAGGAGACCATCAGCCATTTAATGTGGGAGAACCGGAGGCTTCGAGCCTCACCTCGCAGCCCCCACACCTCGCTGCTGTTCAAAATGGCCTCCGCTGGTTAGCTTGCAGCCAGAGAAGCACCAGGCGGGGGAGGAGGGGGGGGGCGGCCTGGTGATCACACTTACTGTTTGTTTGCTTGGCGCCACCCGGAGTGGAGAAGTTCAGCATTTGAGTTTTTTCATCCAATCGGTTTTCAGGTCGGCAGCACCGACCTGTCAGTCGTTAGTAAGAACCAGTGATTGGACCTCTGAATGAATCTATTTATATTTTATATAATAATGTAATAGTGTGTGTGTGTGTGTGTGTGTGTGTGTGCATATAAATGTCATGAAGAACACAATGCTTTGTCTCTCCAGCGATGCGACTCGTGTTATTGCAGAACTCGTTGGACGAGTTCAGAGGCTTTTTGATTCCGGTTTTTCTGGCTGAGCGTCTGCGGCTTTTCATTTTCACACCAACGAATAAAAGAGTCCACAACAACAACAACAACTTGCTCCACTTAACGTTAGGATGGACGGACGGATGGATGGATGGACGGACGGTCGGACGGATGGATGGACGGACGGATGGTTGGATGATTATAATGGCTCTTATCTATAACAAGTTGTAAATCGGCTTGTTTGAAATGGCACTTTCCAAATGATTAAATAAGAAAACAGTTGGTGGTCTTTCCTCGGGGGCGAAGTGAAGCATTCTGGTCCGGAGGAGGCGCCTGATTCACACTGAAATAATTCCTTAATTGATCCATCTTCAGCAGCCATTCTACAGGTTAAATATCAGTTAAGATAATGAGCACACGGGGAGGGGGAGGAGTCTCTGAGGGGGGGGGGGGGGGGGTTCTCTTACTGCTTATGAAAAGGTATTAATGTAAATCACTAGATACATGACTGAGAACACATTTGATAAAACAGATTGGGCTTATAAGCATGGAAACATAATCAAATAATTGTGCTGATTATAAAAAGGACACGATTCTTTCTGCGGTATTTTCTCATCTTGAGTACCGTTGTCATAACAACACTTTATTTTAAGGTTTTTAAATAGAAACGGAAGAAGACGTCGTGAGGGGAGAAAGAGAAAGAAGAAACGAGCTGCTCAAATTACTGACACCTAAACTTCATCAAAAGAAAACCCCCAAAATACCAAACCGCCCACCCGGTTTGATTGACAGCTGATCTGAGCGGCGCAGCTACAAAGACTCTTGTAGATGAGTCTTCTGGATTTCCACTGGCAATGAGACTTTTCTCTCGTTCTTTGAGGCGAAGTTCCTGCCGGGCGCTTTGAAGGATACGAAGCGTCACGTCTTTAAAAGCTTCGTGTGCGAACCTGAACCTCGTCTCGGGTTTATTTAAACCTCAGGCGAGGAAGTCTGACTATATTCGAGCTCGTAATGATCACAGGAGATGCTGCAACGTCCTCGCTTTCACGCAGGACAATAAGTGTGTGTGTGTGTGTGTTATTTCATAGGAAGAGATCTAACGATGAATCCCCGAATCTGCTTCTGTTCTTCCACTGCTTTAAAAACAGGAACATGAAGAAAAAGACTCATCAAGTTGTTGATTTGAACTGAATTGTAACACAAACGGTGATTTGATGACGTTTTGGACGCTCCGTCGTTTCAACCAGTGAAACACGATGCGAAACGGCAGGAAGTCGACTCGATGCGTTTCTGCTCTCAGCTCGAAGCCTTCTTCTTCTTCATCGTCTTCTTCTAACCAACCGCCTCGTTCGATTGATGATGATGATGATGATGGGCTGCGGGGAAGCCGGCCCGGACTTCACAGAGCGTCTCCTCCTCGGCTGAAGGTCAGCGGATGAGTGTTGAATTCTGCTCCGACGTCAGCGGTGATTTGATTATGGAATCAGCGGAGCGGCGTTCGTTCGTCACGCAGCTCGCCGGCTCTCTGCCACCATCTGTTACGTAAAGCACAGACCTGTGTGGTGAATCCTGACGCGGTTGTTGATTCTCGCTAAAAATATCCCATTCGGGGAACTAAATATATCCGATCCGCCTCGGAAGAAATTGCTGGAAATAACCCGCTTTGGAGCCCAAATGGAAATCTGTGCTGACCTCATTCGGGCTTCGAGGGAGAAACAGATGAGCGAATGAGTGTTGGTGTGTTTCTGATCGGGGATTATGGAATCTGTTGGACTCGCACAGCTTCATCTCCGGATGTCTCAGCCCGTCTCCCTTCATCTGTCGCACTTCTGGATCCAGGCGCAACCTGCGGCCTCCATGTGGGCCAAATGCAATTTAAACCCGACGCAATTTGCAGGATTAACCTTAAATAACAGGAGCTTTGAGCGGGAGGCCGGCGGCTCGACCTCGATGGGGCCGCGTGTCACAATCCACTTAGAACCCATTTAAATCCATTTAGCTCGGCTTCTGGCCTCCTTCAGCAACACGGCTTCAGGTCCTGATGGCGTTTCAAGGAAGAAGAGAAGTGAGTGGAAACGATGGTATGAACAGCTGTTATTATTATTATTAGATTCCACTATCATTGACACAGATGTTTAGCTTTATTCAAGTACACTACCGATTCTCTTAATAAGCGAGACTCGACTTGCTCTCATCCAGTCGGTCTGTGACTCGTGTCTTCCGTTGGAAATGTGTTTATTCTCCACATATTTCATCAAAAGTCTAATTAAAAGTTTTAAAGTCTTTTAAAGACAACAGGCCGGGGGGGACGGGGCACAGGACAGGTCGGGGGGGGCGGTTGGGAAGCGGATCCAAAGCAGCGCTGCACACCTACGCCATCGGGGGAAGATGGCTGTTTTTAGGAGCGCTGCTTCCTCCGCTGCTTCGCTGACTCAGAACCTTTTATTTGTGACCGTGAGGAGGCAGAAGACGTGAAGGAGAAGCACTGAGACAACTACATGGGGGGGGGCGAAGCACCGGCCCTACATCGAGGCTTCTCACCCCCCCCCCCCTGAGCCACCTAGCCCCCGCTCATCCCTTACTCTCACCCCCCCTCCTGACATCGTCTCACTCTTCATCATCAACCCCCCCCCCCCACTCTATGGTCCCCCCTCCCCCTCGGAGTCCTCCCACACCGCTCACTTCCAGCCGGGAGGTTAAGGCCTCATTTGAATGTACAAATGTACATCGACCTCCTTCCTTCGCCGGGCGGCGCTCGCTCCGTTAGCCTCGAGCTAACGCGCAGAAGATTCCCTGCATGTGCCAACTAAACCTTTTAAAGGATGATTCATCAGGAGGTTTTCTGTTCTAACGCAGTGAAGTTAAATATGCTCTGATATTCTTAGTTTAGCTCGATTTACAAATTCAATTGCTTTAAAGAAATGTCTTAAAACCAGCGTGACGTCGTCTTTAATACACTGAGCGTTTCCCTTTCTACAGCCTTTAGCTCAGCGACGGGTCCGATCGGGCTGAAGGCCTCTGGCTCCCCGTGTGTGTGTGTGTGTGTGTGTGTGTGTGTGTGTGTGTGTGTGTGTGTGTGTGTGTGTGTGTGTGTGTGTGTGCGTGTGCGTGCACGCTGACACCTCAACCTCTTTTGAAATCCATTTCTCCCTCCCGACTCTGCGTCAGTGCCGGCGTTAGATAACGGTTTTATTTGATGCCGTTCAATGGCTGACTCGTCCTCACCTCTCGCCCGGGCCTCTCCAGCCCACACGCGCTGCCACGAAAAGCAAACGCACACAGACATCCGCCCACGCACACACACACACACACACACACACACACGCTGTGCAGGGTTCTGGCAGTTGTTTATGTTATTGAACTGGTTATCACATTGCAGCTGAAACACCAGCAGACTCTGAAAGAAAGACTCTGCCTTTCAAGGAAGGCAAGAGATTAGGAGGGGGGCGGGATGGGGGGCAGGATGGGGGGCGGGATGGGGGGGGCGTGTTGGGGGGGGGGGCAGGATGGGGGGGGGCAGAGGAGCATACATTAAAAGGTTTATGCTCGGCGCTCATCAGCGGAACCACAAACAGAAGCGGGTCTTTGCAGAAACCCAGAACTGCTTCTGTTTCTTGTTTTAATCTCTGTGGAATTTAATGGCATCAGATTAAAGCAAAGACTCTGGAATACAATGTTTATTATGAAATGATCGCACGGTGCCTTCAAGGACTGTCGGAAATATGAAAGTGTGACGTTCCTTTTTGATTGTTCAGGTGTTATAAGAATACCTTCAGTGGGCGGGAGGTTGGAAGCTAGCATGTTAGCATCAGTAGCTCGGTAGGGCGTTGAACCTGCAACCTTTAGTCCTGTGCTGCCTTGCTGTTGGAGGAGTTGAATGTTTTCCTCTGACAGCAGGTTCGTGGTTTAAGAAGTTCATCTCCCAAAGACGTGTTGTTTCCTCATCCGATCCCCTGAAGTGCTGCGCCTTCAAATCCCGTCTCTCCGCTCTCAGCGCCTTTCTGCTTCCACCAACCGAGACGCGCCGGGGGGGAGAGGGGGGGTCTGACAAAGCGCTTGGAGGAAGGTGGCGTCTCTGAATTCAGACGTTTTCAGGCTCTCATCCAAAGGAGAGCATACGGACGCAACATGCACACGCACGTGCACACTCTCACGTGTACACTCTCACATGCACACTCTCACATGCACACTGCTGGGCCATAAAAACCTGTGTACGGGGGGAGGTTGTGTGTTTGGTTGGTACAGTATGAAGGAGGCCTTTCACAGAGGACAATTCCTTTGGAGTCACAACAGGTGTGTGTGTGTGTGTGTGTGTGTGTGTGTGTGTGTGTGTGTGTGTGTGTGTGTGTGTGTGTGTGGAATTATGAGCATGGCACTAAAAGGGGTGGGGTGGGGGGGCTGAGGGCTTATGAAGGGTCCCCTCTGCCCCACCTGTAGCCTGCCAGCTGTCATGAGCCTGTTAAAACGTCAGCTGTTTCTGAGAGTGTGTTTGTCAATGTCAGAGAGCCTGTGGCGGTTCAATGGGGGTGGGAGTCCGGGGGGGGGCACTCACCGCCCTGCTGCACATGAAGTGCCTCGATGCCTTTGGGGGCTTTGTTTTCCGTGTCGCCTGCAGACAAAAAACACCTGTGAATGAGCATCATCATCATCATCATGTGAGGGACTGGAACTCTGCGTGTTTGGATGAGCGTCATCGTGTGAGGGACTGGAACTCTGCGTGTTTGGATGAGCATCATCGTGTGAGGGACTGGAACTCTGCGTGTTTGGATGAGCATCATCGTGTGAGGGACTGGAACTCTGCGTGTTTGGATGAGCATCATCGTGTGAGGGACTGGAACTCGCTCTCCAACCCGAAGCAGCTGCTGGCAGATTTATCTCTTGAATCTGAAACATGAGATCAAAGAGCTCGGAATGCTTCTATCACCAAACCAGATTAGGAGCATGTTGGCAGCATTCATGCAGGAAATGGATCCACTTTCGCTTCTCTTCAGTCGAGGCGTCAGCGGTTCGGCGCACTGTCACCGGTTGGAGACTTGGGTTGGGGGAGGGGGGAGACCTTTGTCCTTTGTCGTCATGAGCAACACTTGTCGCCATCGACGGCACACGAGTCAAGAGTGGATTTTCCTGTATTTCTTTGGTTCGGTTCGAACCTAACAAACAGTGCAGCTGTGAACGCACCGCGTCACCTGAGCGTGGGCGGGGCACCGCGTCACCTGAGCGTGGGCGGGGCACCGTGTCACCTAACGCGGGCGGGGCACCGCGTCACCTGAGCGCGGGCGGGGCACCGCGTCACCTGAACGCGGGCGGGGTACCCCGTCACCTGAGCGCGGGCGGGGCTACACACCGATTGACCAACGGAGCGACGACCACGTAACCGGGACTACGTCCACGTTTCAGGGCCAGTCACCAGGGGACATAAGGAAAAGGATTTCTAGTGAAACCTGCCCACCGTTCATATTCTGAGAAATACAACTTCAGCGCTTCAAACCACCACGTCAACTTGATAATAAAAGAATCAGCTTTTTCTCTGATCTTTGTTCTCGGTGCGTAAACTAAACGTCCCGCCGGCGTGAGAGTCACATCACAGGTGCTGTGTGATTTATGCCTTTTAATTTACTCGATAGATTAAAATATGATGTAGACTAATTAGATCCCGCCTCCCTGAAGGCGAGTCCTCAGCAGCTCGGCTCCATGTTGACCGAACGAGGCTGAAGGTTGTTGGGTTATGGCGTGTCGGGGGGGGAGGGGGGGGCAGCAGCTGAGGGAGGCAGGCAGTTGAAGGGAACAGGTTGCTGCGTCTGCTCCGGCTCGTCTTGCCGCTCTCGACCTTTGACCTTTCGGCTGTGACAGCTCCGGGGGGGTTGGGGGGGGTGCTGCTTGTCTCTAGAGTGTCACTGCTTTTAGGATTATTTCCATAAAAACAAAGCAGGTCCCGTTCTTGCAGTATTATTTATTGATTTGATTGTAGTTTCATTGGTAAGATTCTTTGTTTATATGCTTAGACATTTGCTTGGCGATGCATTGAGAAGGTACGCAGGCTCATCTGTTTCATATTGCTTTGAAAACCTCATCAAACGGCTGAATACCAAAAACAGCCATTTTACTAGATGACGTTGAACGCGTCACGCTGACACTGAGATTTACTGGCCGTCCTTGAACAGGGCGCGAAGGCGTCCCCATGTATTCCAATGGGGCCTCTCTACGTTACGGGGGACCTGGGACATCAGGCCGCTCTCACCTGGCTGTCCCTACAAAATAAGATGCTGTTGCCCCTCCGCACCCCCCCCCGTGTGAAGGAAGAAGTCACTGCTGGTGTTAAACTGAGCTGCCTGTTTTTCCTCTGAGCCGGGATGAGTTTCCTGGGAAGAAGGAGTTTTATTTTGAAAAGCCCATGAAGGATACGTTATTATAAATAGTTGTATGAGGACGTGTTGGTTTGTTGGCGCTGTACATGTTTCCCAGATGAACGAAGGGAGTTGATTACCCCCCCCCCACCCCCCCTCCCTTTAACCCGTTGTGCTCAATGACTCCCCGGTTCCCACACCCCTCTGGAGATTCCAAGGTCGCTGAAGGTCGGGGGGCTGGAGACTCATTCCTTGGGAAACGAGAGCGGCAAACCGAGAGCGGCAAAACGGTCACAGGCGGCGAATCTCTTTACAGCCCCCCCCCCCTCCCTCCCTCAGTTAGATTGGGGGGGGGGGGGGGGGGGGGGGGCTCCATCTAACTGTTTCTCACCAAGTTGGGATCTGTGGCTGTTTATCGCAGCTCCGGACTTGGATCCAAAGTACAGCGCCGGGAAGGAGGGGGGGGCACGAGACGCTACCGGTTTGTTGAACCCCCCCTGACAGCTGAGCACGCAAAGGGTGGATCAGTGTGGTGGTGCTGTGTGTAGATTTCCGGGTGGGGGGGCTTTTGAGGGTCCGGTGGAACAAAAGGCACGAAGGCAGCTGCCTGCAGCTCACGATCCAAATGGAGGACGAACACTCGCACGTGCACGAGGGACCGCGTGGCGCTACGAGCATCTGACACACGCACACACACACACACACACACACACACACTGTGCAAACTGTCTCTTCTCATCAGTTCCACGCTGCGTCTCCAGCTCACCGTCTCACGGTTTGATAAAACCTGATGAAATGATGAAGAGCAAATGCACAACGAGTAATTACTTCAAAATGATCATTAAAATAGTACATTTGTATTATTAGAAACATCTATTAGTCATTAACATTCATATTAACATCCGTACTCTGACTTGTTGTCAGGATTCATGTCTTTAGATAAATGAACACGTGTTCCCAACAACAGGGACACTGATGAATTGGTGGCAGTTGCTGGAGGCATATTAGGGCAAAGGGTGACCTGGGAGGGGTTTGCTTGACGAGAAGCAGCAGCAGAGGGGAGGGGAGGGGAGGGGGGGACGGGACGGGGGGGGGTTGGTGGGACGGCCGGAGGGAGGCGTTCCCACCAGCAGTCGCCCCTCCAGCAGCAGCCGATGGCACACGTGCTCCGTGCTCTCTCCCTGGGACTACCCTCCCGCTGAGCCGCGTCCTGCGTCCCGCCGCCTTCGACCCCCCCACGGTAAGACCGCCGCCGGGACGGCGTGTAGCTGCTTTGAGTCGCCGTGAACGCCGCGTCGGGAGGAGGCCTGTTTCATATCGCCGAAGGCCTCCGAGCCTTCTAATCAGCCCGGGGGGGTATGTAGGGTCGGGGGGGCTTCACCGCCGGCGCCACCGAGGACTTGAAGTAGATAGCGAGCAGTGCGACACGACTTGTGTGCCCTGTTCTCCGTCACCAGCCGCCGAGCTGACACCTTGTTGCCCCCCGTCCCCCCGAGAGCAGAGTGTCTATGTGGGGGTGGGGGGGCTCTGCTGGCTGCGTAGCCGGTGCCGTCACAGCGACACACCTGTTGTGTCTCTTTAGCGTCCTTGATTCACCCCTCGTCTCCTCCTTCCTAAAGCCTGGGCCTGTTGTTGTTGTTGTTGTTTGGGAGACACATGCTGCTGCTCGTCTTTAAATAGAGACGCGTCGTGGTTGCTTTTCACTCTGTTGAAGCAGAAGCAGCTTTTTTCTGAGCGATCCGAGCCGACCGGCCGGTGGAAGAGCGCCGCCCGCTGCCGGCCGGACGCCATGACGGTGGTTCTCCAGAGGACCTTCCTCTCAGTCCAGCTACCTGAGGACACTGAGGGAGAGCTGCAGGGCTGGATGATGGAGGAATGAGACGATTGAACCTGTGGCCTTTTCACAGGACAGTCTGTGAGAACACAAGGCCGCTCTGAAGAAGCAACAGCTGTGCCCCCCCCACCTCCCCCTTCCCCCCCTCTCCCCCCCGGACGCAGTGCCGGGTTTAATGGAACAGAATTGAGTGGCAATCCAAAGTAGCGTTGATATTTTCTCTTTAATACAAAGTGTCAAAGTTCAGTCTGAGATTGTCCAACGACATCAGAGAATCGTACCTCAAATATAAAATAACAAATACAACACGAGAGCTGAACGTCCGAACCCTCCAACAGCACCGTTAATCCCGTCTACGCAACAGCGGCGCATCGAACAAACCAGCAGGAGCTTATATGGTGGCGTATCTGTGGGACACGGAGTCGCCGGGCGCGTCCCGCACGGTGCAGCCCGACAGGTCGAACCGCATTGTCGCCTCCTCGGTGACGAACGTGGTGTCGAACGTGTGCGTCGGTGCTCAGGGACACGCCGCTGTAGCGTGGCCGCGATTCCCCCCCCCTCCCCCTCCCGCCCCCCTACTCCCTCATGCTCCCTCATCGCCCACAACACCTCTGAAGTGCTGCCCTAGCACTGCTTCACCCCCCCCCCTCCAAAGACTCACCCATGATTGGTTGAAGAGGAGGAGGGGCAGATCATGTTCCACTGGTGGGGAGATATTAGGCCAGAAGCTCCTCCCCCGTGTGTCGCAGTGCCTCCACCTGCTGATGCCTGCGCCACGGGGCAGAACCCGCCGGGCAGAGGGGGGGGTCCCGTGGACGTAGTGCAGCTGCGTGACTGAAGGCTGCACGGAAACATGCGGCAACACGCTGTAAATATCCAGCAGCTGGCTGAAGGCCCTCAAGGTTGGGCCGCAAACCGTACCCCGCCGGGTCAGATCAGGGGATTTAGACCCCCCCCCCCCCCCATCGGAGTCCATCGAGCCGCCCCTCCCTCCAGAGCCTGACTCATGCTAACCGCTTGGCTCGCCGCTGCAGGGGTCGTTTGTTTGGTGCTGGGATCACTGAGCAGAGCCTAAACGCATCATCGTGTAACTGAAGTGAACATCCGTTGGTTAGCCGTTAGCAATGCTGCTAACTTTCCTGGCTCTGTTAACCTGAGATCACTGATTGGTTGGTTACAATTTCAATGCTGTCGTCATCAATGATTGTTGGGGGAGAACTTTTATTTAAATGTTTCTGAAAAGAGTTTGTTTGGTATAAAACTGTACCAATGAAACGAACAAAGAACTGAGTGAACGATGTTAAACCATCGACCAACCAGCCGCTGCTGGGATCAAACTGGGGGTCAGACCCGCCATGTTGATGCCCCTCCTGCAGGGGTCAGGACTCCAGCAGCCCCCCCGCTCACCAGCACCAGCTTCTCGGTGACACACAACCTCTCGGTATTTGTCGGCCCCGCTTCGGGGTATATTTAGGAGCAGCTGATGCGTTCAACAACAACACGTTTTCCCAGACTCCTGTGTGTCTCTGTAGATGTTCATAGCTCACGTCCAGTGATTCAGCTGAACCTCAGTTCCACCAACGCTCTCCCACGTGGGAGTCGTTGCTGGGCGTTCCTCAGGGTTCCGATCTCGGTGCGCTGCAGGTTCCGACCCGACGGCGTGAAGGGCGACGGAGGTCGAGCGCTGACTCGGGGGGCGAGAGCTCGTTCACGGCGTGGCGACGGACGCCTGCCTCCCGCAGAGAGGTGATGGGATGCGTGCCAGTAGAACAAGACGTCAAAGACGCCCTGTAAGATGTTTCCTTTCCATCGGTGCATAATTCATAAGCGGCTCAAAGCAAAGCCTCGCGGCCCCCCTCTGAGCGGCGCCTGGCGCTCTTTGGTGTCGTAGGCATGGAGGTGAGTGGCGAGCCGCTGTGGGTCACCTTCCTGTCTGTGTGTATTCACACTGAAGGCTGAACTGCCTCTGTGGCCGCTCCTCTTCTCATTCATTCAGGAGAAAAACACCCCCTTTAAAAAACAAACCCGTCCTGTTTGTGCTCGGGCATCGCGGCAAATCTCGGAGCCCCCTCATTTCACGGGTATTTGGGCGGACGCTGGCTTGGCCACGCCTCCTGACGCTGCTCGTCGTCTCCGGGTTCGGCTGATTGCGCCGCTCCTCGGGACGGCCGTCCATGTGGAATCCATCTGGCGCGCCGTTAGCGCCGTTAGCCCGATTAGCGCCCGGCGAGGAATCCACAGCCTCTTCGACTCGGGGATCCGGGGAGGTCGGTTGCCGCGGGCGACCGGCAGATCAGTGATGTGGCGGTGATGCCTCTAATGAAGCTGACACAGCACAGCCTCCCTCCTCGCGGGCCCCCGAGGGCCTCCTCCTCCTCAGCGTGTAGCACCACAACCCCCCCACCTCCCTTCACATTACCTCCCGCGCCTGAGCTTCCGATGTGACGGCGCCTCCAAAGCGTCTCTCTCGCTGCACACGATGACAGTGTTTGTAGTTGCTGAAGTGTGTCAGGGTGCACAAACAAAGCGCCCCCCCCCCCTTACACCCCCCCCCTAATGAATGCCTCTGTTTCTCCTGCAGGAGCTGCCCAGCTGAGGTGAAGGGGAGGGCAGAGGATCCCTGTGCGGAGCGGAAGCGGGACCATGATCTGAAGAGGGCGCCGCCCCCAAACCAACGCCTCCTCTCCTCCTCCCTGTTTATTTCATTTTCCCGGTTGATTTTTTTGTTCCGCTGTTGATCTCCGGCGCGACAGCGAGGAAACCACCGAGAGAGACGACGCATTTCTCAGGAGGAAGAAATACAGCGACGCGCCATCCGTGACCTCTGACCTCGCCGCTCCCCCTCGCCCCTCCGGAAACATGGGGAGGAAAAAGATCCAGATCCAGAGGATCACTGACGAGCGCAACAGACAGGTCAGCAGCAACGATGTGTGAATGTATAAGAACGTCCTGATAATTGCCCACAATGCATCTGGATCAGCCGCGAGGAACTCCCACAAGCCTCCTCGTGTGTCCTCACACGCAGCAGAGCACCACCCGGTTCATGAGGCTTCACCAGCAGGCGGGCGGTGGGGGCGGCGGGGCAGAGTTTCCGGTCAGGCAGGTTTGCGGCTAATGGAGCCGGCGTGTTGAATCGGCCGTGCAGTCGCTTCGGTCCGGTCTAACCAGCGGAACCGATCGTCTCGGCACATTCGGTCCAGAGAGGCGGATCGTTGTGTCACCGGAGCGAAACGCTGAGGCTCTGAGGAAGAGGAGCGATGAAGAGGAGCGACGAGTGTCTCCACGCGCTCCGGGGACACGTGTGCGTGTGTCCTTGTCGCATGCGGCCCGTCACCCTCCTACGTGTGGATTCAGTCACATGACATCGTCTTTGTGGCACGTGGAACAACTTGAAATTAGTTTTACAGCCGGTAGAAATTCTCCCGTTGTGGCTCCTCCCACAATATTTAACCGTGTGACACGGAATAAATACGCCCAGAAAAACAGAGAGAGAAGAACCTTTATTTAAAAGTAAAACAGTTTCTCCCACGGTGACGACTGCAAAGTGACCCTGAGCGCCTGCGTGGGGAGGAGGAGGAGGAGGAGGAGGAGGAGGAGGAGGAGGAGGAGGAGGAGAGGAGGAGGAGGAGGAGGAGGAGGAGGAGGAGGAGAGGATGGGAGGGAGAGGAGAAGGAGAACGAGAAGGAGGAGGAGGAGGAGGAGGACTGTAAGTTGTCGCTCGTGGTTTCCTCACCCATCTGCCACTCAACCCCGCCAAGACGCACAGATGACCCCCCCCCCACACACACACACACTGTATCTGCCTCTCCTCACTGAGGATGTCTTATTCTTCAGTTGCCGTTGGTTACGTGGCAATTTGTGTCCTTAATGTTAATAACCTTCAGCCTGTTTACCCTCTGTGGCAGATGTGGGGGATCGAAAGCCCCCCCACCCGGCAGAAGGAGGAGGATTGTTATTGAGACGTTTGTGTTGGTTTTTCGGTGCTGGTGGTCGTTGTTGTTGTTGTTGTTGTTGTCGTCCTGCACATCTGTAATTTCCTCCCTTTGCAATGTCGCTACAACATAGTGTGAGGAGGTGGGAGGTATGTAGATAGGCAGAGAGATAAAGATGAGGTGGAGGTGGGGGGGGGGGGGGGGGGGGGGGGGGGGGGGTGATGGCAGCAGTGTGTGATGAGGTGGGAAATGGGGGCGGAAAGGGGAGGAAGGAGGGAGCCGGTTGCCCATGGAAACGACCCCGATATAATTTGATTTGTGGCAGCAGGAAGCAAGGAGGGAGCGGGAGGAGGGAGGGAGGATGTGGAGAGGAGGAGGAGGAGGAGGAGGAGGAGGAAGAGGAGGAGGAGAGATGCTTCAACATGCCGGCTCAGAGGTAAAAGTGGAGGAGCAAAAGATCCGATCCAGAGATGCAGGAGGTCTCACACATCCTCCTCCCTGTCTCCTCCTCACCTCCTCCACCTCCTTCTGCCTCTCCTTCATTTCAACACCTGTGTCCCTGCAGGTAGACAAAGCAGCAGCAACACACATCACAAACACAACACAAACACAACACACAACACAAACACATCACAAACAACACACATCACAAACACAACACAAACACATCACAAACAACACACATCACAAACACAACACACAACACAAACAACACACATCACAAACACAACACAAACACATCACAAACAACACACATCACAAACACAACACACAACACAAACATCACAAACGCAACACACAACACAAACAACACACATCACAAACACAACACACATCACAAACACAACACACAACACAAACACATCACAAACAACACACATCACAAACACAACACACAACACAAACATCACAAACACAACACACAACACAAACAACACACAAACACAACACACATCACAAACAACACACAAACAACACACAAACACAACATTCCCAAAGAGGTTTTACTTCCATCAGACCCGTAATGAGTGACGCTTCAACGCTGATTACCGTTTCACACAGAGGATCAGGACTACAGTGAGACTTCAGGACCAGATTTCACATCGCTACGGGAAGCCCCCCCCCCCTAATCTATCCTCCTGTGTGTGGCTGTGTTTGTGTGTGTGTGTGTTTGTGTGTGTTTAATCCAAATCCCCCGGATTGTAAATAGCAGTTGGTTGCAGCAGGGAGGCTCCTTCAAAGCCAGGAGACAACAAGGGACGCAGCACCTCAGCTGCATCTCGCTTCTGTTCTGCTTGTTCACAGCTGAGGGGGGTTCTGTGTGTGTGTGTGTGTGTGTGTGTGTGTGTGTGTGTGTGTGTGTGTGTGTGTGTGTGTGTGTGTGTGTGTGTGTGTGTGTGTGTGTGTGTGGATAAGAGAGGAATAACGTGTGACAGATGGAGAGTGTGTGAAACAGAAACAGAGCATGGAAAAGAGCATAACGGAGTGTGAAAACGACGAGGTGTGTGTGTGTGTGTGTGTCTAGATTCTACACACACACACACACACTCTTCTGGACTCCAGAATAGTCTGTTTCCTAAAGCGCAGCCATTTCCATTAACTCCTTCATGTCCTTGGTGTCAAACACTGCAAACCATAAAGGAGCACTGATCCGTCCGTCCGTCCAGCCGCTTCTCTTAGAGCTGGAAGAGG